>CM073759.1:108726464-109084631 GCA_037127475.1 Arma custos | reverse complement strand
GAAAGTTTGTAGTCGTTTTCTGTGAGTCTGTTTAGTGATGCCATAAATTTGTAATGCATATGTCCAAACTGGTTTTAGTAAGTAAGTGTACGTGTTTAATTTTTGTCTTGGTTCTAATTTGGAGTTTTTCCTGAATAGAGAATACATTAAGTTCAGTTTGAGATTTAGTGATCGGCGTTTTTTTTTAATCTGAGGTCCCCATGTCATTCTCCTATCAAATGTTAGTCCCAGGTATTGTACTTCGTCTGTCTGTGGGATGGGTGAGTTATTAAGGTAAATCGGAGGGCATGTTTAAGAGTAAAAGTGATGTGTTGTGACTTTTCATGATTCAGTCTAATTTTCCATAGTTGGCACCGCTCATTCAACTTCTGTAGATTTTGTTGTAAGTTTTGTGAGGCCTGTGTCGCGTCTTGATGTCTGGTGATCATGGCAGTGTCGTCAGCGTAGGTTGCGATCAGTGTGTTAGGACTTTGTGGAATGTCGTATGTATATGTTATGTACAATAGCGGTGCAAGTATTGATCCCTGAGGCACACCGGCTAAGATTGGTCTTATTAAAGATAGCTCTGTGCCTTGTCGGACTGAGAAAAATCTGTCTGCAAGAAATGATTGAAGAATTAAATAATAAGTGTGTGGTAGTATAGTCTTGAGTTTAAAGAGAAGGTCCTGGTGCCAAACCTTGTCGAACGCTTGAGCGACATCCAGAAACACTCCAGTTGCATATAACTTTTGCTCTAGGGCTGTCGATATGTAGTCAGTTACTCTGTGTAATTGCTGAGTAGTCGAGTGTGATTTTCGAAAACCGAATTGATGGTGAGGGATTATATTTTTGTCAGTCAGTAACTTTAATAGGCGTGGATAAAGTAATTTTTCAAAAATTTTTGAACAAATTGAGAGTAAACTAATAGGTCTGTACGAGGAAGGATTTCTAATATCTTTTTCATCATTGAAACAATAGAGTATTTCCACTGTATAGAGAATTTCGTAGTTCTAAGTATTGAGTTGTAGATTGTCGTAAGAAGCACTAGAGCTTTCCTAGGCATTTGCTGGAGCACCTCGGCATTTATTAAGTCATAGCCCGGGGCTTTTCTTTTTGGTAAATGTCTAATTAGTTCTGCTACTTCTGTTGGAGTGAATGAAGGCGGTGGTAATGATAGTTGTAATGGGGCGTCAAGTGTGTTATTTACAGTTATTTCGTGTTCTGTGTTTGTGAAGTCAGTATGTGGTATAAATACGGAAGAAAGATGGTTGGCAAAAAGCTCAGATTTTTCCTCGTCCGACACAGCCCAAGAGCCATCTTCTTTTCTAAGAGGTGCCGACATCTCTCGGTGTTTTAAGAGTCTTTTGGTATGTATGCTTCCATAAACTTCCATCGTCAGTCGAGAGGGATTTAATGTAATTGTCACAGTTTGACCTGTTAAACTTGCTAATTTGACGTTTCAGTTCATTATTCAGTTTGTTAAATGTCCGTCTATCTGACGGTTGTCTGTTAGTTTGCCATATTTTACGAGCTCTTCTCTTGGCCCTGATCAGATCTCTAATATACTGCGGGTAGCTTGGTAAATTATCTGCTTTTCTGTCCCTGGGTTTCGATGATAACCACGCTGCTTCTTGAATGCTTGTAGTGAACTTTTCCACTGCCTTCTCTAGTTCTTCTTCATTTTTTATCGAAATAGGGATTGAGAGGTGAGAATTGAGATAATTTCTGTATAAGTCCCAATCCATTATACCCTGTGTGAGGGTAGGTCTTTTTTTGTGCCTCAAAAGGCTCTTCACACAGAATCATATGCACTAGAGAATGATCAGAACAAAGGTCAGAGCTCGTATTTACAGTCTTGTGTACTGTTCTTAATCCCTTTGTAATAAAAAAGTCCAGTAAGTCCGGAGTTTTACGTCTAGAAGTGGGCCAGTAAGTAGGAGAATTTGGAGTTGATGTGTCTAATGAAAGTTTATGAAGAGCATACAACAAGTTCCTACCTCTTGGGGTGCACAATCTTGAACCCCAGCATTGGTGTTTCGCGTTGAAATCACCTCCTGCGATAAAACATCGACCTAACCGTTTAAAATACTCAGAAAACACCGAGGATGTAAGCTTGTACCTAGGGGGGCAATACACAGTAGCGAATGTGATGTTTTTCTGTTTTGTATTTAATGTTATGCCAGTCGATTGTATCTGTGGTGTGCTGGGTAAGTAAATAGGGCTGTGTTTTAATGTCGATTTTATGATAATGGCGGTGCCACCATGTGCCGTTTTGTCTGGGTGGTCAGTCCTGTAAATAGTATAATCTGGAATGTATATTTTTGATCGTGATGTAAGGTGTGTTTCAGTGATAAGTGCTATGTCTGTCCTTTTTTCATGTAAATACAAGTCAAGTTCTATCCTGTGTTGCATCAGTCCGTTAGCATTCCGTAGGAGAATTGACAAGGAGCCAGCTGTTGAAAAATTAGGCATGGCTGTGGCTCCAGGCTTGTGTAACTTGAGTTAGGTGTTGGAGGAGAATAAAAAGAGGGTGGATAAGGTTTTATTTTATATAATTCGTTTCTAGATTTTTATAATTTTACAATTTTTATTTCTCCTTTTTTATTACTTATAATTTTAGTGCGTAATTCTTATCACTTTCTAATTTACCCATATCATTTCACATTCCTATTGTATATTCAGTTTTTATTTTTTATCTGTAATACCTTAATTTTTTAACTGTCAACACTTTCTGTTTTATTATTATTTTCTTCATGTTTTATTATTATTTTCTACATTTTAACCTTCATAATTACCTTACTGTACATCTTTATCAATTTTTTTTTTGTCTGTATTCACCTTCTTTTAGTTTATTCTATATTTAAAATGTTTTAATATTCGTACCGTTTTCTTAAATTGTCTGTATTTTGCATATAGCCCTGAAGAAGGCCTACAGCGTAGGTCGAAACGTTGGCTATCAATAAATATCTTCTGAAATTACTTGAGAATTTCATTCAGTGACCTCTACCCGGACCAATTTCTTCAACATAATTTAATTGTTCGTTAACTTAATTGTATTCTTTTTATTATTTTATTAATAAACTTTAGTATCTTTAATTTAGAAGTAGTTTAATTCATTTTAATACCCAATAGCCCGTAACAATATGGATGTAAGTGTTTGCAACGAAAGCCAACCAAGTTTGCTAATTAAAACTATGGAATATACTAAGACCATGTCTTTGTGAAACTTATTTTCAAGGAGTGCATTCCTTATATTACAACGATAAATAAAATAAGTCTGGTTTATCTGACATACTTCATGAACAATGAAGAAATGTTTTAAATTAAAATACAATATGAGAAACGAATATATTTTCTAAAAAATGAAGCATTAGTCCTTAAGCTTTAAATCAGCGTCACCACATTTCATATTATTCACAGCGTCACCATAATGCCTAAATTATAAATGTATTATCAAGCACAGATGTTTGTGCAATATTTAACACACTGAAGCGGGTGCATTAAGTATATTAATATTATTAAGCGTATGCATTAAGTCGTAAATATTAGTTGATTTGTTGTTTAATTATTTAACGTGACTTTATTCTAATATGACTAATTGGGAGTCCTAAACATTGTCCATTTAAGGTACAATTACGATTTTTATGTCCTTCGGAAGGAATGCATAGCCACTGATTTTTTTTATTCATTAAAACATCCTAAGACCACCTTACGGGCTGCTAGACCGCAATCATGGGTATACAAGTTTGTCATGATGACCTCTATACTAGTCATAGGCGATGTCTATAGTTGTTCATTACCTAGGGTTTTATGCTTCTAAGTACAAATAAAATAAGTTCCAATGGATTTGAGTTTCGAGCCAAATTTGTTCACCCTGGATTTTTTTTTTTTTTTAACTTAGGGCTTTTTATACACTACTGGACTACAATTCAAGTGCAAAAACCCCTCTTCTTTTGTCGGAGGGCTGTGTCTGCTGATTAGCGAAACTGCTCTTTGGGGTACAGTAGGAAGAGGAGTGCTCGGTAGGACCTCAGAGCATTGTCACCACTCTATTTGCCTGGCTCTAGAAGCTGGGTAATCAGATCCCCACTCTTTTGTACAGCTAGATCTATGACTGCCCATTATGCAGGGGTTATTTGTCTGCTGGGGCCAGTATCGGTCTCTCAGAAGCTTAGTAACGCCCATCCCCTACTCCCCCCCCCTCGACTGCACGAATTATGGCTTTTCCCTGTGAGTATGCCTAGTACAGTATCAGGAAGTAAATGTTCTTTTCGCTGAAATCTATGTCTATGATATTTAAAAATCTTTATATCAAATGTAGTTATTTTTAAAAGTACCAATTTGTTAACACATTTTAGATGTTTTTATTCGCTGGTATTGTTTTTACTCAGATATTTAAACAGTGGATAGTAATTCATTAGCGAACTTGCCAAGTGGTAGAGCGCTGAATTGCCGCGCCGAAGGTGCTGGATTCAAATCCGGCTGCTGCCAGATTTTCTTTAATCTGTAAGCATCCAAGGAACCTTTGGGATACGAGTCCCTCATGGGGGACACTCAGGCTCTATAAAGTTGGTACCCTAAATAAGCATGGTATAGCACGAATCGCCTCCATGCATAACCGTTGTCTCACAAACATTACAGCCTACAATGTACTGAACCCCAGACCCTTCATGGGTTATAGCGGTTTAGGTTGTAATGAAATATAAAGGGTAACATTTACAACTTTTTATTATGTTACGTTATATAGGTGTTAGATTTATCTTTATGTTTATCTTTACAAGAACAGATCGGTTTTTCACTTATATGAGGATAGACTTGGTTTTCGAAGGTTTTTTTTTATAATTGCAACCTTCCTTGGACCTAAATTCTACAAACCTGGCCACAGAGTCTTAAAAGTAACGATATGAAAATCAGATTTTTTAAACATTCTATTTTGCACATAAATGAGACGAATTTAATACAGTTTTCGATGAAAACAAACACTTTTTTGTTTAATATTCAGAAATATCACTCCAGCAAATTCATTTCAAGAAATAATTAAATTTCTGTATAAAATGAGATTGCTAAATAATTAACAATAATAAATGTTGAACATAAATATAATTAAATGTTATAATAAATAATATTATATATGTAAATTACAATATGTGCCAAATGGCATTTGTATGATTTCTCAAATAAATATTTTTTAGTATTATTATTATTGTATATGTAAATAAATAATTAAATGTTGAAAACAGTCACTTTTCAACCAGTTACTTTAAAAGTACATGGCGTACATAAAGCAAAAAATACCACCGATAGCTATCTGACTGTGTGAAGGAAATTAAATGCATTCAGATATATGAAATCGATTCCTGTTTCAATCATAAAAAAAGAATAATTCTGGTAACAGAGAATTAATACTTTTTATTTACCATTTTTTTGTTTCTTTTTATTTACTAACTTACCTACTGTTTTTACTTTGGCAATGATTGCAAAAGTAGATTGTTTTCCACAAGAATCTTTCAATTTATTTTCATCCTTTCGATATTTTTTATAATTTTTATATTAATTAATTTATTTTGTAAAAATAATTTCAACCTATAATTGCTATGCATATTGGTTATTTTTGATATAAGAATGGTCTATTCTTATAACCTAAACTCAGTACAATATTAATTTTCTAGATCGGGGTTGTAATACAATACCCGCAAAGCACTGCAGTCTTACATGAATTTATAACTTATCGGAATTTATTTTTGTTTAAACTGATTTGTGATTATAAATACGTAACTAAATTTTATTTATATTACATTTTAAGTGGGATTGATTTTTCATATTTGTACAAATTTATTATTTTTTTTTATTTATTGATATTTACAACTGTATTACAATAATACAACAAGTAAATAGGCTAAGTGATACACAAGGACATGAGATAACGGCAAGCAGAGAAACTACTCACTGGTAATACTCAAATCAAAGTCCAATTAAGAAGGTCACGTCAGACGCCTTGGAGGATTATCGGGGATTGAAGAGGAAGCTAGGTTTGAAACTAGAGGGTTTGAGTGGGAATTGGGTTTGTTATGAAAGGATAGATAGATACAGGGTTCGGACCAAATCAGAATCCAATGGGACATTAAGGTCATTATGGATGACTTTATTCTTAACAAAATAAGGAGCATTGGGAATTTTATGAAGGATTTTGGATTGTAGGGATTGGGTACGAGAGGAATTCGATGGCTTAGTGGAGCCCCAAAGTTCTACTCCGTAAATCCGAATAGATCGTATGATGGTCATGTATATGAGTCTTATGTAGTTAGTTGGAAGCTGGAGGTCATTGTTTTACGACGTAAGGTAAAAGTGATTTGATGAGATTTTTGAGAACTTATTCTCCAGTTTTCACACCATTCTTCAATATCAGTGGTATGGAATTGGAGGCTTTGGGATGCAATGACTGGATTGGTGTTGACAGATAATACACATGTATCATCAGCATACGTGGTAATGATAGTATAAGGATGAGTTGGGATTTCAGGTAGGAATTTACGGAGTTTGTAGAGCAAGCCCGGATGCCAGACTCGGTCTGTTCCACGTCAAGAAAGAGGCCTGAACAATATGATCCACGTTCTAATGCAGAAGAGACAACATCCACTACACGATGACATTGCTGAATAGTGGATTGGGATGCTCGGAATCCAAACTGGTGATCTGGTATTATGTGATTTGCATCAAGAATGGGGTACAATCGTTTGAGGGTGAGTTTTCCATGCAAGGTAAAAGAGAGATAGCACGGTAAGAGGGTGGGAATTCTTGTTTTTTTTAGGTTTGGGTATCATTTTTACAATGGATAATTTCCAGATGTCTGGAAAATATGTGGAGCGGAGTACAGCGTACAACAAATAAAACATAAATATGTATTCGTCTTTGTTAAAATATATTAAATACATTCATTTTCATTTATTTCAGCATATCCAGATGTGATAAAATTCCGCAGGGAAAATTTTATTACCTAATCATTGATTCGATCATAAAATGCTTCAAGCATAATAGCCGGATTGCCGAAAAGGATTTGGGTAAAACCTAAATTGGTGGACAAATAAATGATAAGAATGTTTAGAAGTGTTTATTTATGTACCTTCCTGGTAGTTAAAGAGAGGAATGCTTTAACAGCTCACTTTATCATATTCGGTCGATATTTTATTAACTTGGCATTAATTTTATAAAATATCTTTTTCTCTGTAACCTGGAGTTATTAAGATTTTTTGTTCCTGTTAAGGATTAAAAAAAATGTATATACTTCTTTAACCCCTTGGAATCTTTCAAAGGATACTTCCTCTACATACCATTGATTTAGTGTTCATTTTCTTTATTTGATGCTTCACGTTTTTCCGTACCATCATTTCGAAATAGTCATAAGCTTCTCTGTACTGTTCCAATTTTTGTATTGCCGTAGCCATTACTCACTTTCCTGGTTTTTGATATCGATTTCATTTATATAAGGGATAATAGCCCCACTTGAAGATAATTTTACTTTATTATTTATATTTATGAAACAATAGATGTTAAGCATCTGAAATAGCGGACTAGCAAATCGACTTAAATGTATGGTAAATAAGAAGAGATTATTAGGGACCTATAAACACTTTTATAATTTTCTTGTGTGGATCGTATATGAGGGGTGGATATGAATGGTATATTGTCGAAACGCAATTAGTCAGATTTTTTGATTTTTTTTTTTTTAATGCGTTTATAGTTAGTCTAGAGACATAACACATACTACAGAAAGGGCACTTGTCCATAAGACAGCACAGTCTTGACAAGCCCTTCAATATTTTGTTTACTACGTATAGGAAACTAGTTCAGGACAACATTCCTCTCTTGTAAAATTTAGAAAAGTCATTAAGTTTCCCCTTCTGCTGGTAGCGATTCATATAGAATACTAACAAATATATCCGCGTTTTTGCGATTATTTTTACTATTATAAATCTTACAAAAGAGATTATCTATTATATAATTTTTAATATTTAATCAATTTTACCAAAACCTTGGAATGTTTATCTAAAATGAGGAGATGATCGCACTAATGTTCAGCCATATTTTTTTACGATTTGTTGAAATTGAGAATTATAACATTCAAAAAAATAACATGCAACTGTATAATGAGAAGGGCACTAACTGTTCAATTATTTGATACATTTGTGCATAAAAATTAATTTAGTAAACTAGTGAATTTAGTTTTTGAGCAAAGTCATCTCAAAAATATGTTACTATATTTTACATCTGATATAAAAATAAAAGCTGATTTAATTACACTTTGCATTAAATTAAAAAAAAAAAAACATTAGCAATAGAAGGCGATAGAACGTATCTACATAATACTAACACATATTTCAGCGGTTTTCTTTAAAAACATGTTTCCCAAATGGCATTTGTATGATTTCTTAAATAGATATTTTTATTATTATTATTTATTATTTGTTTTTATTTTAACTTTTATAAATCTTACATAAGGGATTATCTATTAAACAAATTTAACCGCTGAACTGAAATGAGGGGATGATCGCTGAAATGATAAGCCATATTTTTTCACTTTTTATCATTTTTTAAAATTATATTCAGTATGAAAGTAAAATTATTAAATTATAATGCAATTAGGAAAAACTACAATGCAAAGCCTTATGTTTCAAATCTAGTAACACACCCACCTACCAGTCGACGTTAAGCCTATTCAGGCATTATCAAGACACAAAAACAAAAAAGGGTTATGTGAATCATATCTCGAAGAAATAGGTGCAATACATACCAACGATCAACAGCCCAAACAGGCTCCAAACATGAGAAAGCACCCCACCACCAAGATGTTCAACATACAACACGAGTTTTGCACTTTGCGTTTTTCCCAATTCCATTATAATAAATAATAGTGTTTCTTTTTGAGTTTTTGGCTCTATTTTATTGATTAAAATTATTAAAATTATGAAACAATTAACAAACGAACTTATAAATCGTAGAGCAATAACTGATCAGTTCTTTGATAGGTTTATGTATAAAATTTAATTTGGTAAACTAATTTGGTACTCAATTACATTTTTGAGTACATGCCATCTAAAAATGCTTATAGGGCTCTTCTCCAGACGTGGTAGTAATGTTTCTTGCTCAAGTTGCTGAGAGTCCATATTCAAACTCATAAAAAAAAATACAATAAAATCGCGTGTCCATGTGTTTGATGGTGTACTAAACAATGTTCGTTCAATTTTAATTATAGTAAATATTATAAAAAAATAGATGGGATTCACAGCTCATTGCAGTCTGTAAACATAAATATAATAAAAATAGGAATATCCTAATTCTATTATTTGAATTTTGGAAATAATAAATTGGAAATTTCATATGAAACGACCCATATCCAGTTCGAATGTAAAATATTAAAATTTTTAATATCGAAACTAAAAAAAGGAAACAACCTACGTTTGGAGACTATTAACAAGTGTGTTTATGCATCAATGTATTGCTTATATATCTATGTATTGCCGCTATATTCGCATCTATATATATTGTGTAATAAATTAAAGTTACAAATTTGTGAAGTATATAAATAGAGACAGATATTGCATTCATTTATTTATATGGCTATATGAAATTCTCTATACACCTAAATGAAAAACTGAATCAGGATATACTAAGAACTGCAGAGGATGATATATGCAGAGTTAGTTGGTTGTTTTTTCGGAAGCTTCCATTGCAGACAGAGATTTGTCATCATCAACCTGGACCTGACAGCCCACCAAATGGCCCCCACTGGAATTTGCTTACCCCGTCTTGCTCTGTTTATTCCGCGGTCTTCCGTCCAAGCAATGAGTGGAATCAGTGGCTACTTTTAATCCAGTAAGTATTATACTGGCTGTGATGAAGGTATAGTATTTCAAATATTTTCGAATGATAATAAACAGTTTTAAAAAAAAAGACAAATATAAATCATATTAGGGTTCTCATATTCACAATATTGCTCCTGGAAAAAAAATTTATTTTCAGCTTGGCGAATGTATCATGAAATGACTTGGTTTGTGGATTCTTACGTTAGTACGAAATCAAAATTAATATTCATTTTTAAAAATTTTCCTTTTTATCCTAAGATAGCCAAATTGTTTGGCGAAAGATTCTTCTGTTGTGTTTGTGAAGATTTATGTTAAGCAACATTTCTTGTGTACATATAAATAAGCAAGTACTTGCTTTTTGAGTGAAATACACACTGGATTAATTTTTTTCAGTCCTTACATATATAAAGGAATTGCAAACAGCGGTTGGTGGTATCATCAACGAGCCTTCGGATCCCCTTAAACTTTTATTATAATTACGAACGAGTTCGAGTTTCGTGTATTATTTTTTGTTACAAAAAAGGGAGCGGAGTGGCTCAGTGGTAGAGCACTGAGTTGCAATGTCGAAGGTCCTGGGTTCGAATCCCGTTGTTGACAAGACGTTTAATCCGTTAGCAATCGATGATGAATCCTGTGGGATCTAGAACCTTCCTGGTCATCACCCAGCCTGTATAAAGTGGGTACCCAAAATTAATCAATCAATATACTGGCTCTATAACCCATTACGGGTCCTGGCTGCATGAAGGCGTCGAATCCACTCTTCTATGCCCTGTGACAGGTCCTCCAAGCTCTGGATCCAACAATGCTAACTGCATCCTTCTCGACCTCATCTGTCCATCTTGGTCATGGCCGTCCACATTTTTCAATCAAAGTCCCCAAATATCCAAATATGTGCTTCACCATGTCAGGCTCCTGATACAAAAGATATATCTCTGCATTCTGCCCAAGTCTAAGTTAATCGCCAACTCTTACCACTTCAACCATCCTTCTTAATATTTTTCTTTCCAAGAGCTGTAAACTGTTGACATCTGCTCTGGTTTCCAATGCGTAAGTTATAACAGACCGGATAATTGTCTTGTAAAGCATCACCTTGGCTGTTCTTGAAATCAGATGACTTCTTAAAAATTTTGCCATCCCAAAATAATACTTATTAATGGCCAAAATTCTTCTTTGAACTTCTGCGTCAGTTGAGTTATCCACTTTGAGCAGAGAGCCAAGATAGGCAAAACTGTCGACACTTTCATACGTGTTGGTGACACACGTGATAGAGGGTACTGATTGCCTTGAAGGGCTATCCAGCATATATTTGGTCTTTGCCTGGTTCACTTGAAGACCCATACACCATTCTGCAAAGCAAGAAACGCTTGTTGTAAATCTCTCTGTGTTCTTCCATGTCCATAGATGGACTAAGAATCGTACCAGTGACTTGTAACCCAGAGACTCTTCTGACCTTTTCAACTGCGAAATTCAATAACTCTAAATAAGGGGAAAATATCTGGTGATGAGCGTGTTCTAGAAGAATCACCAACCTGGAGTCTCTACCATGTATTTAACTCCAGACCCTTTCAAGGGTGATAGTGTTACAGGTTTTCCTTTATATTATAAAAAAGTAAAAATGAATATTTTTAGTTGTGTATGTCAAAAGTACATGGACATTTTTCTTATTTTCTTATAATTTATTTTTTATAATGGTTAATCCTATTGTCATTTTACTTAAATAAAATTATATTGCATATAAATAATTTGTTTTTTTAGTTATTCCCGTCTATTTCGCTTATCTATTTCGTGCGTTGTACTCATCAAGATTTTTAAGTAAAGAGTTTGGATGCAGATATTCTCTATGATAATAACTTTTACAATTATACTGTTGCACATAATTGCAAATATTTTAATAAATCAACTTCAGTATTATTTCTGTACTTACTAAATATTTTTCTTTAATCAATAATGTTATTTCTTTTTTACTCAAATATTGAAACTGCCTTTTACTTTAGACTCACATTACGAGAAAACACGAACTAAAAAAGTGTCAAATAGGTGCTGTCCCTGGATCAGCTATGGATCGACAAAACATATAATGAAGCCTAAGCAAGTTTCATTAGCTGAAAGCTGCACTAAATTTTCAGCCAACAAAATCGAATCAAATCTAAATTCACTAGAGATACTTACAAGCAACAAGTTTACAGTCCTAGATAACTCTGTTACTGAAACTTCTGTGTCACGTGAATTCTCTGAACATGATCCACTACCAGTATTTGTTAACAATGCTCTTGAATTCATAGTGTTTGGCAAAGTAACTTCAGAAATAATAGGAAAGGTTAAATGTAGGATCCATAAATATAGATATATGCCCAGGATCGATGATATTAGTAGTCAGTGCATCTATATAAAAAAGGTTGTCATATATACGAAAATAAATTCTATATTATAACAGAAAAACGATTCAGTGAAGTTTTGAAGGGACAAATAAGGGGCACACCCAACTACTGCCCAAAAAAATTGAAATATTAGTCTACATGTATATAATGTACAATTTAAGTTTCCCAGGCAGTATTGTAAAATGTACTGAATATCAAAAGATTGAAATTTTATATGTACCAGCTGTCACCAGCAGACCAGATGGGATATTTGATGGAGGCCAACACGAAACTGATACTTCTTAAAAGTATTAATAATCTCGTAAACTAGAAAAAAAGTGCTTTACGTAGCAATACATATATATTAAAGCAAAAACGGTTACCGTAGATTTCAGGCAGAAAAATCAAACGAAAGTTTCTCCTAACCCTTCAACAAAGATTTATACTGTCAACCACCATAATCCAGAAATCAAACCGAAGCAACAGCTGATGGGCTCCAAAAAGTGGTTCGCATAAACATATTCTGATGTCTTCAAATGAAATCATCCCCTACTAAAGGGGCATCATATCTCCTTATCCCAGATACAGACCCCTTCTTCTCAGCCCAAAACCCCTACCCTCTCTCAACTCCTCAAAACTCTTATTCCTCCCTTAGCCTAAAATTATAAAATATCTCATAACCTGAAAATCGTTTCTTACTAACAGCAAATTTACTTCCCCCACAGATCAATCCTGAACTCCCGCTCTATCCCAAACTTTCTTTCTGTGTGGATTATGATGGAACCTGGAAATGTTCAACCCCATCTGAAAAGACTAATCCACCAGCTCAAGGTATTGTTGTCTTCTTTCAGATTCCCCCCTTATTTTGGATACTCACTTTATAGAGGCCGGGTGAGCTCCAGGAGAGGCCTAGATCCCATATGACCCATCTCCAGTTGTTAATAGAGTAAATAAAAGTTTTGCCAGCAGTGAGTTTTGAACCAGAATTTTTGGCATGGCAACTGACATTCTCTACCACTCAGCAACTCCGGTCCCTATAAAGAAGCTCATGTAAATAATAACAACTAATATTATTCAATTTAAATGATATTTACTTGTTAAAATGTTTATTTATAAATGCAATTATTACCGAAGCTTATACTATATACATTCCCCATAATTAAATTCTCTTTTCCATCCTAAACCTCAAGATAAATTGTATTTTTGGAAAATATTAAAAATGGAACAAATGAAAAGTTAATGTCTTGTCTGCCCTGACGAAGTCAGTAGCATCTCTGGCGAAACGTTGGCAAAAAATTAAGTGACACGAGAAGATACCACAGAAGTCTTTTGTACAAGTAGTGGCCGTGGAAACCTTAAAGAGTAGTTAATGTTTGTTGTGAGTCGACGCGGAGTGACAACCTGCTGAATAATTACCTATTTTTAATAAAATTAACATATTTTTATATATTTCTCAGTTAAATTATATACATGAGCAGTTTCTGATTCAATTAATGTACGATTAGATTAAAAAATAGTCACTAGAATTACAAAAATATTGTTTAAAACGATTTTCATTTCTTATGAAGGATAGATTTGGTCAGAGGTATAGTCAATGATAACACAAAATAAAGAATAACTTATTTTTTTAATAGTGCCTACGTTTCGGCCTACTGTGTAGGTCATCTTCAGGGTTTAGAAACAGAAAATAACTATAAAAACATTGCAGTACCAAGAAAGAATTATAAAATAACATATAGAGCTTATAGAAAAGTAAAGACGTCGGAAAGAGTATTAAGGATATATATGAATAACAGAATATGTATACAGAAAGGAGATAATGTAAAGAAATACCAAGAGAAAGGAAATTGAGAAGGTAAAAAGTAGGATACATTATGAAAAAAGGTACATATGTAGAAATAGTGAGACTTAAAAGTATAAAAAACCTCGTTAAACGACAGGTAATGATATAAAATGTTTGATAATTTACGTTATAGAAAGTTATATAAATACAGAAAAATATTAATACAAAATATGATGTTAATGTATAAATATATAAAAAATGTTTAGAAAGGAATGATTTAATTTCTTCTCTGAAATTTCTTGTTGTTTTATTCCTTTAAATGATTGAAACTAGAATAAACCATCTCATTTGTTCCCGTCTCTTAATATAGAGATACCTAATTGAGAATCACTGAAGGGTTAGAACCAGACAGATTTTGGCAAAGGCGATTTCCCCATATGCAAATAAGAAACTTAGAGAGGAACAACTTCGGAATGGTGTCCTTCAACCTGAAGGTGGCAACTCAAACAGCAACTGCGCACGAAAGTGTAATATGAAACGAGAAGTTGCCTAATTATATTTCTGAGTCTACCTCGATCAGGCTCTTCCGCTTCTACATTGCTGATGACGCTTCATTCTTCTGACGTAGCAAGCGTTTTCCTTCAAGTTCAATGCCCTTTAAGCAGTCATTTTATATTTCATTCTATTTAGTTTTGGAAGATCACAACTTACATATGATAGAAAGCAATTAGCTAACAGATAAATAAGTTCTCCTTGACTTTATTCTTCATTTGACATGTTTTACCTGTAACCTGGTCATCATTATGGTAATAATTATAACAGACAAACTATAATATCGATAAAGGCAATACATTTTTTTAAATTCGTCATTAAAACGCAAAAAAAGGTGTGGGATCTAAAAATATTTTATTTTTTTTATTTTTTAATGTTGAATAATATTAGTTAAACTTATATATATGAAGAAGAAAATGTTCCATGATCTTATCATAATCTCTCATTTGATAATTCATGTTATTTCCTATCTTTTACTCGATACTGTTATTCATTACTACATATATCATTATTCTGTCAATATACTACGTATAATGTTATTATTTATCATACATTATTTTATAAGTATCTTGTACATTTAGCCCTGAAGAAGACCTACAATGTGGTTCGAAACATTGGCTTTAAAAATTAACACTTCTTCTAACTAAGGGAATTTTTTTACTTCCACCGTTACTTTTTCTGACCTAAACCATTTACTTAATAATACTTTTTTTAAGGAAAATTTTGAAAATGTGGCAATATTATCATCCTTTATTTATGATTATTATTTCCCTTCACTCTTAGTTTTCCTAACTAACTATTTCATCACCTATAAGTTTGTGGAGTATATCGTTGATAGGTAACGCATACGAAAAATATCTTGTGAATTGTATTTTGCTGAAAAAGCAGACTATTGCTCTGAAAGAGATTGTGATTGTTTTATGTCGGTTTCTTGAATCCTGGAATACTAGAACACAATGGCGTCTAGGTAAAGAGACAAAACGAAAAAAAGTATGACTAAACCTAACAAACAAATAGATAAATAGTAGTGTACAGAGAAAAAAATAAAAGATATAAACTTTTAACATAATAAATATATATTAGCAGAAATAAAAGAAATATATAAAGTAATAATGAAACAAAGGAGATACCAATTTAAATTTTCATTCTTATAAATTTTGTTAATTTTTTAAACTGGACTTAATTCTTCTTTATTAGGGTAACAGAAATAAAAACCATTTTCCAATCAATGTTTATTCTCGACTTTCAATCTATTCGAGTCGTTTCGACACTATAGTGTCATTTTCAAATTTTTTCCTCTGCATCTTTTAAAAAATTCCTTTAAATTTTTTTTACATAGCCAACAAGTTATAAGATATAAGATATAAGTTATAAGATACCTGGAAAGTCATATTTTTTTAAAAAATCCTTGGGGGATCATTTGTCCTCCATGGTCAATATATTAAAATAAAATTTTAAACCATAGTGTCGAAACGACTCGAATAGATTGAAAGTCGAGAATAAACATTGACTGGAAAATGGTTTTTATTTTTCTTACCCTAATTTTAAATTTTCAATAACTCCTTAGATTCCTTCCTCCTATATCCTTTCTCATTCCCTAAGCTATCTCTACAACAGGACATCCAGAGTAAATTACAATAATGTATTTCCTTCCATATTTTCCCAATCTGCTTGTGTTACTCAAGGCAGTATCCTCGGCCCAATCCTCTACACAGTTTATACAGCTGACATCTCAACCCATCCCAATACTATCCTTACCACGTATACGAACATGCTGCATGTGCATAAATGCTGATTACATATGTCTAATATCAGTCAACACTGATCCAGTTATAGATCCAGTTATACCCTCTATCACTTCCTGTATCGTTTAATAAGAGCCAACTGATTCCTGTAGAACAGGTCTGCTACTTAGGACTATACCTTGACAAATGTTTACCTTGGAATCCTCATACTAGACAGTAGCAACGAGAAACAGCTCACAGTTTCAGGCTTCTTCAACATTTACTAGACAAACGCTCTAAACTCCCAATCAATTACAAAAGACTCATATACATGACAAGTTACTCTCCTATAATCAACACAAATATCTCTCTATTTCTAACAACAGGAAAACTAGACTGACTATATTACGTATATATTTGAGGAGAAGGAATCAATTCTGGTAAGGAACTTAGTTGTCGATAATAATTTTTTTTTTAAATATAATTTATTGATATTTACAACTATAATAATATTACAATAAGTAAAACTGCTATATGTACAATACAACTTGAAAAACACTTGTGGAAAAACTACCCATCGGTAGCACTCCAAGATAATAATTTTAAATAAAAATTTTACTCATCTACTATCATTTAATTTTCAATTAGTTATTAGTTATTTTGTTTGTGTACTAGTCTTGTTTTTGAATTATCTTCTCCAATATTTATCTTCATATTGCAGGTAATTTCTTTATTTTATTAACAACCGTGGGTTGTACTTGTATAGGATATATTTAGCTACATTTAACTTCTATTTCTATATTCCTCTGTTATTATCTGCTATTTTAATATTTATCGCTTATTTCTCTATGCCCTCTTCATAATACCATTATATTTATATTTAAATGTCCTATTAAGACTAATAGTCGGAATAGATAAATTCAGTTACTCTGAATAGGAAACTATAATTAATAGGCCAAAATGTTGCTGTCCAGTTTTTAACTTAATTTTAACTACATTTTTCACACCCCTTTAAGGAAAATTAAAGTAAGTCCTTTGTCCTCCAGTACCACGGCTATCTCTTCAAACAGTGAAGTGATTCCAATTCCAACTCATAATACTTAAATTTGCATTCATGTCGAAAATCTTTCTAACTTCGACCTCTGGATGATTATTATCAATAATAATAATGGAAAAATAAGCATGGTTCAAATAAGCTGGCAGTGGAGAAACGGGACGGAAATCATTAGGAGCTTCTGTTTTGAGCTTTTCTTCAATGGAAGCTTTTACAAGTTCAGTAACTTTTATTTGGATATTATAAAGTCTATAATCATTGGTTCTGAATCTGCGACTGGTATTTAGGACATTTTACTTCAAATGAGTATTACAGTATGGATAAATAGATTCCGGCGCATACTGAAATAAAAAAAAGCAATGGAGGGAAGCTGAATAAGTTTGAAGGTCATGAAGCAAAATGAGAAAATACATGTTGAAAATATTTCAAGTAGTACTCATATAAATTATTTCTAAATAATTATTATATTACTGGTATGTTGGGCATGTGACTTTTATATGTATACAGGGTGTTCAGAGTCAAGTAGACAAACTGAAAATTTCAAGTAAGAACTTCAAAACCAGAAAATTATTTCTTATGGAGGTATGTCCGGAGATATTCACACCTCTTCATAGTACACCTAATCACACCCCTAAATAGCATGGTAAATAAATAAAAAGTATTTGTTCCAACTACTTTATTCACTAAATATAAACGTTAACATTCATATTGAATGTTGCACAAAGTGATTTCCTTGAGCATTAAGACAAACTTTCTTCAACAGCAGCTGTTGCAGAACGGCACTGGATATGTGTTACTGTTTCACAAGATTCAATTATCCTTCTTCGTATAGAATTCAGGCCATTGACCAGCCTTGCATATACTTTTTGTTTAATCTCATTCTAAACAAAAATTCCAATGGTGTCAGGTTTGTAAACCGTACAGGCTACTTACTGGTCCAGCACTGGAAATTCATTGATTTTTTTTATTAGCTCTATGTATGTTAAATTTTTATCATGTTTTCCATTTTTAAACAAACAACAATGAAATTAACTTTTGATCGCTAATGGATATAAATTTTTTTTCATTACTAAATGTTTTCATATTTTATTAATAAATTCATACATAAATAAATCATTATATTTTATGCCAGTTTCCTTTTCATAAATATAAATATACATTTATACTAGGTTAGGACAGGGTAGATGCCCAGGAGGTGGAGGCAGTGTGACGTTGTTTGATTGCGGGTACGGTGTTGACCGACCGCAGATGTCAGGGCTGTGCTCGGCCCTCAATCAGCCAGCACCGAATAATAACTCCATGCAACTGACACCTATTCTAGATCAGGTATGTTTAGTTTTCCTCCCTGCATAAACGTTTAGGGTGAATATCAGTCGTATTCAATTCACCCATCCTGTTTATAGTCTTAATAATAAAAAAAAAATATATATATATATATATATATATATATATATATATATATATATATATATTATTTTTCTTGAATATTATTAGTTGATCTTATTACTTGAGGAAGGAAATTGTCCGGGTGGAGGACAAAAAGTGAAGTTAATCCTCAACACTTAACTCCGTTATAAACCCTGAAGAAGGCTTGCAATGTGGGTCGAAACGTTGCCTTTCCAATAAACAGTTCTCCCTACAAAAAAGAAGATTTTTCACCTCCACCCGGCCCATTTTCTTCCTATTATTGAATTAATTATTTCACCATTTCTTCATTCACAGTCATAAATATTCTGATAAAAAAAATAATAAGTATTGCTCCCCCCCTAAGTTACATGTTACACCTTACATGTTCAGTAAACCAGCCAATTTCGTTTATCTACAAGTCGGTCGGTAGCATCACATCTGTCAAATATAACTTCATTGATATAAGGCAAGTCTTTCGTTTTTATCTAAATGACATAAATATTTTTGCCGAATGTTTGTATCCCACAGATTGTAATTATATTGAAATATTATAATTTAAGTCTCGAAAAAACAACATGTTTTCTGCTTACACGACGGAGACAAACTGTTGACAGATAAGGAACAAGCAAGTAAGTTCGCTATTCACTACAGTGCCACTATTGCCCGTCGAACAATCAGTACGACCGAAATCCCGAACGAAGAAGTAAGAAATAATTATATGTTTGTATCTCCGAAGCAGCTGAAGGAGATGCTCTACCGTACCACCACGGAATACAAACTATACTCCTGAAAAAATTACAAAGAAGAGGCATAGCTCACATGACGAATGTCTACAACTTCCGTCTCGGGCTAGGATACTTTTCTGAGGCATGGAAAAGAGCTATCCTCTTTCCGCTGCTGAAGCCCGCAAGAAATGGTAATCAGCTGGTCTATTAGCTTACTTCCGCACATAGGCAACATTTTTGAGAAAATTATCCTTTATTATCTCCAAACCTATTGTTCAGAAATAGCATTAATCCCACCGGAACAGACCGGCTTCCAGGCCAGACTGTGCCCAGACCACCATCTGGCGAAGTTATACGCGGAAGTAAGACAGAACACAGATAAGAACGAGGCAACCGCTTTGATATCCATAGATTGCACTGAGACTCAGTGTCCCATAGTCAGCTATGTAAGACACTGCAAGACAACGAATTTCGCGAGCAGCTCTATACTATCATAAGGTCCTTTCTCACACAACGTTCAATAAAGGTCGGAGAAGAGCGGTCCAACCCCTTTCCACTGTGCTATCACCGGTATTATTCTCAGTTTATAGGGCGAAACTCGATGATGCCAAATACAAAAAAGCTAATGTAGTGGCGTACGCCGATGACATAGCCATCTACAGTAGCTCATTGAAGGCAGACGGTAGTGGCCTGTGAGGAAATAACTAAAACCTGAGCGGATTGAACATTACAGCTAATCTCAAGAAGACCGACTATATTATCCTCTCCGACTATATTATTTTCTAAAAGAATATGCGCCCTCTACCTAAGGTTAATAGAGTAGCAGGCAGAGTAAACAAACCTGGGAACAGGATAACGTATCACAGTGTCACCCTCGACCGGCACTTCACGTTATCCCAATATTGCAATAAGAAGATCAGGTCGATAAACCAAAAATCAGGAAGAACCAAGTCTTATAGATAAACTATAAGGCCGTTGCTAGACAAGCAATCCTTTATGGGGCGCCAATGTTGAATAATATTGCACCAACAACTTCAAAAAAAGTCCAACAATTTCAAAACCATATACTGAGGCGTATAGTAAGACACACCTCTCAAAGGACAAAAAGTTAGAAATCACGACACCCTCGGACTCCCGACGGTAACGGACTTCATTACACGGAGGCATATCAAATTCTTTGATAGCCTCCAATACTGCACGAACCCACTATTCAACACACTTACACCGATAGGCCGATCTCAGCGCTGGCAAACACATGTACAGACACTCAACATGGACTGAGTAAACTACTAACAAACTCCAATCCGAAAGAACTAGTGAGCCCCATCACTAGATCCCCCACTCCTACCATGCAATTGAAAACTAGATAATCCTATCTACATTCCTCTATTCAAATGCACCTGATGCAATAAAATCCCATATCATATTTATATGTTAATGTCAAAAATTAATTAAAGCCAAGGGAGCTAAGGGAAAAAACAAAACATGTTTTCTTAAAATTAAAATAAAAAAATAGAACAGCGGATCTGACTGACAAAGAACTAAAAAGAAATGTGGAATTTTTTATTGTATTTTTAGATTCGTGAGTAAACCTGGACATTTCCATAGGTCGTAGATTTAAGGGGGCACCAGATTTTGTGAAAATAAGAAAAAAGTGTTTTATATTTTGTTTGCAAAATATTATAAAATAAAATATAGCAAAGCATTTGCCATACAATCATATATATATATATATATATATATATATATATATATATATATATATATATATATACACTGTATGCATATCATATATATACCTATTAAGGTCCAAAAGTTTCTTTCTGGGATAGGTAAAAGGGTGAAAGAGAAAAACTGGTCTTACTGTTTTTCAATATATTCTCCTCACTTAATAAAACGCTTTGACAATATTTCTATACCATAACAAAAACTCTCTTCTTTGTTAAAAAAATGTTCTTCCACTGCTGCTTGGAGCTCTTTGGATCGGCATTATACTCACGTAAAAATTCATTGTAGCAGTGAACTCGTTCCTGTTTGAACGAGTTCACGAACGAACGTTTTGAAAAATGAACGAACGTTTTGAACAGCTGAAAGAATTTCGGAGCCCATCTTGCACTGATCTTGTTCATATGCAAATGTTCTTTGATGATCCTCAAAAAACTTGTTTTTGAATGCCCTTACCTCGCTGCTATTTCCTTGGTTTTCAGTCGCCCGTCAGACAGCAATTCAGATTCCACAAGTTGGATTGTTTCAGAAGTGGCAGTTTCCAATGGGCGACCAGAATGCGGGTCATCTTCTAGACGTTCTCTCCCTAACGTCTAATATAAAATAATTTTGCCCATTTTTTCACTGTGGAATACGAAGGGGAGGACTGCCCGTATACACAACCCAAGCGCTCTTTAATTTGCGCAGGAGTAAGACCCTCTTTACAGAAGAATTTAATTACTCGAGTTTGAACATTCTGAAAAAGGGGAGTTTTCTTCAGGACTTCAAATATATAGCTTCAAGGAGTGAGGAAGTGCGGGCGATGGGTATGTAGTGAGCCGGCATGGACCTGCATAGTATGTTCCGGCACGTTTGAAGGAGGGGAAGCAGGACCGGCCGGAAACTTATGGACCTTACTACGAACATATAAACCATATATATAAGAACCATATTAAATAAATATAATACACAAAAAATAACTGTACCACTACCACCCATGGAAGGTCTCAGTATAACAAATTAAATAATTTATCTACCAAGCCGGATTTCAACTCAGAACTTTCAGCATTGCAACTAAGCGTCCACATAATTTATTACACGAAATTGTCTCATAATTGTTGTAGAAGGATGTTTTATGGCTATCAGTAGACAACGTAGGACATAGTGGTCCTCCATACATTCTAAAAGGTTTAAAGGAAAAAATACTTTAAACTCTGGGATTGTTATGGGAGAAGTGAATTTTATTTATTACAGCTATTTTGGGATAAAATTTCTTCATTTTATTACAAATTTCCTACCCCTGAATATTTGTCACCCAATATTTCAGTCCTTTTAGCCACTTAAATACTTTAAAGGTTGGACAAAGCGTGGACGCCTTGCTAAATGATGCCTCCAATCATTTTCTCCCAGTTTTCTCTTCTCCATTTATATTCACTTTATTGCTACCTCCTCCTCTGCAAACAAACATGTCAGAAATACTAGCAAATTAAATTAGATTTGGAATTGAAAATGGATCGACTCACATTCCATATATTATACATAATGAAAATTACGTCGCGCTACATACGACAACATACATCTGCACTATATATATATTTGCTATAGATCATGATACCGACAAAGCTGTTATATTTAAAGACATATATTATAGTATTATAGTATTAATGTACGGTTATAATTTGTTTAATTAGTTTTTTGTATTGAGATAACTGAAATTTATCTGCTGGAAGATATAAAGAAACGTGAAGTAAGGGCTTTAAATAATGTTTCTTTTATTTTTTCTTGACACTAAGGGCCGAACAGCAGCGTCAAATTACTCAATTCAAATGGGCATTGTGTGGCCAATCTTGTACCACAGAAACCTTTAGGTATGGAATGAGGAAAATATGATTCCATAGTATGTTGATTCCTTGCGATTATCCAAAGATCCTTGGAGAATCAAAAAATAAGATTCAGATAAAAAAGATTGGAATTGAAACTAACTTTGGGCATTGGGCTACTAAATGTTCAGAATATAAGATTTCTGTACTTACTAAGAACATGATCTTTAAAGTTCGAATTTACTCATTATACCAATAAGTAGTCAATAATAAAGTCACATCATTCTTGAATATCATGAAATGTTTACCATTTTCGAAGTTCATTTAAGATTAAAACTGTGATTTCTTCCTAGGTCATTAATATTTTAAAAAATGTATTAAATAAATCAATTTAGTTAATCAAAAATAAGTAGAAATACAAAATCTTGCTTTATTTATTATAATGCTCACAAATATTAAAAATATATGTGTGCCATATGAGGATCATATTCAGAAATAGATTTTTCCACTTTTTTTCTTGTTTAGTCAAAAAATGCATTAAGCTCCCTATACTTGAGCTTCAGAACCGGACTAAAACTATGAGAAATAAGGCGGCAAGAAGTTTCTAGACGAAATTACTAGACTAAAATTGTTCCTGAACGAATCATATTATGCTTCTGAGAGTGTTTGAAGGATAAGATAACTTGAAAAGGTACATATTGAGAAATGGTTACTATTTTTTTAATAAAGAAATATGTGAAATCATCTTTAAATTTTCAATTGACTTATTGAATTGTAGGGTTTTCAATTACGCTGCCTAATTTATTCAACCGGCCAACGATTGTATTTCGAAAACCAAATCGCCATGAATACGAAAATAGCACATGATTTCCATTTTAGGTTTAAAACGCGTGAATCCTTCAATACTGATCACGGCGCTCGTAGATTTATGCTCCCACACGATTTGTTTTACATATTCGTCTCGGGGGCATGGGATTGAATCCTGGCTTCAAAAATATCCTCAGATTACAAGATTTATAAGGGTTGGATAGCAGATGTAAAAAAAAGAAAAGAAAGGAGTTCTCGCATATATCTTGATTGCAATTTTGATGGAGTATCTTTTGCTATCAAAAATAATAATCCTAAAAATGTCTCAAAACGTCATTCAATGTTAATATCTGTATTATATTAGAAGATACGGGTGCCTGTTGTTGTCTTTAGTCCCTGTTAGAATATATTATTTTTGTTTAATTTTATTTTAACAAATCTCTTCCCGAAAAAATTGATACGGGTTTGATACCGTTTGGATTATAACCTAACTTAAATCCGCTTGTAAAATACGACCCAGTGTTTGTATGTATAAATATGTACACCAAGTGCGTTAATGATTATTATTTATCGAGAAATTACCAAATGTAAATACATAACTTTATTAAATAAACTATAAATCGCTAAAATTAATTTAGTTAAAAGCTTAACCATTAGTTTGATTACCCAATTACTTAAAGCAACTAGTTCAATAGCACACATTTAATAAGTTCATATATAATCATTGTTGAAACGAATACGTTTAATCGCAAGTTTACAGAGACTTTATATTTTTTATTCTGTCAACGAGCATAATTAACAATTTTTTTTTCTATTTGAATTACTCTACCGCAAGTTAAACTTAATAACATATTTAAATCGATTACAGTCGTTTAGGCGTGTTCAGGTTTGATTATTACTCAGACAAATAAATTAATGAATAAAAAAAACACAAATACAACCCATGTAGGGTCTTGAGTTCAGAACTTTGTAGAGACTGTACAGTTTGTGCAGGGGGTAATTTGTCCGTGATCTCGCTCAACCAGATTATCCTCCAATTAAGTGTCCACTTTATAGAAGCTGGATAAGTATCCAGATATGAAAGGATCCAACCCCAGCTGTAAACATATTAAATAAAATTTGAATGGAATTGTAATTCAATGCTCTTCCCTTTGTGGTACTCCACTCCTAGAAATAAATTGATACACATTTATGACAACAATTAAATCTACATCATGAGGTGCTAAAGTAATTTAAAAAAAAAAAAAATTGTAAACAAAAAATAAAATTTAGTTTTTAAACTCAAGTAATTTATAAACCACAATTCTTTCGATATCAGTAGAAATTTTATAAAAGGTATTAACGGAATATTTAAAATAAATTGCGTTCGTTAAAACTGATAAGTATCGGGGCAAAAGCACATTGCAAAATCAAAGAAACATATGTTTAAGTTTGGATCGCATAAGCTACCAAATGTCTACTTTGAATGAGATGAGGATGAAAACTGTTTTGCTTTGTTTGCCCAGTTTTCGATCTCTCAAAAACCGCCATTTTACTTCTTCTTCGTAGAACAAAATTTGTTAATTCCTTTAAAAAATCCTAAGGCCTTTGCCGGGCTAGAAATCGCAAACTCATGCACAGAAGATTGTTAAGTACACCGCAATTAACACGGTGTACTCGGAAAGTGCTAAACTAATGGTTGCTCAGAGAGATTAAAAATACAAATAAGCAATGAAGGGATATATTAGTACTAAACCGGCATATATTTTGCAACTTATATCTCTTCGTGCATTACAAGTACATTCAAATTGGAAGCAGAGCGTATTTGTAAAGTACCAATGCTTTCAGTCTGGCTGTCAGAATATACTCAGTAATCAGTATTTTTCAATATATGCCAAGGTTCTTTCAATACATTTTTTTCCAATGAAAGAGCCAGCCTATCAAAGTAATCACTTCTCTTGCTTCCACTAGCACAGATGGAAATTGTATATTTTTGAAACGTTAAAAGAAGGAGGTTTGCGTGTATTCCATTAGGGTAAAAGCGCCGAGTTACTATCGACGTTAAACGAATGTTTAGGTTCGTAGCAATATTCAACATCTCCTATAAACTCTTTCTAACTTTTGTTTATATCTTCAATATTGATCATTTCTCTTAGTTTTAAAGTCTTTGGAGGATAAATTCAACACATGACCTGTTATTTACGAAAGTGATATAATTCCATTTTTTCCTGTCCCGAGATATTTAAGGGTCAGCGTTTGAATTAATTAAAAATATATTAACCTTAGAAAATTATAATGACATTAACGTTTATTGAAAGAAGTTATACAAATGCCATTATACACGTAATGTACCTTTTGCATCTCTTAAATTTTATCACGAAATAATAATCATTAAATTTATTTAAAATAGTAAACGGTTTTTTTTAGTTCATAATAGACTTATACTACTTTTGAAAATAACAGCTCATATCTGAGCCGATTTTACATTTTGTAATAAAAAGTATTTCTAGTTTTTGTAAAACATTTCAGAGTTTTGGCATTCATTACCTCATCCGGAATTCCATCCTCGTCACCAAACTGGCTTTTCATGTATTAGGTAATTCGTATTTCAACTCCTGTTACAAGTGTGATATAAACGCATTATCTAGGGGTTTACTTAAAATTTAAGGAATTCAAATTTAAAATTGGAATTATTTTAAAAATATGGACAAACCTCCCAGGTCTTTCTCTCTGCAGCTCTTCTTCTTGCTCTTTTGACCGATTCGCTGAAAGTGCTGTTGATGCTGCGAAACGTGTGTGACGCATGGCGACAGTTGCGCCTTTAGTTGGAAAGCGGGAACGTCTGCCTTTCTTAAATTGATTCCCGGTATTGTGGTGCACGACGGTATTTTCGGCTTCTCTCTTCTGTATGCGGTCCTTCTGAAAGGCTCTCGCTCTGGCTCTTCTAGTCCGTATTTTGCTCTTATGTCTGCTACTTTGTGCAGTGATGTAGTTTGGGTCTTGAGTCTTTGGTTCCCATTTTTGTATTTCTCCCAAAAGTTGTCACTGGACCTCAATGCCCTTTCAAAGAATTTCACTGTTGCCTTTTCCCTGCGAGTATCTAGTGACTCTATGTCTGTTTGGCTTTCTAAGGCTGTGATGGGGGTTGCTTTAGCAGCCCCGCTACTGGGTCTTAATGCATCGTTTCGCACTGTGCTTAGTTTTTTCTTTGTGTTATCGGAGGCCGTATTGTATGCTTCGGAGCCATATTCTAGTACCGGTCGAATATATGAATTGCATGTAGTTGTCAGTACATCTTGGGATGCGCCCCATTTCGTTCCGGTGAGTCTCTTCATCATGCTCATCCTCTTTGTTACCCTGAACGCGGCTCCCTCAATCTGCTCGGACCACTGCAGTCTATTGTCCAACTCGATGCCCCGGTACTTAGTAGTTCGCGTGACCGGCAGGCTGGTGTTTCCAACTCGAACCTGTGTGATGAATTGTCTCGTAGAGAATGTTAAAAGCTGTGCGTTGGTATTTTCCTCATTAACGGTCATATCATTGCCAGCGCACTATGTTTTTATTTTAATTAGGGCTTCACTTAGTATCTATTCTAAAAAGCCAACATTGCTGCTGGTCACCCAGTCAATGACGTCATCCGCATAGCTCAGCATTTCTACACTTGGGGTGGTTCATCTTTATTTCGGCGATTAGGTCGTTCAACAGACTTTTATGAAACGTTAGCTTAGGTTTAATCATATTGCATGTTTCCTGCCACCCCGCTCTCAACGATTTTGTTGAGGAGGAGTTTTCTGATCACTGTATCGTAGGCTCCTTTAAAGTCAATGAAATACGCCAATGTCGCTGGCTACCTTTATTTGGAATCCATCTTTTATGCACTGAGATAGCTTGTTTATTTGGTCTGTGGTAGACTTATGCTTTCTGAAATCTGCTTGTTCAGTTAGGATTAAATTAGTGCGTTCTAAATACGTCAGTTGGTGGTTTACCATCCTCTCCATCACTTTACAAAGGATGGATGTCAAATTAATAGGTCTGTAGCTTTGGAGCTTCTCAGGGTCTTTGCCTTTTTTATGGATTGGTATTATATAATGGTATTATATATTTTTCCCGATGCCTGTAAAACCGTGATGCCATATTTCGTTCATAGATTTTAGTAGCGTGTTAAGGGCTGTCTTCCCCAAATGGGTAATAAATTCAGGGTATATGTCATCTGGTCCACAGCTATTACCACACACTATTTAGCTCAGAGATGTTGAAATCAGATACAAAAAGATTGGCATATCCCTTGTTCAAAGCAGTTGAGGGATTCTTGGGCTTCCGATTGTTTCTAAAGTCTTGACGGTCTGGCCTTGATGAGTACCTTTTGCAAATAGATTTGCAAATTTCTTTCCTATGAACGGCTGTTTTTTTTCCACATTTTACTGTATGTGCTTTAAAGCTCATACTATCATTGTTTAGCTTGACGATAAACTTGTGCGCATTTTATATGACCTGAACACTGTACTTTCTACCTTGTTAGAAACACACCCAGTTAATTTAAGAAATCTTTTAAGAGCAGTCGTCGCTAATGGCTCAGTAGTCGAAGGGACGTTAAAAAAACAACATATCAACGACCAAAGCTAAAATAATAAAGAAATTCATTCATTCAGATTCAAACCTAATTTGGGCCTTTTTCATAAAATATGATGCATCCCTGATCTAAATTTTTTTCTATTTATACAATCTAGGCGTTAAATCTAGAAGTGAAAATGCATTGTTTTGAATAATTTTACGAATTTATGGTAAAATAAGTTTCATTACATTACTGACACAATTCTGAATTAATATAAAAATTTATCGATAGCAATTGTAATATTGTAAACATATAGGTTTGGTCTATTTAGTTAATGATCCTTATCAAATTAGTGATACAAGAGAAGGGGCAAATTAGTTGGTGATTATAACTAACTAAATGAGGGAAATTACAGGAACACGGTGTAACACTAACTAACCCAAAATTAGCCCCTAACCAAAATTAATAGCTCTGGCAAAAGTGGTCTCAAATTTCCTTATGTCCTGCAAGAGGGTCTTCAAGTGGGTCCTCTCCTCATGTTCCCCGGCACAAAGGAGCACGCTTATTACCGTGGGCTATAGGAAGGGAGTAAACAATATCCCTTCCGAGGCTCCTTTGATATTTTATGCCCTACCCGGTCAGTAAGTTCTGCCTGTAAGGATGGGTAGGGGTGTGGAATTAAACCCTTGCTGGTTCAATCGTCTCTCAGAGGAATGAAAGAAGAAAACAATTAAAACTCGAATGATGCCATGAAAATTCATAAAACACCAATATACACATATTCCTTTTCAAAACAAATTAAATTAAATCTAGAAAAATAATAATATTAACACTGATGTGTAAATAAGATTAAAAATAGAATATTAAATGGATATGGTTCACTGGATAATTCTATGAGAGGTGTAAAATGGCCAGGAGGTGCAGCCAATGGTAAAACTAAATAAGAATTACTTTATTTTACTGGGCCTACGTCTCGACCTGTCACCTTTAAACAGTTCAGTTGTCAGTTGTCACTTGTAGTTGTATTTGCATCCCCCATCTCTTCTGCCCTGAAGATGGCTTAAATCAGGCAGAAAAGTAGACGCAATATAATAATTCATTGTTATTTAATGTAATCATTGACTGCACCCAAGAAATTACTGTAAGAAAAGGAACTTGGATAGAAATATTAAGAATAACAATTTTAATTAATTACATTAAGTTATCTGTGTTGAGGTTATATGAAATGAAGGATAACTGTCCCGTACCGGGTACCGGCTAATAAAAAAGTAACAATAGAATATGGATTTATTATTTATTTATTTATATATTAATCAGCCTTTTTTAAAAAATTGCGGAAAGCATTTGTCATGTGAATGCAATAGGGATGAAAATCTATGAGCAATTTCTTGTCGTATCATCAGTATGGGGATTCCTAAAGAAGGGTATAATCAAGAATCCGGTAACCTAAAGAACCGGATTGCTTTTTTGCTGAAGACACTAGAGGGTAGAATGTTTAAATGTGGCATAACAATATATAGCTTAGTTCTACTAATATTATTCAAGAAAAGTAATTTTAGTTCAATAATTAACTAAATAATTTTAGTTTAAAAGTCACTTGGTACCGACAAATACACAAGTATCTGTAATATTTCGTATGATGTTTAGACTACCTGTAAATTATTGATTAATGAAAGTGAATCGGGATAGAACCGCTTAAAAATACATTTTTCCTTATTCAAAGTTATGCTTGCAATTTTAACTAGCTTTAGATATTTGTTTGATGAAATATAATAAATGGGATGTCAGAATTTGTTTATGCTTGCAATTTTTTTTTGAGGCACGGAATTACATTTCCGGTACAGGGAAAGATCTGGTTTGGAAATGGCCTAGCTGGGAGCGTGCTATTGAAGGCTGAGCCCTGATCTACTCCCCGGGCCGGAGCCCTGTCAGCTCCCCTCGTGTCCTCATTGTGTGTGACAACAACCTCCCTCCCTCCTGTGTGGATCCAAGCTCTCCTCTGTCCGACCTTTTCTAAAAATTGCTGTTTATTTTGTTGTATCGGAGGTGTCTACAGATTTCTTATTTTCTTTCCAAAACCTTATGTTCCTCGTCGATTTTATAAAAATAATAATAAAGTCTTCATTTATTCTGAAACAAGTCCCTTAGGAATAACAATATAGGTATTAATACATTAGCTATTATGTCTAGGATTATAATGTAATTACATTTAATTAATTAATATAACAAATGAGAAAGAATTAATGAAAACAACTTTAACTCCAATGATAGTATATGAAGAATAAAAAAACAGAGTAAAAGAAATAAAAATGAAATAAAGATAGATAGAAACAATTGATAGTAACATATGTATGCAATAGATAGAAACATATTATTTTCCTGGTATTTGTTACGGACCAACCATTAATGAGTTTAGTAGCACAAAGTAATAAAAGAATCCTATGTATAAAGATGCATTGATTAATATAATAATTTCAATTTATTAATAACATTGATATTAACAGAGAAACAGATAAGGAAACTCTAATGAAAGAGGAAAGGAAAACAATTAGGAAAATTCTGGAACCAAGATGGGCTGAAGAAGGGTATAGATTACAGAAAACACCTAAAATTGAAGAATAGTAAAATAAGTAGCATCCCTTGTTAATGGAGGGCAATGGATACAAATTATTAAGGACTTGGAATTAGCCAAACTTACTAATGAAGACATGGAAACAAGAAATAGTTTTAAGGTTAAAGTTAAAAAATGATATGTTGACCCAGAGACAAAAGCGCCGAGAACTGGAACAAAATGGAATTAAAAACTTAAATGGAATTAATTTGAAAGAAAAACTGAATTCTGGCAAAGAAAGAAAACCTAGCATTCAAATAAGAATAGCAAGAAGCCCAAACATGAACCATATACCTTCGGGTAGATAAAGTAATATAATTATTTTCTATATATATGTTATCTATTTATGTATTGTGTATATCTTTTGTATTGTAAATATTTTTAATTTAAATAAATGGAGATTTGAAACCAAAAAAAATGAACTACGACTAATAATAATAATAATAATACTGATGTACGGACTCAAGCAACAATTGTGCGATATATCTTCGAAATTTTCGATAACTCGTACGCAGCGCTACCTGCCGGATTCAATGTAAATCAAACACATTGAGGTTATTATCAAAAGTACAAATATTAGGTTACCTAAATAATAATTAAAAACACTACCTTTCAGATCGAGTTGAGAATTGAAGAATTTACAAAGGAATTTGGATTGTAAGGGTTGGATAAGGGAGAAATTTGTTGGCTTAGTGGAGCCCCAAAGATCTACTCCGTAAGCCCAAATGAATTTTATAATAATAGTCATCAGATGTAGTATGAAATACTACATATTCAAGTGAAAAATACTACTTAAATTAAACAGTATTCATCGAAAGATTCCTAACATTACAACTTTTTATCAAGTATCGTAAGAATAGGTGCAAGATGAAAACTGGATTTTTTAAAAAATACACTGAAACTGACTTGAGTCATATAACGATCTCCTCCTACAAACTAGATCATCTATCGACTGTGGACTAACAATTTATATTACTCAAGGAAGAAAATGGTCCGGGTGGAAGTCAAGAAAAAATGCTTTTAAGTAGGAAGAAATGTTTTTTGGGAAGCCAACGTTCCTACGAACATTGCAGGTCTTCTTCAGGCTTACTCACTATCTTACTGAAATTCTATTCTCTTTCATCTCTATTCTCTATCTCTCTTTCATCTCTATAATTTATTCTTTATTATAAAGCAGAGCCAATGACAGAGAAGCAACGGCATAAATTCCTGGGTTACAAATCCATATATAAACATTATTTAATATAATTAAGTTATGAACCCATCAGTTAAATATATATATATATATATGTGGCAGAGAATCTTCTAAGTATATTTGATAATTGAATGGGTTGCTCTTAATAAAAAAAAAAAGGAAAATAACTTTGGATTCAGAGCCTAATGTTACGAATTGGTCCAAATTTACATAAAAATAATACATAAAATATAGCTAAATTATAAACCAGTTTTGTATCTTCTCTGTTTCATTAAAAATATATTTATATTATATAAGCGAGTTAATTTATTGCATAGAAATACTCAAACACCGCATACTTTCGATGAAGCCAAACTCCTGCTGCAAAGTTCCTAGCGGTCCTCATTCTGTTTTACGATAGGAACGATCTTATCGCGGTAATCGTTCCCATTTGTGCCGCCTCTCGGAAGATATGGTAGGCGTGATACTCCCTCCTTCGTTTAGTCGATACCCGGCCTCTTCCGCCCATTCCTGATTATCTGCAGAGATTGCGAACGGCAACAAATTCCGAGGATATCTGCGGAAGAGGTCACATAAGCCCCTGCTACTATGAACAAAAGCTGACAGAGCAGTGCCTGTGTATCAGAATGGCCCCCAAGTTGGGGGAAGAAAGTAACTAAGCTCGGTGGATATCACCTTAATCCAGTGTTCTGATAATACCAATAGGAAGCTGTTCTCAACCTTTTTAACTACAACTGTGCAGACAACCAACGTTGAGGCCCACAAACTAAACGTAATTGACAAAAATACACAACACCAATTAATTACTGCACATATTTGAATATAACATTTTCGAATTTCCCATGGAAATGCTTCAATATAAATACAAAAGAATATTTCCAGATCAAAATGTGTTTTGTTTACTGATGATAAAATTCGATCAATGGGATTTTTAGCATTATTTATCACCAACGAGTAAGTTGATATCTGGATTAAAACTGGAGAGTTTCAGTCTCAAATCACCTTCGACAATATATGTATTTCGTTATTTAATTTGTTATAAAGAAGTAATGTTAAGAATGCTCGTTTACAGAGATAAGATGTTGAATCCCCATAAAATGCCTAAGAGCAATTCTAGCAAGTGATATTCTGGATATTTTTACCAAAAAGTAATCCAGAACGGAATTAATTTTGTTTTTTTAAACATTGATTTCATAGTTTGGTCACATCATTGCTCAACCAAAGATTCTCTTCAACGATCCTATATCTCCGTCCCCTCGCAATTTTGCGATGTATACACGAGGAAAAATGTTCATTGAACATTACTTTAATTAGGATCTTGTTGACGTAAGTATTATATTATTTATAATTTTTTATTAATTGTTTTAATTTTAAAATATTTATATTTTGAAGAGAAAAGATTTCTCCAGGACCGGGACTCGAACCCGGGCCTCCCGCGTATTCTTCGTCGTGCTCTGCCACCTGAGCTAGCCTGGCTCGTACTTCGGTCTGATAAATCCATCTCTCGGCGGAGACGTGGGAGATCCGTGTTCGAATTCCGGTCCTGGACAAATCTTTTCTCTTTAAAATAAAAAAATTAAAAATTATAACAATTAATAAAAATAAAAATTAAATAAATTCTAAAGAGTTCTCTTCTTTTGAAGATATTTTTAATTTTTGCAGGAAATCTTCTTCAAAAGGATATTTGAAAAATATTTAAGATCGATGTTGCTCTCCACTCGGATTAAGCTATATAACCAGGAGTTACCAGTAATTAAGTAACTCATATTGTTTTTACTCAACTTTTGTTATCTACTCTGGCCCATTGGTTGAGAACCGCTGCAGCTTCAGGGATAACTATTCGAACGTGGCACAGAAAATTATTTATTGTTTAAGCTTCCTAGCAAAGATAAGAAATAAACAGTAAAATAAAAACTCATCTCAATAGTTTGGATAATAATTAACTGTAATTCGGCTTAACCAAGAACAAAAAAAAAATCAATCTAAGATAAATAAAAGATGAAAAATAGAAAGTGTTTTTTAAATTTGATATGCATTATTTTAAAAATATTCATATAAAATTGTAAAAGCAGCCCTATTCAATCGTAATGTGCATTTTGATATACTATGTTTTTGCGGTTCCATTTAGCATGGATTTAGCATATCAATCCTACGGTTTTCTTTCTCGAGAGCATGTGATGCATCTCAAGGCTCCAAGTATAACTCAGTATTAATGCGCCGATTTATTTAGGGTTTTCCTTCCTTGTGCCCTGATTTTCTTATATCATCAATTTTTTACATTTGATAATTTTTTCATCTTTTTTATGATTTATCCAACGAGTTAGCTAGATTTTTTATTTATATTTTAGCAATCTTTCACAACTTTTCAGCTATTCCACGTTCTCTTCACTGATTCTATTGCAATTTAATTGCTAATTTATGCTAATGCATAATGCTAATTAAAAAAAGGTTCATACATATAGCAGTTAATATCTGCACAATAGTAATTGTAAATATTATTTCTTATAATAACCAACTATATATATTTGAGAAACTTACAATAAGTTTAGAATCGATAGTAATGTTTCGGAGAAGTTCGAAAGCAAGGTGATTTACTTTCTCCTGAACTATTTAAATTAACAATTATTTATGTTATCAAAACGATAATACACACCGAGAAAGGTTTGAATTTGAACCTTAATAGTAGTATATCCGTGCTTGGGTTTTTGGGTGACAATAATAATTGATAATTTATAATCATAATAAATAAATCAATAATATTGAAGATGTGTAGTAATATTGTTATAATAACCGATTTTCAACTTTTCTGGACCACGAAATAACGATTTTTCATTAAGAGAATGAAATATTTGAAGACAACTCGGGAAAAGCGAGATAACTAACTTTTTTCTAAAGGTCTAAGAGAGCAAACAAAAACTTTTCACATGTGCCTAGTAGATGAATACGTAAAACATGATGCAATGTTTTTAAAATTTGAAAAATATTGTAGAAGATGACAACGACGCGGTTTTGAAATCAAAAAGTCCTGCTAAATAGGGGAAATCGTAACAGGAGGATCAGTCTATTTATTTTTTTAATGTGTTTCGCTGTCACTAACATAGTCTCCTTCATTTCTTCGTTAATAGTGCTTATTTCCAAACAACTAAAATTGATTAGTAAACTACATACTTTTCGCATGAGCTCAGATTGCTCTCAGCTGTTTGGTGAGAAAATCTGTCATACTTGTGTCCCGTTAGTTATTGTCCCACAACTACTTCCCATTTTTTAAAGAGTGGTTAAGTGCCTTATTTTACCAGTTATCACTTCTCTTTTGGAGTGTATAGAGTTCCGTAGTATTTGAAAGAGAGATTCCTACTTCAAGATAAAGGATATAATTACTAAGAAAAACATTTGTATACGATATTTGTATAGGGTTTCTCTAATTAATTACAACACAAAGAAATAGTAAAAGAAAATGTCACGTTAGTTACTGCGAGAGGTGTAGAATGATAATGTTTTGCGTGCTACGTTACAATTTCTTCTCCAGTACCGCTCCTAAAAACTCAGGTTTCATCAGTACAGGCATTCGTCTTCATCTGTTTTCATGTTAGTCATAGAAAAATCGATCAGAAACCAATGTTATTAATTTTGTTTTTACTAAAATGTGGTCTTCATTTGAAATCATTGTAATAAGTTCCTTTTAATTATTATTATACATTTTATATCCTGAGGATAATAATAAAGTATGATTTAATATAAATTATAATTGGATATGCTAAAAATCGCATGATGTAATTTAAAAAGAAATTATTATGTTGAGACATAAAAACGTAGGTAGTTTAACAAATAAAAAGTTATCTTCTTGTGTTTCATTTATAACCCAGCGATAACGTCTAGGGAAACACTGGGAAGAAATAAACAATAAACGTATTTGTCTAAAATAATGACCGTAAAGGGCTGGGTAAAGGGGCTTCGCAATTAGTGAATAAGAGCGTCCTGTGTAGGATATAACTGAGTTCTCTCATTGGCGACCTGCAAACAGTCCTTCGTGGCTCGCAACATCTCTATGGGATTATCAACCTGAGCTGGCTGGCTATATTAGTGCTCTCTGCCGACCCTTATGTCTATATTTATTTAGTTGTACTAATCAGGTATGAACTTACACTTAGTTTGTAATAATTGTTTAAATACCGCTTAATAAGTTAATGTAAAAACTATATATATCTGGTGAAATTCCAAGATTTTATTCTTCCTCTAATAGTGAACAAAAAGGCAGATTTTATGAATTTTGATAGTATTTTTTTTTTATCGTTAAGGCATAAATATGGAAACAATAATAAAACAAAACAAAGACAAAATATAGTTTTAGGTCATTAAAAAAAGTGCCAACTATTACTGTAACTAACGTGACTTCAAATCAGACTCTTTTTTAATGATTTTTTTTTCAACAAAAATTATTCTTATAATTCTTATATATATATATATATTAATTAATTCTTATATATTAAATTATTAATTATTCTTTCCGCAATTTAACTGAATAAGTCTTAACACAGAATATGTAACTAATGGCATGTAAATAAATGGACAAATCAGAGGACAAATAGTTTTCTTACGAAATATATCCTTAATCTTGAAGTAGGATTGCCTCTTTCAAATAAAAGGTTTCTCTATAAATTCCAAACGAGAAATCATAACTTGTAAAATTCAGCAACCGCTTACTGAAAAATTAGAAGTAGCTAAGGGATAGAAACTAACGGGCTATTATTACATCAACTTGAAGAAGATTTTATCTCCAATTAGCTGATATATATTACCATTAGAAAGGCAGTTTATTCAGCAAGTTTAGTTAATAGGAAATCAGGCCTATTAACGTAGAAATGAAGGTGACTATGATGTAACTCTATAAACACCTGTAGATAATTATTTCTATATAATATATTGCTATGCATTCTACCGGACGTTATTATAAAAATAAATATTTGCATAAAGAGGAAATGACTGTTTGAAAGAAATAGGTCACTCAGGTAGAATGTTTAGACCCCATGGGGGGGGGGAATTAAAAAACCACCTTTGAAAAGACATTCTCGGAAAAGATCCGGAAGAGGGAGGAAGGTGGACTTCAGGAAGGAGACATCGGTAGATGGGAAAACGCGTGGAACCAAGAGACAGCCAGACCCGAGGAAGATACACCTAAACAAGAAGAAGATATATATACACTATATGTACCCATGTTTACCAGATAAGTTGTAATTTAAGTTCTGTATGCATTTTATGGCAATCCTATATTATATATGAAACATTAAAGATATTTCAAACTGTATTAATAAAGTATGATCATATAATTCTTTTGATGCTTACTTAACCCAGATGCACTATATATTAATAAATAATATTTTGATGTTTTGAGTAATTAGTAAATTGGTAAACACAAAACCAACCTCTGGAAAAGAATCCAATTAAGAATGAAGTTAGGACGTTTAAAGAAACAATAATTTTGAATCATTCATTCAAGTGAGTAAAAAACCTTTTTCCAGTCAAAATTTGTTTTCTTTATTTAAAAATGCGTTTCGACTTATTCAGTCTTTTTCAATTTTATTTTCTTATAAGTCTTTTTTTATTTAATTTAAATATTTTCTCTCATAAATTTGTACATTACTAACCTTTTAATAGATCAATTAATTAAAATTTTCTTTTAATACTTGGATGTCATTCTCATGTCATTATGTAATCTGCATTCTATTTACTTGTTGTATAATTGTAATACAGTTGTAAATATCAATAAATAAATTAAAAAAAAAAAAAAATACTTGGAGTTTGTAATGTACTCCAAGTATTAAAAGAAAATCTTAATTAATTGATAATCTATTAAAAGGTTAATAATGTACAAATTTATGAGTGAAAATATTTAAATTAAATAAAAATAGACTTATATGAAAAGAAAATTGAAAATTACTGAATAAGTCGAAACGTATTTTTAAATAAAGAAAAAAAATTTTGACTGGAAAAAGGTTTTTAACTTTAAGTGTGTTGTTAACTCACTTGAATGAATGATTCAAAAATATGTACTCCAGTAACATCCAAAAGAGAATTAAAAAGTAACAATAATTTGAGTAATCATCTTAAATAATTCTCCTGGCAGCCCAAAATCAATTAGAATATTTAAAATATATTTAAGACTATAATACATAGCAATATATATAATGTAATACATTCCATCTCCATAAAAATATTCTGAAAACTAATAGATCGATTTAAATTTGTACATGTGACAATGATATCAGCTCTACGTACCAGATATAATCTGTAACTAATACCGATATGGACTGTCAAACCTCATTGCTAAATTACATGATTAATATGAATGCATAATGTACCATACTGTGTAAGTTGAGGTATACATCTAATTTTATGTTTCTCAAATATTTTAGACGCTCCATTATTTTTATGAACTAAAACACATACATAAAATTAGTTCACATGACTAATTATGGGATGATAGTAAATTCTATTATTAATCAATATTACAATTTTTTTTTTATTCCGATTCTCTTGTTCAATATCGAATCGATCTAAGCAGGCGTAGAAACACTTCCTCAAGGCAGTAAATATTTTCTCTTATTTTTGTCCATTAATTTCCTGTTGACTGATTCTAAGTGGTTCCCAGTGGGTGGTATCCCTTCAAGGTGCCTAGCCTGCGGTTCTTGCCTATCGCTCTCCCAAAGGAAGATCTTTGTATGAAAACAGCCAAAAGTTCAGGGAATACTACAGAAAATGTTTAATAAACCCCTACGGAATCAATATCAGAAGATATCAATTTATAAAATAAAATAAAATTTAAATTACCGATTTATTATAACTAATTTTAATCAATAAATTCCTAACAGGATGCTCGTTATAACTTACCCCTTGCTCGTTAGTTAACTTATCTATACAAATAAGTTACCTGTAGTTAATTAAATGCTTATTACGTAATCCATAAGTCCTGCTCGAGATACTGACATTGATGGGAGTTTGAGTTAAGGAACTGTAATGCCGCAAGGCACATAATGTTACTAAATTTGCAAGTTTCCTAAAGTTGAAATTAGACTCATTTGATACTCTAAACATTTCCAAAGATTCCTTCGTAATTTATCATCAAAGCATATGTGCCTCACTCAGGCGAAGACTCTTAAACATTTCAGCACTGATGGGAGATATCAAGGAGCACTTTGTGAATTTTATATTAAATATGCTTGATGTAAACTCAGAGGGACGTTTTTTTGTCCTTTAAGATTATCATAAACATTAGAGTAAGGTAACTATATATAAATTATAGAAAACTTTTAATTATGTATATGTAATTAATGTGAATATAATATTCAAAAATAGTGATTAGGCTTAGATATTTTTAAATATTTCATGTATTAATAGTTTTAGGAATTCATGATGATTCTAAAAGTAACTTTTTAGTGATCTTATTTTTTTTTTTAATCTACTTTATATTTAATCTTAAATGTTAGATATTTAAGCTTAGGGATTATCATCAATACCAAAATAGTATTTTGATTTGAATAACAAAATGGGGTTATCCCATCAAGTTTCAAGTTTTACAGGGTTTCTTACAATTTCAAATAAATTTTGCCAGATAACCTAGGATAATCAACAAGACTATGAGGCTTGAGGGTCTGCCAAAATAGACTAATAACCATGAAGGGATCACATCTTATACTTTTATTTCCTAAGTATATACTTTAAAAGCTGACACATTTTAGACGAACTTTCTAGTTTCTATTCAAACCAAAAACTTGGACCTTTGTTTTATGTTTTATTAAATAATATCGAATACAATTGAATCACTGCCTGCACTTGTTTGTGTGATCTAACATATATATCTTGTCATATATGTCATATATTACCAAAGTGTCCATAAAATTAGCTCATGTGGCTTCACAGATCGTTAAGCTGAGAATGGCTAGTGTGGCTGCTTTGATTTATTGTAGGTACCTTCTACGGCCAGATGGGAAGTGTACGCCCCATAAATATTACAATAGGCCCCTGCTAATATCGGAAGCGGAGGATGAGCTATGGTATTTTCACCAAAGCGGCTGCAGACAGACCTCACTTCCGGCTCAATGACGATCAGAAAACAATCGGGTTGTCGGTAATAGTGCGAGCGGTGAGGCATCTGGTCCATTCAGCGGGTGACACCGACCGGAACGGAATTACCGGCAGCCTCTCGGTTAGGAGGAAGAATTGCTGACAGGAGACACTATCTGGCTTCGTGCCTCGGTGGGCGCATTATGGTAATCCAATCTATAGTATTTTAGGCATAGTTGGATAATCCGACGTCAGCTAAAATAAACAATATTTTTGTACAATGTTTAATAAATTCTTGAATCTGTTAACAGGTTAATGAATGGATAAAGAATGGATCCTGTGGGACCTACAACCCTCGGGACCGATCAGCCATAACCACCGGTCTTTTGGAGGGGGTTCGGCGGTGCAGCAAGATCTCAAACAAATCAACTTTCTTTACAACCATTTTATAGGCTGTATCTAGTAAGTAGAGTCACCACTGCTATGTATCTTATCGGTACTTATTATGAAAATAAATATGAGATTTAATAACGAGCAAAAGACGGTTATAGGAACTAGGTCATTCAGGCAGGTAGCAAGAGCCTCTTATGAGAAGGTTAAAGAGATAAGAAAGAGGGAGAGTGTAAAGTGTAAATTCTATTCAACAAAATTACCAATTCCTTTGGCGCAGAATATTATGTGATATTAAAAATAAGAAAATATATTAATAAAGTATATTCATTATCATTATTTTGGTGTCTACTTAACCCAGATGCACTATATATTATTATTTGATTACTTTCTATCCCTCTAATTCCCCGAAGTGCATACATAAAATTATCGATAGAATACTATTTATTTAGTTTATTTATTTTTATTTTCATTTTTAATGTGTAGTAATGTGAAATCTTCATTTTTTCATTATCACAAGAAGCTATTTTTTATTTACTTTTATATTTATTTTTTATATCAGCTTTACAGATTTATTTTCAACTTGTTTTTTTTTCTTTGTACTTTAAGGCTCTAAAGCCCACAATAATGTAATGTTACGTTATTCTAAAGGGACTTGTCCCAGAATAAATAAGGAATTTATTATTATTATTATTATATATTTATGGATACTATATTGATTGTTTAATTGAGGTATTAAGTTGACCGATTAGTATACCGGTAAACACAGAACCAACCTCTGGAAAAGAATCCGATTCAGAATAAATGACGTTTAAAGATATAATAATTTAAGTTATTACCATAAATAATTAGTTTGGCATTTGAAAATTAAAAGAATTTTTTTAAACATATTCATACCCCCAAAATATATCATTACTATGTATTGAACCTTCATGCGTTGTAGTAGTTCAGAAATTCTTTTTCATTAATTTTTCTATGCAATTTATTCGGTAATAATCTGGTTGACATTTGAGATATTCGACTGTCATAAAATGACTGCTAAGTTGGATTAAAACATATAAAAATAGTATTTAAACTTATTAATGAATTAATGAACTTTCGTGAACGTTTTATTAAAGATATTAAACATAGCACTAATCATATTATATTAAAAATATTTTCTACATCTAATAAAAAGAAGAATTTTAATAATAAAGAGGCTCAGATAAAAAAGTATCTCATAAAGAAAAATCTAGGGAAAATTTAAAAAATGAAAAATACGAGAGTATGGATAATTTCTATCTAATAAACAAGACAATACCACCATTTTAAAAAATTATGCAATCCAAATTATTAAATTAATGCTACAGTATAAATTCTATTTATTTTAGTAAAACACTTTAAAAAAAAAATTACACTGGAAAACATGCAAAATTAAAAGTATATACTCTTATATATACTGTTTTTAAAGTTACAAAATTAAAATATTTGAGGTATAAAGAATATGTTTTTGTCTGAGTTGAAAAAAAAAATCCCCTAAACGGTCCCTCCCTGTTTTGTATTGTATGATATCAACGGCTTTGAGCCGTTTCGAGTAAAAACCGCCTTCAGCGGACTCAGCCCATTGTAACGCCTTAAAATACCGAAAGGTAAACAGAAGGCTTTGATTTATATAGAAGCATTTTCAGGAATTTCTGTAAATTTGTATCATATTGTAAATAAAATACTTGGAGGATGAGAAAAAAATATATATAAAGAATATTTAGTTTTTAATTAGCAAAAAGTGACCTTGTATTTTCTATTGTTCATCCTTTCTTAAAATATTTGCCAAATTTTAGTTACTACAACTACCTACTAATCATTTCACAAAATCCTAAGTATAGTGAGAAATATTAAATTATTTCAAATAACGATGCTATTATACAAGGTACTATATCGGTAACAGTTTTGAAAATTTGGCATTTTTATTCTTTAAGATATACGTAATTTAATAAATTTCGGTATACTTTATAAAGACCATTTGATTAGACATTGATGTAGCCTGTTTAAAGAAATCAATAAATCGTTTTATTGAAAATGGTAAACAAAATTGCATACTTTACGGTATTAACAGGCCTTTTGCTTAGTCGACTTCATTGAAAAGTCAGTATGTAGCTCGTTCCACCACAGTTTTGAACTCGCTCCGTCCTGATATCCGTTATACTTCTGCCTTTATCAATTTCAACTCCAAGAATTTTCTACGTCTCCTAAATTCGCAAACAGGTGCTCTCTAATCATTTATAATTAATACCAATATAATATAATTCATATCCATCAGAAGTAATATTTGAATTACTATCAGTTCTATTTATTATACGATAATATTTTTTATAATCTTTGGTGCTTTCATTTGGTTTTTCTCAGCTCAATTCTTGTTTTTAAATGCTTATTCTATTTTTTGTCTATACCAGAAGATATCTTTTAATTTATATATTTTTAATGTACTTATGTAAATATTGTATCATTCTTATAGTTTAGCTCATTGGATACCAATATCTATACATTGTTTCCTCTTACATCACAAATATATAGAGTATTATTGGCCTTGGAAGGGTATCTCTCAAAGCATGCCTGGGATCAAACAAGCCCGTTTTAGCATTTGCTAAAAGGTACAAAGATTTTGCTTCCAATTGATCCAAGCATGTCTTCCCTGTGTTGCTTTTCCAATTATTCAAGGAATTCCTTTATATGGCCTTCTACTGTCTCTGTATCCGGGAACATATTAAGGAAGCTACCTCAAGAGTAGGGTGAAGTGTCAGCACTACCCGGGTCGTTGCTCAGCCGGAAAATTAGGTATGGCGAGGTAAATAACAAAATATTGCTTTTCTCGAGTGCCGAGATTAGATCAAATCACTTTGATATTAAACCTTGGTAGACACACCTCTGTAGAAAAGTATTTGACCTTATGAGATTCTCCAGTGTCAAATATCAGAGAAGAAAAAATCAACGCCTTTCAATAAAGGCTTTCTGGTTCCTTTTTAGCCAGGATACCAACGAAGCTCATTTTTTCCATAAAATATAAATAATCTATCCATACAACTCTAAATTTCCTAATTTTTATACTTACTTGTATTATGATTGACGGTGGTTAAATTATTAACTAGCTATTAGTGAAAATTTGCGAATAAATACATATGGAAATATTTTTTTCAATGAATAACAGTAATGAATCTTTAAGAAAATATATACAGTACAAAGCGGTATGTACATATGTAAGAACAAAACATTAATAATTTTAGGATACCAATTTATTTTAATTTATTGTTATTGTTTATATATAAGTATATAAGTTATTAAGAATGTATAGCTACAATTTTTGTTGTAGAAACATTTTTGTATATTTTTTCTTTCATTGTATATTACTATTCTGAACAGATACATTTAAATTTATCCCATTACTATTAATATGAGATTGGTCTATTTGATACAGTATGTAAATATATATATATATATATATATATATATATATATATATATATATATATATATATATATATATAATTTCGTATAGATATAAATCATTTGTATTCAAGAGATGATCATTTATTTATGTGAGTGAATAATGTTTCAGGGAATACTAGAGTGGAGGTGAAAAAGTGTGAAACAAAAAAAACATAAGTGTTTACCAAATATTTCTATTAAACATATTAAGTAAAATTTTGAAGACTACCTTTAATCGTAAAATTATTATAAAATTTTTATAGTATGTTAAATGAGGTATTTCAACTCTAAAATTAAAGAAAATTTGTCTATTACGAAAATTTGCCACCTTGTTTCTCATAGTTTTAGTCCGGTTCTGAACCTGAAGTTCATGGAGCATATTAAGAATTCCTTGGCTTAGCGAAAAATCTGAAAAAAATAAATTGGGAACAATCCACTCTTAATCCCGAATACCTCATTTAACATACTACAAAGCTTGATAATAATTTTACGATTCAAGAAAGTCTTCAAAATTTTACTTAACATGTGAACAGTTCATAGCACGTGCTGCAGTGAGCAACGTCGTCTCTGTGATACTTATTTCTATATCCATTAACTTTCATCGTACATACATGGTATTTTACACAGTTACAGTTCGCGTTTCAGTGAAGTGAAATGTGAAATATAAATACTATAATAAAAATCGAGTGATTCAAACGACATCAGTGCGTTATCTCGCGTGCAAGCCGCAGCGGGTCCATCTCCACCAAGAGCCAAGGCAGAAGAACTCTTTTCAGTTTCCAGTACGGCCCCCGACACCGAGGCTGGACAGTGCAATGGCCAGATCAGTTCTGTTGCGATCTTTTTATTTTATTAAATTTATTTTTTCCTCTCACCGTTCCTTTATACCTTTCATCACCAGTTAATATAATTTTTATTATTATTATAACAGCATTTATTGATACATCTTTTACAGCACAAAAAAGCCCCTCCCTTGGGAGGTATGAGTCTGTTTAGCAAGCAATTTTCAAAAAAAGCAATTTTCTTCAATCAACAGAGTATGTAGATAGTATTTAAAACATTTAACATATTATTAGTATAGAAAGTAGGAAAATTGTTTTCAATTATTAAATAAAATGCTTTGTTTATCATATGCTCATTTGTTTATTGCAAGTTCTTTATAACTTTGGTCCATATGTCCCTGTTCCTTGCCCAACAGTCTCATTATGGTATGGTAGTACATAATTTAGTAGGCAATTAAATAAAATTGGGAATAATGGACAACCCTGTATAACACCTCTTCGGACTTCAAATGTACTAATATTCCCATCAATAGCTATGTATGCCTTACTGTTTTTGTAAATAGTTTTTAATATATTTATGTATACACGATTAATGCCATTCTCTTGTAGTGCCTGCCATTAATTGGTGTGATATATGGAATCAAACGCTTTTTTAAAGTCTATAAATACCACATAAAGCGGCACGTTATATTCTTTACTTTTCTCTATGATCTGGTTTATTGCCGATTACGGAGAATTGAGGTCTGAAACCAGCTTTTTCATAAGGTTCATAAGGAACAAAATAAAATAAGTGAATGCATATTTTATTATGCTTGTATAGGGTTGTTATGGAATGGTTGTAGCTACATAGCACCATTACTTATTGCCCACAAATGGCAGATTGTAATGTTTCAATAATGTGTTTAATAAAAAAAAATATGTGAACAAACCATCTTAAAAAAGTTGTCATCGTTCCTAAGTGTTTTTCTCCTCCACTTTAGTATTCCCTGGCACGTTATTCACTCACGAATATTACTATTTAGTAATATTAATCTTCATATACTTATTAATTTTTTAAATATTATATGCGATGGCTTATCTGAAATATTTAATTCTACAGTATTTTCGGATAATGATTTGTTTATTTTTTGCTTTGAAGTGGACCATAATTGGACCTTATATATCATCAAAACTCAAAGCAACCAGGGTTTTATTTTAATGTTGATAGTCCAAACTCTAATATGAAATAAAATTTGAATCAAACAATCTAATAACATTTCTACTCAGCCGGTTGACGATTCAATTTTGAATCCGAAATTTTATCATTTGATGCACTCAATAGATTATAGTACAGGTACTGAGGAATGTAAAAAAAAAATTATTTTTTCTATAAAATTATCAGTAATATCAATATTACTATTTTTACATATTATAAAATAGTATGTTTCAAGGATTACTTTTGTTTTGTTTTGGTGCTGCTGAGGACCACGTTATTTAAACCGTTTGATTCCCTGAACTTTAACTCCAGTTTCTCCAGTACTACAATCTCATTCTGTGTGTCTCCTTACTTCTCTCCTGTTTTCAACTTCGAACTTTCTTGAGAGCTCCTGTATCTTTGAAGTTTTTATTTTTATTTATTTTTTGAAGAAGAGCAGTTTCCTGGATGTCTTCTAGTGTAATCCCTATTCCTCGATAGTCGTTTTATATTTTGAAAAAAATCAGGAGAGGCAAATTTACATTTAAAGAAACATTTCGTTGTTAAGTAATCAGCAATATCGTTGATTGGTCCATGAATGATTCTCAGGATTTCTGTAATCTGTTGATTTAATGATTTCAAACATCGATTTAATCATATTGGGAGCGGAGTGGCTCTGTGGCAGAGCGCTGAGTTGCCGTGCCTAAGAACCTAGATTCAAACCTAGCTCTCAAAATAAGGGGGAAATCTGGCATGGGAAATTCAAGAAACAGTACAGTCCCTACCTTGCACTTAACACATGTTTTTTTGGTATAAAAATCGTTTTTGTTTATTTATAAATACTAATATCAATCTTGATAAATTGCAAAATGTTTAGAAATTTCTATCAGCCATTCTAAAATTCTATGTTATACGGATTATTCGAGTGTTCAGAAGATTGGAAGTAATAATAATCATTCATAATATTTCATAACTAGTCATATTTACTAATTTGTAACAAGAAATTATAGTTATAAATTCATTTATTGATCCAATCTCCAGCCGACACAGAGTAAAATATGATTCAAGAATAAAAAGGTGCGAGGAGGAAATGAAAAAACTCTATAGACAGCTTTGGTCGGAATCCATATTGCTTATGCAGGCACCGTTAAGCAGAATATTTGCAGCCATTTCTCGAAGAAGGGACTTACTGCTGGCGGGGTCTCCCTTACTCTCAACCAAACCCTCGGTGATTCTCTAAAGCATTCAGTGCCCTTGATATTCTCCTAGATGATATTTTCCTAGAATTTTCCGCTTTTCAATGGACTTCTGGCCAATAGGGAGCTTATATATATTTTTTTTTTCATCTTGTTCTCCCTTTATTAACTCAGAAAGGGGTTACCATTCTCAGTGACGAGTGTATATATACATCAGTTTTTATTTGTATTTATATTCATATTAAATATATATATATAAATATTCTATAGCAGTCCACATAAGTAGAAACTAAAGTTTTAACCTGTACCACTACTGCCCATAAAGTGTCTGAGACAATAAGGGGTTGTAAATGGTAGAATATGTACTGTTTCTAAGACAACGGTTGTGAAGGAAGGTGATTTTTTCCGAGATCAGTCTCAAATGCCCGATTTTTTCCCCAAACTGAGGGTGCTCACCTTATATATGTTGGGTAAGCACCAGGAAGGTCTATAAGTCCCGGGTATATTATTAGTTGTTGAAAGAGGAAATAGTTTAACTGCCATCGCTGGATTTGAATCCGGAACCATCAGCATAGCTACCCAGTACTCTGCACACTGAGCTATCCCGTTCAACGAATCAACAAGGAGACCGTAGAAACACCATGGTTTCGATTTCTCTGAGTTGTGCATTTTTCACGATCTTCCGAATATTTCATTTGTCCTTGGAGGTTGAGAAATAAACAAATTACAAAGGCTGTATTTGAACCCGAGACCTTCGGCAAAGAAGCTAAGCGCATTACCATTTAGAAATCATGTTGCTAAATGAATTGGGGAAATTTGCTTAACATTAGTAATAATAAAACTATCGTTCTTATATTTATTTATTTCAAAGCGGTAAGGTGATTGGAAATAAGGCCCGTAAAATTATAAGTTTAGTTAAAAAAGAATCCTTCTTTACTTAAGTAGTTCTATACTATATACTTTATAATAACTGTCTACTTCTTATTTGTATTTCGTATCGATAAAAACTGTTATTTAGACGGGTTGTAAACACTGGATTAGAACATCAATCCTTGTTATACACAGAAATTCAAAGGTTCCTGTTCTGTGAATGAGCGTTCGATTTCGGTGGGATTTACAATGTCTTAATCAGTAATGAACACTCAGCGGTCCGCTATCGGACGGCCGAGCACTTCAAGCAGCCGGAAGTGGATGATATTTAATTATGTGGGGAGGCTAAGGAATTGTGGGCCCTTCCCCCAGCAGCCCTCAAAGGCTCTCCCCTCCAAACTCAGCCCTAACTCCTCCCCTTAAGTAATGCCCCCAGATTTCAATTAAATGTGTTTGGACACGAGTTAGGTTTAACCGTTCCTTCGATCTTTATGTAAGCTTTGAACGCCCACATCCGCTGGGCAAACTTTCTAAACCTTTTAATAAGAACAACCCCTGTGCAAAGTGATATTTTATAGGATTTGGTTGAGCTTGAACCCTCTCCTATTTAGGTATAACGTACGTTTATTACCAATTTATATTATAAAATTGAAATTAAGACACAATGTTTTAGCATATATTAAACTTGAAATTAATGCGATTAAAATCAATATACCTTCCATAAGGTGTTATTCCCAACATTATTGTGAGGAAAAGTTTGGTAGTGCGAGTAGAACATTCTACATTCTTTTCACCATATCCCAACATCCCTGGACGAAACCTACGTTTCATTAAATATATTTGAATAAAAGGCAATACATTAATTGGTCATATTAAAAAGAAATGTAAAATTTTACTGCCCTGTACCTACTGACATTAATTTCTCAGATAATAGTGCTAAATTTGCTGAATAAGCTACATATCAGAATCATAAATAACATGTGCTCAGATTGATCGCAGCTGATAAGTGAGGAAAGTTCTTAATGCAAATGTTATCATTTTGTCCCGTTAGTTACTATCCCATAGCTACTTCCAATTTTCCAAACAATGGTTTAGTACCGGATAAAATTCTGTTAATTTTCACCATTTCTCTTTTGGAATAGGTGAGTAGTATTTGAAAGAGCCAATGTTTCTCAAAGGTTATAGATGCAGATCTTAAGAAAACATTTGCCTATAAATTTGTCCAATAAGTTACACGACATTAGTTATTGATCAATAGCGAGAAAAGTGCAAGACCTCGTAAGGTGAGTGTAACTTTTCATCTTAATTATTATTTTGAAGTGAACAGAAGCCTGTCTTAGGACTGTCTTCTGCTAACATGGTATGTTTTTTTATTCTTAGTCACAGTGTTACCGTAAAAATTTTCATAATTTTTTAAGCTAATCGTGTTTTCGTTTAGTTATCAGCTGTAGTGTTTACTTACGTGGCTCTTTTACCCCCAGAAAAAAAATTGATAGTAGAATAACATTGTTTTAAAGCTATAATAATACAAATCGCTAAAAAACGTTACCGCAGTTTCCGTAGCAGCGTAAAATGTCATTTTTTTAATGACCCTACTATCTTGTACAAATTGCGAACTGTATTTCAGAGAAGTCAGTAATAGATGTTTCTTCAAGAGTCAATCCCTGAGGCGAAGGCGATGAAGAAACAAATGGCGGCCCCGGGAGGCTCCGCGCTGAGGGACCTGCTCCGATCCGGACAATTCAATAAACTTTATGTCCGATCACTTCCACCCGAAGGGAGCAGGGAGTACCTATCGTTTCCCAACAGCCCTATTAAATCTCTCTTAAATTTGAATTTACCTGAAACTTTATTGAATTGACACTTCATTCATTAAAGTTCTATTAGTACGCATCATGCTGAATAGAATAGAATTGGAAAATGATTTTATTCTAGGTCCAGATCCCTTAAGATATCTGTCATGTGTTACCGAATAATGCTATGGATATATTTTTCGGTATGGGCTAAAAATAATTATCAGAGGTCACTTGAAGTGTAGTGGTTAGCATAGCAACCTAATATACCCACGATCGGGGGTTCGCACCCCAGAAGGTGGCCTTAGGCTTCTACAACACTTCATCTGTGCGGAGCAAATTACTAGGAGTGTAGCCCAATACGTCAGTTTCTCCAAGACATCCAATCTTCTAGGAGTTTTAATGAACACGGTCTAAATCGGTTTTTACTGTTAATATGGATGCTTTATTGATTTAAGATAATTTAATTAAATTTTTTAAAATTAAATATTCAATGAAAATAGATGCAAGGTAAATTTTGTGTAGTTTTTATTGCACTTTAACATTATATTTAAATCTAAAATTTTAGTTTCCAATCCTCTACTGAGCGATATTTGGAACATACAGCTTGAAAAAATGAGGAATGCATTTAGTAAATATAATTAATTTTGAAAAAAAAATGAATAATAGTAGGCAGGTAAAAATTCGCCCTGTTGCGAGCGTCGGAGTACTCATGGCAGACCAGATCACCTAGAGTTTGGTACTCAGCTCGTTCAAGATACCTATCCTTATCATACCTGGATAAACAAAATTTAGTTCTCCTAGTTTAGCATCGTCCGATTAGCCATAGCGGCGTAAAATGACGCTGAATGAACAAGGAAACTACAGCAGGCTATAATTTATTTATCTATGCAATCAATATTTTTTTAAATTTAAATTCAAAATCGGTGCTATATTTTGTATAGCGGCTTCAATAAACCAGGAACAGCGGCTTTATGGTGTGCCAATTTTCAAAAATAATTACTAAAGTTTATCGAATATGACATAAGACTTTACAAATGGTATTTATTCGACCCTATGCAAGGTAACGTATGTAAAATATTACTGTCACTACTACATTACTGTAATATCACTAAACGTTTTTCATACAATAGACAGATGTATCAGTTATGCTAAGTTTTTTAAATATATTTTTATAGCAATGTTAATCAAATGGCGTCATCATCATCACAGAATATTCTTTTTTATTTTTGTAAATAACATACTTATTCGAGAGATCGGTTTATAACACCTTTGATTCTCAAAAAAAAAATTTGTTTTAAATATTCATATGTGAGTCTTACTGGGATAAATTCCAATATGAATTTGGTATGTATAGCATTTATTTGTTCAGACTAACACTGATTAATAAATGGCTTACTGGGGTATGCTGTACGAGCCAGAAACCCATATCGGTTTTTTAGTGTTTTAAGAGTTATTATCTTTTCTTCACATAAGCAAAATACATCCACGTGCAGGAAAAAATAAGTGTTTGCTTATTATCACAAGTTTCCAGGAAATCCCTCATGATTTTTCTTCTCAGTAATAATAAGAAAACAATCTTATATGATACAAATATAACTTACCTCGAATAACTTGTATCTATTATAACATTTAACATCAGGAAAAATAAACTAAAGGGAATTCATGAGCATCAATAACAATTTAAGATTTATTAACGTTATTATATTTGGAGCATTCGTATACTATGTTATAGTTATGATTACATAATTAGATTATCACATTATCATTATAATGAATTAAATTTAAATTATCGTGTTCCAAATCAGCAACTAAATTTTGATTTATCTATTAATTTTCTACTTCTATTTATCCATTAAAGTTCTGGAGGAAATTCTATCAACTTTTACTTTCCAATGTACTTGGAACAAACTTTGAAAGCTTTCATTTAGTTTTCTAAGAAATTCTGTAGAGTTTTCTATATGGATCGAATATAATCCGATAATAAATCCTCATAAAAATCAAGATAAAGATCATGAATGCCATTTTTATAATAAAAAATATACTACATCGGAATCCTTCAATATTCGAATAATTGAATTGATATAAGAGATTAATTGTCTTAGTCTCGATTCTAGATCTAATCTAGTGAACAAATATTGTTTATTCGATAATGCTGGATAATTAATAGTTTAGTTTAGTATATTTATAATATTTTAGTTCGTTACTATAATAATTTTATATTGTCTTTACCTTCTGGAATAATAATGGATTCCTGAATGTCCTGGAAAGCCATCATTTATTTATTAACGAAAATTAAAGGAAGAAGATTTTAGATTGTCTAAGAAACAAACTTTTAGGAAGCGCCTTCAATACTGCAATGCTTCCTCTACCGCACGACCTCTATGTAAGGTTGAGTACACGCAGGGAAACAACTATAATAAATGAATGTATACGAAAAAATTAGCATTTTCTTAAGGAAATATAATATATTATATTAGATTAATATAAATTATATTAATATAGAACTTTATATATTAATATTTATAAATCATATTAATATAAAACATTTATTTTAATATAAAACCTATATTAAATAACAAACCACCTTTTTAATATAGTTAAGATGCGTTAATTTCGTTCTTGTCTAAATATTACATTTCTTAATTAATAATGGGTTGGACTACATTTGGAAATAAAAGTAAATTAAAATAATGACGTTGCTTATTCATTTAACGTCAATTTAAGACGACAGCGTAGTGAACAGTGGGCCTTTGCTGGGGTATGATTTTGATAAAGGTCTTGCAGAGTGCCTGACACCGCACAGACTCAGTACCACTAATTTATGTCCAAATAAAGCAAAACAATTTCTAAATTTTTATGGTTAATATCTTTTTTTTTTATTTCCTCTATATTTTCTTTACTAACCAAAATATTTTTTTGCAGAACGTTATCGAAATATTGTAAATTTCTATAACGCCTTTTTTTCTTAAAATAAAAAGCAATTTGGTATTATTCCGCATCGGATATTGATCGCATTAATCTGGATAAGTGGGTCGATTAAGGGACCAATTAAACGGATTAAGGCAAGTGCCCCAGCTAGCTTATTATCCTATAAGTCAGGATCAAAGAGTGTCTAATGAAAAACGGATGACTGGAAGGGGAGACGGCTCAAGCTGTATTTAAGGAGTTTTTTTTTTTTAACTTAAAATTCAACAGCCCTCGTTTAAGGCGCATAATTTAAACAGTATAAAATATAGAAGGGCTTGTATGATTTTGATTCAAATGAAAAAAAAAAATACAAATCTAAAAGAAAATTTTCATGGCTCGTAACTTTGAAAATGATGTTATTAACTATACAGAATTGATGTGACATCCTTTTGTTATATATATATATATATATATATATATATATATATATATATATATATATATATATATATTTTACTTAATCAATCATTACTAAAAAAATATTAAATATTAACATCCGTAATTAATACTTCACAGGTTCTATATAAAATATCTATATTTGTACTTTCACCCGGGACTAAAGTTGTGGAAAAAGTATGCTGGAACCGAATCGGAACTTAATTAGGATTATATTCAATCCCGTGGATAGATTGATTTTTTTTCCGGACTTTTACAACCTTTGGTCACTTAGACCAGCGGCTAGGTGTTTGAGGGTCACAAAAAATCGAAGAAAGCTGCATATTTGATATGTTGTATAGGCATGTCTGGGTAGTGAATATCAAAAATTGCTACCGATAAAACAGATGGGAAAACTTTTGGTGGCCGAAAAACCTTGACATTACGGAGTTAATTCATTTTTTGGCCTTATCTCCTAATCGGTGCGCTCTTGATAGAAAACCACAAGGCACCATTTTTAATGTAGATTCAATTTTCTACAATTTGAACAATTCAAGGCTATATAGAGTGCTCTTTCTAAACGTCCATATTTTATTTAAGATATATCTTTTTTAACGTTTAAATAAAACAAAAGGATCAATCTACCTAACATCAATATTTTTCTAACACATATATATAATCACCATTATCGCCAATATGTTAACGGAAATAATTCTTATACAATTCTGAAGGGCAGAGGGTCATAGGAAACAAGAGCTACAGCCCTACGAAGACAATGACCTAAGGAATATGTTGAAAGCAAAAGATGAGGCTGAGTATGATAAAGGTCTGGCCAAAGATGGGGATAGTTATGGCAACTTCCTCGCCGCCGTATGTCTTCCGGGCTTTACTAGCATTTAAGTGGGTGTCCTCATAATTCTTAATAAATTAGCTTTTTCATCCTTTCTCAACTTTAGGAAGGTCAAACTGGTTCCAGAGAAGTAATGAAAGATTTTTTCTTTTTTGTAATTAATTCTCCATTGCTGGAATCAGCATTTTTTCGGCTCTATTGTCCGAATGGTATTACTAATTAACGGATGTGTTAATAATTATAGCATTGGTTATTTCAAGTATATGTTTGATGTACATAGTTCTGGATAACGACTAATCTTAAATAATAAAGAGTAAAAAAGAAATAAAAATATACCTAACCTTCATAACATTGTATTTTTTCCGTATCGGCATTATAAGAACCATTGTAATTTCAACCGTTTTATCTTAGCCCAGCAACTCTGTATTTATTTCTAATGAAATTGCAAGATTTAATTAAACTAATTCCGATTACACAAAATAATATTGAATTAGTGTGAGTAGTGTACTTATGAACTAATGGATTAATGACTGTGATGTTGGGGATGTTTAAGAACACTAAATATTAGTGATGTGTCGGATATCCGTTTCGACTTGTACTGGGCGGCATGGATAATGTTTGTGTTTGGTATTGAGTTATAAAATTGTCAACAAAGAATTTTTTCTTTAAACCTTGAAAAGATTGCGTGAGTCAAATGATAAATGTCAATAGTTTTTCACTGAAACCTAATAACCTTTATTCAGGGTTATTTTAAATTACTGAAAACCACTTAGCTAAGTGTTAGTAACACTATAAGCAGCAACTTCGTTATAAAAAACAAAATAAAAATTTCGTTTTTCCATACAATCTAAGATTAGCTGATCGGTTATTTGAATGGAGGACTGATTTTTGTTTTCATTTCGACGTTTGTCAGAACAATAGTTGCCGTTTATAGGGTTACTAACACGTACCTAAGAGTTTCGCAGTGAATATAAAATAACCTTATATAATTTCATCTATGTATTGAAAATTATTAAGGTAAAAGGTCCATAAATGATCCGCCAAAGAAGTCACGGATACGGATCTTTCTTTTCCCTCGAATTTCGACAAAGTCGAATTTCGTCCAAAATTGATTGATTGTTCTATGGAAAGCAACAAAATCAGATAATCACACACAATAAATTTTAACATTAGATTTTAATGCTAGCTATATTCATATTGAACTACTGAAGTTAGATTATTTGATCTACAAGAGATCGGAAACAGGTTTGTATCCCTGGTTATATTGAGCATGAGTTGAGCATAAAATTCTGTCGGGAAATGAATGTAGGATTGTTATGGGCATCGAAACCCTATTAAAAAAAAATATAAATGCAATAGTTGATAATTTAGCAATTCAAAGTTCGCATAATGTTGAGTGCAAAAATTGCCAAGATCAGGCAGTTTCGACATAAAATAGGATACTATATGAACTACCATAAGAGATAAAAATAAATTAAAAGAAGGTAAAAGCGGTAGATACGGGAAAGAATGATTGCCTTTTTTAAAATTAAAAACTGATAAAAACAATTGTAAAATTTAAAAAGTGTGAAAATAATTGTTAAATCACTTACGATATTCCATTGGAAAGGTTCTTCAAACGAAATAATAGTTTCTGGCCGAGAAGCGAACCAGAATGGCTGAGGTGGCTAAGTACCACGACGGATACGTGGGAGATCCGTGTTCGAGTCCCGGTCTGGTCATATAATTTCTTTTCAAATAAAATATTTTAAAATATTGAAAAAAATATAACACCTAACAATAAAATCAAAGAAATAAATTATAATGATATATAATTACGCAAGTCAACAAAATCCAAAAATAAAAGTAATGTTGAATGAACATTCTCCCCGTGTATACATCGCAAATTGCGAGAACACGGAGATATAATATCAGTGAAAAGAAAGAATATGTCTGACCGAGAAGCGAACCAGGATGGCTGAGGTGGCTAAGCACCACGAAGGATACGAGGGAGACCTGGGTTCGGAGCCCGGTCCTAGTCAGATATTTTATTTTCAAATAAAACATTTAAAAATATTTAAGGCATAATAGTTTCGCTTTTGCCTTCTTTTTTCGCCCTTTTTCAGGTTTACTTGTTCGTGGGATCATATTAAAATATTTTACTAAACTTATCGTAATTATTAATTTACATTTAAATCAAAAATAATTAATTTCAACAATTAAAGGGAGCGGAGTGGCTCAGTAATAGCGCCGAGTTGCATTGCCGATGGTCCAGGGTTCAAATCCGGGTATGACAGAATTTATTTTACCACCTTCGGCTGTTAAGAGGCTCCTTTAGGATCCAGGACCTCGCTGGGGCTCACCCAGCCTCTATAATGAGGGAACCCAAAATGGGGAGAAAACCTTGTGGTTGAGCGTGATCTAGGACAGATCATCTCACGATCCATGTATAAGAAACAGTACAATGTCTACGATTTAATGAATCCAAGACTGGTCATGATTTGTAATGGAAGAAGTTTTTTTCTTATGATACTAATATTAATATATTTAAACAAACGGACTGCTTCTTCTTCATTAAAATACTTCACTGTTTAATAAATTGACTACTTTTCCATCTTCTCATCAGAAGGTCTTAATGGCATTCAAATTTTTTTAAATTTATTTCTTTTTGTAGAAGCCAGTTATTATCATTTCATAATAATAGAGAGTTGTTCCGCAATAACTGTTAAATATTATTCCGTACCTCAATATTGTCAGGTTTATAAATCTCTCCTTAGGAGCCGTAATGCAGACTGGAGAGAAGTGTATTAGATTGTGACTAAGAGAGACGGCCCCAGAGGCGGCAGTTGATGGTCAGTTTATGTTCCACAACCGACGATTTATCAGGCCATTCTCACGGCAGGAGACAATCACTGCTCCCTGCAATGGCCTCCAATCATCTCCACCGCCTCTATCTGTACGCGTCGTTTTTCAAATTCTGTCCAAATACTCCATTGTGGCTGGGTAATTAATAATTTTCTTAGTAAACAAATACTTTATTAGAAGAGTATAACGGTATAATGTAATTGTTTCTACCAAAGAACTTTTGAAATTTCAATTATTGTACAATGAAAACAAAAATAAAATTGAAAAAAATATTATTGCAATTATATAAAAACTTCCATTTAGAAACATAAATCTTACTAATATTATAAATGTGAAAGTTTGTATGTTTGTTTCTCTTTCACGCAAAAACTACTGAACGGATTTGGATGAAACTTTACGGTAATATGGGTTATAGCTCAGAATAACAAATAGGCTATAGCAAGCGCGGATTTAGGGGGCGTAGAGGGCACGTGCTCCCTCCCGACAGTTTTTTAGGCACTGTGGAGAATCCGTTATATTACATAATTAAAGGCAAATCACATGATAATATTGTTAAAATAACAAAGAACATGAGTGAACCTATTTGTTTTTATATCCTACTAATATTATAAATGCGAATGTTTGTATTTTTGTTTGTTACTCATTCACGCAAAAACTACTGAACGGATTTAGATGAAACATATTGAGTAAAATAAACTTCATAGGCTACAGCAAAGACAGCATGTCGGGGCACGGGGGCATGTTCCCTCCCCGTTATTGTACATAATTAAAGACAAATCAAGAACTTAGCGTCTTGAAATTTGTAGATAGGTTCTTTGTATAGTTTAAGAAAGAAATTTGGATAATTCCACTCCAGGGGTTTCCCCTTTAATATAATAAGGGCTCAAAGGTTGTATAGAAACCGTCAGTTTTGCAGTTAGACATTTAAAATTTTGGATGTACGAGTAACTTATGTTTAAAAAAATAAAAAAATAATTTATTTAAAATGATCTTTCAGGAAACTTTATGTGGCAGATCAAATTCTACCCGAGCGAAGCCGCGGGCATAAGCTAGTATTAGGTATATAACAATACAATTAAGTTTATATTCTGGTTTGTCCATTAACTTACCTATCCTTCTGAGTTTTTAGATCTAAATTTATATTTAATTCTTGGTGCCCGAACATTAAATATTTTATTTCATTCTTAATAGTATTTCAGTCCAATTTTATCTTTATTTTTTAATCTCTAAAACAGATAACTTTTGAGATAGCCATGTATTAATCGGTGATAACGGGATTAGTGAAACATATTTCTTTTGCCTTGTGGCGGGAAAACCGTAAAATAAAGATTAAATGAAAATCGAACCCACATTCTGAACCGAGCACCTTCGTCCCATGATGTTTAGCCATCACAGCCTCTAAAACAAGTAAAGTAGTTAAGGAAATTTAAAAAATCTATACCTCTACAACTAATGAAAGTTAAGGGTTCTATACGTTGTAGACACTGTAGTGTTTCTATGAAAACGTTTATGCTAGGAGGTAATTGGTCCATGATCACGCTCAACCGGCACGTTTTCCCCCTATTTCGGGTACTCAATTTATAGATACGAGTGAGCCCTAGGATGGTCTAGACTCCAAAGGATGCATCCTCAGCTGTTCAACAGATTAAATAGTCTGTCCATCACAGCAGGATTCAACCTGGAACCTTCTTTATAGCAATATTACCCTACATGTCATTATAAGATATGGGTTTATTATTTTATCTTAAATTGCTTCAAAGCGCCCAATCTTTTACATGAAATATATGAAACATGCACTTGCAGACACTGGTTTGTACAAACTACTTCAAGAGTATTGAAAAATTAAAATTAGTTATCACTGTTGGAAGTTTAATGTTGGCGTTGATTTCGATTTTATTCAAAATTATTTTTGAGACACCGATTTATAATTTTCAGGTATTTTTTTGTCATATATTTCCAGCAGTCATAAAACCACTTCTGCGATGGCCGAATAGACCCGGGATCTTCGGTACGCCAACTCAGTGTCTACTACTCAACAACCCCATTCCTTAAGAAAAAAAACAAATGTTCACTCAACTTTGAAAACACCACGAAAATCGCCGCCCTTACAACTACATATATTATATGAGAGCAAATCACCTAATTTCTGATTGATATATCTTCGGAAAAATTATTATAATGCGACAAACATCATTTTAAGTTAAAAAAATGTTCAGAAATGTTCAGAAACACAACATTGCCATTAAAACGGCATTAAAAAGTAACAGATAAAAGACAAAACAAATATGGAAACGTTTAAAAAAATATGGATGAAAAATACTAGCAGACAGAATTAAATTTAAATCATCAAATTAAAATGATTAATCCAGATTTCCAAATATTTTAAAACACTTCTGTTTTGAGTTTTTATAACATAAAATAACACATCGTCAGATTATGGATGTATTACATTCGGTTGCTTTTAAAACTACCATCACCATTTAGTAAGATGAGTATTAGGTATAAACGAAGTTAAGCTTTGAGTTTAGGCGTTTTATAGATAATTAAACAATAAAATCAGATTACGTTATTAGCTAATAGGTCTTGAAATTGAAACATGCTTTTTATCTTATGTTAGGTGAGGAAAGTACTTTAATCAGATCAATTGCCTCAGCAAAATTTTTGGTGGATTAATATGATTAAAAATGGCATTACAAACTAAAAAGGATAAACAATTTTCGGTTCAGTAACTGGTAAAGACTGACTGATTCCAAAGACTCGCTGGAAATTGATTTAGCCAGAAACCGTAGGTTCAATTCTATGGTAATTAATGGATAAATAATTTGTTTTTACTGCCGTTCCCGAACCTGTGATGGTAAAAATAAAATCTAAATTAATTATCTTAAAGCTAAATAATAATGATATAATAATAATAGTAATAATTCCTTACAAATAAAAAATTACAATTTGGAGACTATTTTCACAAAAAAAATCACAATTTTCATTTTTTTTTCGTGGTATGATTTAAAACAATCTGGGTGTAGTTTAACATTACATCTCTCACACCTATACATTTTTTTGGCTTTTACACACTCTACACCTTTGCCTTGTCTCATCCCTGACGATCAAATGTCCGATTTTTTCCTTCCTCACTTCATCTAATACCGTGTTCACAGCTGGTCTTCCTCTTCAGGCATGCATGATCATGTCTTCATTAGACAGGGAGGGAGACGAACATGTGCTATGTATTGTACCGTCGGCATCATGAAAGTAATGCCCGGCGGCCATGATGAAAGTGATCGGGTATTGCTCAAAGAGCAATGTTGGTTTGCGAGAAGTAGGTCACGCAGGTGTCCCCTATGGTCCCCTTACGGTCAAGATGGCTGAAAAGATAAGAATAAGAGGGGTCGAAGACTCCACTGGAAAAAAAGATTCTCTACAAAGATCCTGAGGAAGAAGGAAGAGAGCGGCGAACGACGCGGACCGAGAAGATGAGGAGACCCGAAGACACCCTACCAAGAAGAACTTTAGATGTACCCCTGTATCACAGATAAGTGTAATTTAATTCCTGTAATTTATTTTATAGCAATACGCTATATATATATTTAAATCATTAAGCGTACCTCTAAAAATATATCTATTGAAGGTATAGTAGATGAGTAAATTGATAAATACAAGAACAGATCTCTGGAAATGAATCCAATTAAGACTAAAGCATAGAAATAATGATTTGATTTATCATCAAAAATGATACTCTGGCATCCCAAACATAATTCAGAATATTTAAAATATAATAGGATGTATAAAAAAAAAAATTACCGTTTTATCAAATCCCCGAGTTAAAAAGTCTGTAAATATTTTAATGCTATTTATTATTTACCAACACTTAATAATCCCTTTAGAGCATTCTCTAAGCTTGTTTACTAACACTTGATTCTTCAAAAAAAGCCTCAGTTTAGCTATTTATTTCAAAGAAGAAACATAACAGTGTCCTACGAAATTCTAGTAATTTTAAGACATTACTGGTTAAAAAAAATCACAGCCACTGAAGCAACTCTTGAAATTATTAAATATGAAGGGGAAGGTGTCCTTAACCAGCGCACTGCGCGGCGTTGGTTTGAAAAATTTGCAGTTGAGATACGACGTTGAAAAGGAAGAAGGGCTCCGGGCGACCATTAATGGATATTGATGAGGTTCTGAATGAAGCTGTTGAGTCAAATCCGTCCATAAGTACTCGCGAACTTGTCAGGGAATGTGGTGTGTACGTAACGATATTGTTCGTCACCATCTTCTCTCCATGGGGAAGGTGATAATGGCCATTAGAAAGTCATTTTTTTTTATACACCCTATTATTTAAGAGTAAAACCATAGCATATGCATCCTGTCTTCTTTGTAAACACTTCATAGGAATGGCCAATGATGTGTTAACACAACATTAAAGTAAAACGACTAATCTAAAACCAGTATTTGATTTGAATACAAAAAATTCATCCCAACAATTAAAATTCCATGTTTTAAACAAAGAATCTGATAATTTAATTGTAGCAACCCTTTTTTTGGCTAAATTTAACATTTAAATCTTAGTACTCATTAGTGTTGAAATATAACCTACTGTACTATTACTTTTTCAATGGGTTAAAAAACACAAACTTTATTAAAAAATTATTTTTAATAATTAAAAACCTTAAATAATAAGCTGATGTGAAAAAATAGAAAAATATTTGAATTTATAAAACAAAAAAAAATTATTAAATTAATGTTGCGTATACGCATCAGAGGCCGTAAATGTTTTAAGGGTAGATAAAATTTAAAAAAATGATATTAAAAGGATCCCGTAATCTCATTTATTTATGATATAACTTAACATAACTCTCAATTATTTTAATATTATTCAAACGCAAAAGCAGTCTAATTATCTTAAAATACTTATAAGGGTACTAAACAAATTTTAACTCAATCTGGCCTTTGGTGCTTGGCGGTAAAGATAGGTCAGCTTTATAATGAAACAACCGATAATTGCGCCTCCCTCCTCCCCTCAGAAGTTTGATGAGCTTTCACGAGCCCTGTCATCCTCAGATAATTATAACACTCATTTATTATAGATAACTCAATAAAACAATATTCTAACGGTGTCAGGTAATTATTTATATAATTTATAGTTATTAAGGACTTCACACAGCCCTCGAAAAAACAATAGAATTAACATTAATTCATATTTTAATAGTAGGTTACATTATAAATTAATTTATATGAGCCGCAAAAGTGGCGTAAGCCCTTTTTCATATATCGGAGATATTTAATGGTTTGCATTTGAATTAATTTAAATATAAGAGTTAATATATTACAATGATGCTTATAACGCTATAAAAATATCATTAAAATAATTTAATAATCATTAAAATTATTTGTTTAAAAATAAACTTTTTTTTTAAACATGGACAACTTTCTATATATTATACTAAATTCTTTATTTATTCTGGGACAAGTCCCTTCAGAATAACATAACTGTACATTATTGTGGGCTTTAGAGCCTTAGAGCACAAAGAAAAAAAAAAACAAGCAGAAAAGTCAATCTATAAAGCTGATTAAATAATAATAAATAAAAAATAGCTTCTTATGACAAAGAAAAAATGGAGATTTCACATTACTTCACAATAAAAATAAAAATGAATAAACAAAATAAATAATATTCTATCGATAATTTTATGTATGCTGTTCGGGGAACTGGAGGGATAGGAAGTAATCAAATAAGCGAGATTTAAATGTAGGAAGGGTTTTGGAACAGCGAATGGAAGAAGGGATAGAATTCCACAGGGAACAGGACCGAATCAGGAACGATCTGCCGAAAGGTGCATTACATAAGTGTTAGGTATTATCTCAAGAGCCGATAAATTCCGTAACAATAAAATATGAATGAAATTCCATAATATTATAAACTTAATCATACCTCTAAGAATAAAAATAAAAATTTTTATTTACTTTTAATTTCATCGACTCACTACGGAATTGGGGCACAACATTCATGATCATTAGCCACCTAAAAGTTATAAAATACTATATTTTTAGATATTTATTGCTTAATTATTCATCATGGATTATATATTAATTCATTTATTAAATGTATTAACGGATATATGTCACTGCTTAAGTAAATGTATATATATAAATATATATATATATGTATATATATTGTTAAAAATATTTATCAATGACTGCTGGAGAAACACTTATATTTTTCATTCTTATGCAATTGGGAAAAACCACAATGCAAAGCCTTTTATCTCAGGTAAATAATTAGAAATATTTTTTTTTACTATGTGTGTTGGATATGATTGTGACTTAAAATTGTGACTTCATCAATATGCAATTTCTTGTTTTGGATGAAATTAAACCAAAAATTTATGCAAGGCCGGTCATTGACCTTATTTCTGTAAGAAGAATGATACTTGAATCTTGTGAAACAATAAGACATATCCCATGCTTGTTCTGCCACCGACACTATTGAAGATGCCAAGCCTAATTAATGCTCAATTTGAGGAATATTTAATATAAATATTGAGGTTCACATTTAATGGATTAAGTAATTGGAACAAATGAAATATGTTTTATTCCTTTACTTACTTAATTACTTACTGGTGGGCGCAACGTCCTACAAGGACCTGGGCCTCTTCAAAGACCTTAAGCCAGTCATTCCTGTCCTTTGCTCGTTCTCTCCATCTTCTTGCCCCAAGGAACTTCAGGTCTTCCTCAACATCGTTCAGGAATTATTCATTTACTAAGCCTAAATAATTCATAATAATAAAAAATATTTAGGTGTGAATATCTCCTGAAAAAAACATTTGTGGACACATCTCCATAGGAATTTCTTTTCTTGTTCTTAGTTCATATTTTCAGTTTGGCTACTTGAATATGAAACACCCTGTATATTTATACCCAGTTTTAATTAACGGTATGTGTAACAATTTAAATATTTAATTTCTGCTTACTCCAATATTTAATAAATAAACAATTATTTATATTTGTCATTTTGAATAGTTTAGATAGAAGTTTAGTTGAAAGTGTGACTAAAATCCTTTGTCCTCGAAAGCCGAGCCGTTCCCGGACCTTGCCCAAGCACCCCCTGCACTATAATTTTCGACAGGTCAGGGGAGAGAGTCCACTGCCTCCATTAGCGGCTATCAGATTCACTCACGAACTGTGGGAATACTAGAGCTCGGTAATTGTGAGAGCGTCTGGAGGAATGTAAAAGTGGAAATAGTTATAATATTATATATATTTATTAAAGGTATTGTGATTTGTTTATTTTTTTTTTTGGCGTCTGAACAGCACACCATTTCCTTATATATTACTCAAATACTTGCTCTTCTATTAATAAGTGTCACAGTAATTTTTTCTTTTTTGTAAGCTTTCTTAAGTTTTTAAAATTTTCTCACTCTTTTTGAGTTATAATCATCAAGATATTGTAAAGAAGATTCTGCAGCCATCGTGATTTTCTTGCATGTATAGTTTAATTTAGGGTGGAATTCGCCATATAACATATATTCGTCACCAATGGCCGTCCTATACTTACAAGATATAGTATGACGATTTTGTAAAGAATAAGATGATTGTATTTAGTAAACAACATGTATTGCGGAAACAACATTGTTGGAAAACAACATTTTATAAAATCTTAAAAGAAATTTCATATAAGCTAAACATCACGAACCACAATCTATAAAAAGAACTATAAAAATAAATAGTTATAAGAACATAAATAAATTAAATGCACGGATGCTGGTTAGACAAGGTTTCATAAGTATGAATGATTGTTTGTTATTAATAATTTAAAATTCTAAATTGGCCAAAAATAATAACAGTTGATAACAATACAACTAATGTTTGGTGAAGTTATGGTTTTTAATGTTTTTGTTACAAATACCGTGCGCTGTGTTACTGAGAAATATGTCCCGGATTTAAACACTAATGCCAGATAAATTATTTACCTGTTGGATTTGGAAACCAACTTGCCGTTTACCGAACATCAAAAAAGTGGAAAAATATCAGCGTGATAATTGTTAAATAACTTTCCTGCGCAACCGTTGGCTTAGAAAAAGTTTAGTATTAAACTTGTTAGCTGGTTTTAAGACTCTAATTATTTTATTATTGTGTTAATACAACCATAATTAAGACTAATTATGTAAACAAAAGGTTATCTCAGCTTATCCAAACTGCTTAATTTTTTAAATATTAAGTAACATATTTAAGTTTACAATAGTTCTTATTATTGAATTATTTGGTAAATTGCTAACTAAACAGCACATTCATACAAACAATATGTGTTGAATAATATTTGTTAACCTTATATATATATATATATATATATATATATATATATATATATATATATATATATATATATATATATATATATATATGAGGACGAAAATGGTCCCGGTAGGGGTCAAGAAAATTCTTGCTATATAAGAAAATTTTCTTGACCTCTTGGTTAGCCTTACAAACAATATGATTTATTGCATTGCTTCTTTTGCTAATATCTGCGTTTTTTTAATTGTCAGAATATATTTATCCCTATTGTTTATTGTTTACTTATTTAACGTCACTTTATGCTACTATGGGTAATCGGACGATGCTACAATGGTTTGACTTCCATTGTAGCATCTCATTTCGCATTTCGCATATCCAGATATAACTAGGATAAAGATCTTTAAAGAGTGTCTGACATATCATATATCCGGGACTCCCATTTTACAACTATTTCGAAGGGCGTCAAAAGCAAGGAGTTTTTACTTCATTTATGAAATCCTAGGACCACCAGTCGGGATGGTCATTAAAAGTTAAAATGATAACCACTGCATTACAGGTTTCACTATAAGTCTGTGTTCCTTGGTTCTCATAATTATGCTTAAATCCGGTCAGTATACAAAGATGAAGCTATATTTTGTCGAGAAACGTCACTAATTATTATACATAAGTTCAATTTTAAGGAGAGACTCGTCTGGGATGTCTGGAAGTGATATCTTCGCAAATATCCGGGACAGTGATAGATTGCGAAATGATTCTCTATTGGCCTCTCAATCCCTTCGGGTTATATATCAAATCCTCTTGGTCCTTCTGATCCTTCCTAGGACAGCTATTGGTCCTGACAATACCAATTAAACCGAAGCTTCTGATCAATGACTGCCCTTTCATGAATTTCTGTTCGGCAAAGTTGTTTTTTTTTCCTGTCATCTCAGTCATCTCGGCATAATTATTCAATGTCTTCTCGTGTTATTCCTTCAGATAATGGAATTAGAAGATCTTGAAGTGAGTTCTATTGTTTTTAAAGAGCTGTCTCTAAATGTATCAATTTTTCTCACTGCATTGCAGATGAGCCCGTAGGCCTCCGCAAACAAGAAAGTAATTTAAAGATACTTGTTAGTAGAAAACTCGTTAAAAACTTACCCGCATCGTGTCTAAAATTAAAGGGAGGGACTCCTCGCAAAGGGCTGAACCATATAACTGCTTTGCTATACAATATAAACATTATTATTTCCACTAGGAGTTATATTTTATTATGTAATACTATTATTTAATTATTTGTAGCATTTTACCTATCATATTGATATTAATTCTTCAAAGTATCACGTCCATGTCGAAATTACGAGTATAAACCGAAAAATTACAGAACATCATCGTAAGATATTTGTGCTATAAACAACGAAAAACTGGCGTGTTTATTTAATTAAAACTAAGATACACTGCAAATGAATCATAATTATGATTAAAGACATATTTTTTATTATTATTATTATTTCAATTTTAATCATACCGATTATTCCTAATTATGGTCATATTGTTCACTCTTTTTCGTCATTTACTAAACACTATTAATAAATTTTATATCTAATCCATCTTATTTCTTCTGCTTTTGACCGTGTCATCAAATTCTTTGCCGACACTTCGCTGGCCATACAGATTGCTTCCTTAGGGCTTAATCTGGGACTGAAAATGTTTTTCTATACTTCGGTATTTATAGCTTTGCGCATCTGGGTTATGAAAAGATTAAAATATTGGTTGTGCAAATTTAAGAGAGTAAATTTTATTTCATCTATTTTAAAATATGAGAAATATCTGAGAGAAAGGGAATAAACTAATAAAAATTTTAATAAGATTGTACCAAAGCTTGATTTCAGGAAAATGTTTAGTCACCTTGATATTAATTGTTAGTAAATTATTTTTATTTACTAATGGATTTGTCTGGCCTGGTTACGAGCCTGGTGACCTTAGTTGGTAAAGCACCGTGCTAGAGTTGCGGAAAACCCGGGTTCGAATCCCGGTCAGGACAATCTTTTCTCTTCAAAATAAAAATAAATTGTTTGTTATATAGTGGTTTTAATTTAGTGATTTCAAAAGAGTGGCTTTAGTTTATACCTAAGTTTTTTCATGAATATGAATTATCTTCATAAATACCGGAGTAGATGTGCGTATTATTAGAGAAGTAACAAAGATGTTTTAAAAAATGTTTGTGAACATCTATTTATTTCCATTTTTTTTTTTATTTTATTTATAATTCTTAAAAACCTTTATTATCATGAACGTTCATTTGCAATTTTGGAGTAGAGTTTTGTTCTAGGGTGGAAATTACCAAAAAAATATTTGATAAATTTGAAAAAAAAAATAAAAATTAAAAAATTAATAAAAATAATAAGTAAATGGAAGTATCCATTATGGTTCACAAAAATCAAATGATATAACAATTACATTAGTATTAAATTGAAAAAATATTAAATATCTATTTTGAATTAAACTTAGTAATTAAACAATCTTTTTTTACTGAAAACGAGATTGAATTTAATTGCAGAACATAAGATTCAAATTAATAAATAATAGGCGTTCAAGAAACATCCATTATTTTTGCTAATTTTCTGTACTTAATACTGTATTGTAGTGAGAATATTTCTTCTATCGTTTTTGTCCAAACATTTGAATTATTAACCTTAGCATTAGTAAGAATCGATTTGAATATCGAACGGTTCGATGACACATTCATTGGATAGTTCTTTGAGGTTTTCCGGGAAAAACTACAGCTTTGTGTGGACGGAGAAACTTCTTGCAGTAGTAATTGTAGAGGTCGGTTGCAGTTCTAATAACTAACTCAGAACTTTTATTTGTCCGAGTTGTAGGATACAGATGTTAGTGCCTCTTCACAGCCCCGACTAAACTTTTTGATCTAAGTCCTCCTCCTCTAGCCGTTCTACATCTGCTTCCGGTTTTCTTTATGGCCCGTGCTTTAGTCAAGGTTTCCTCTCCTCTCGAGAGGTCCTTGTCCTTCACTCTTGTTTTCTTAAAAACGGACAAAAAAAAAACAACAACAGAATATTCTCGTTGTATGCTTATTTTAATGTTATTTATATATACAAGCAAATAAATAAGCTATTAATTTAAAAAGTGATAAAATTCCATTTTATATCATTGCATATCTCCTTTAAAAATCAACACATTTGAGCTATTGTTGACCAAACAAATTTCTGATAACAAATTATACTGAAATTCAAATAACATTGTTTGTTAGTGGATTAAAAATATAAAATTATTTTAATTTGTAATTTGAATCGACTTGATTTTTTTTTTTAAATAGAGTTGTCTCACTTTCAAAATAAACGGCACATATAGTAATGTTATTCTGAAATATTTTTTTTCATTATTTTATTGAATACTTCAGCTTTCTAGTGTGTCTCAGTAACAGATTTGAATTAAATTATTTTTAACTTCATTTTTTTTAAATTGGAAAGAGTAAATTATATCGCGTTTGTACTTATAATTTCCATATTCAAATAAGTATCTTTATTTATTTAAATAATAGGGTAATTGTATGTTACCTCGTCTGGATGAAACCTATCACCTTATCTCCTGTAGCCTCTTCTAATCATTGGTCACATTTAAGTAATTTCTGTGTGCGTTATTAAATTTCTTTTTACTGTTTTGTCCTGTAAATTTTGTTTATTGTCTATATAAATTTCTATCTTGTTTTTTGAATTTAATTTTGTCTTTTTTTATTCTTCATTTTGTTAATGCCTATTTAAAACGAACAGAATAAAACTTTGAGAATAATTAAAAGAAGAAGCTTTGAAATACTTCCAGAAGTGCAGAATAATTGCAAAGATGAAAATATGTGAAAGCAGTCATCAAATCGTTTTTGACAAGGATAGTCAAAAGTGAAGAGAAAACATTCATGAAACAAGAGCACTGTGGATATAGGGGTCAGGAATTTTATTATTACACTTTGCACATTTCAATTTCCATTAGTATGAATAACGTTGTGTTATCCGTATCTGAATTATCAGTGTTCAGCATATAAACAATTATGGATAACAGTCTCTTCAGATTAGAGTAAAATCTAATATGAAAAATATATATTTTTTAAGAGAAAATATTTGTCCTGGCCTGGATACAAACTTGGGTCGTCTGCATCTCCGATGCAGTGCTCTAAGCCAATGAGCTACCAGGGATCGTATCCAAGTCAGACAAATCCGTTCTCTTCACCAATCCAACATCTCAGTGTTCTCTCAATTTTTGCGATGTATACATTGGGAAGAATGTTCATTGAACATTACTTTAATTAGGATTCTGTTGACTTACGTCAATATATTATTTATAAATTATTTTCATTAATTGCTGTTTTGATGGTAATTATTTTTAAATATATTTTTTTTTAAGAGAAAATATTTGTATAATGTATATAAAATTGGCCGGGATTCGAACCCGAGTCGTCTGCATCTTCGGTCGTCTGCATCTCAACAAAATCCTAATTAAAGTAATGTTCAATGAACATTCTTCCCCGTTTATACATCGCAAAAATTGCGAGAACACGGTGATACATATAAGATCGGTGAAGAGAACGGATTTGTTTGACTTGGATACGACTTTTTTGAGTGCTGGTGGTTTAGAGCACTTCACCGGAGATGCAGACGACCCGGGTTCAGATCCCGGCCAGGAAAAATATTTTCTCTTCAAAACAAAAACATCTAAAAATAATCACCATCAAAATAACAATTAATAAATATATACTATGAAAAATATTTGCTTAATGAATAACTTACCTCGTGAAAGCTATAAGGAACTATATGACAATCTCTTATGATAGGAAAGAAGTCTGTATTACCTAAAAAAAAAAAAGCGACACATATTAAACACTTGGAAACACTTAGAAATGTTAAGTAAGTTATTAAATTTTTCATTTTTTCAAAGCTTTTCTTCTATTTTAAAAACATAATGTTTAATATTTGTTATTATTACACCTTGGACAGCAGATGTAGATCGAAATTCATATTCTATTCAAACCGAAAAGATATACCAATATTTCTAAAATATTATAATCAGCTCAAACCAATAGAAATCAATATTCTTTGTTAATATTAAGAATTTTATTATTATTTTCCCTGAAGGGTATGGCTTAATGTTCAGTATTGCAAGAACTTCAAACTTTTTGGATTTTTTTATTATATCTTATCTCTAATTACTTTTTTTTAGAATAATTTATTGATAACTACAACTGTAATAATATTACAAGTAAATTTTTATTATTTCACATAATAAATAAATATTTTATGTTTTATATTGAGGTGTACCTTGACGACTTTAGAGTTTTACGCCTTTAAAAAATGTGTGGAAAGGACAAAAGAAAGAGTTGCAGAAATCACAGGTTATAAAGAATTGTATTTTTCAATATTTTACGTAGTATGATAATGTTACTCTTCAATGACAAGTAATGCATTTAAAAAAATGAATTGAATTTCCAAATTTTGTGGAATACTTCACGGTAGTAACAACAATTTAATGTTTACCTCAACCCTCAAGAATGAAATATATATTTGCTATACTTTATAAAATAATTCAGCCAGTCTTGAACAACTGATATGTTTTGTTATCTTGCATTTCATATGCGTTTAAAATATACTTGATTTTCAAAAAATTAAAATAAAATAGTACCACCCCTAAGTTAAATGCCTATTGGAAAATGATAAATAAATAAATAAACAAAGGAAACTATTGATAAGTTCTACTTAAACAATTGTTGTATCAGATAACGGTAATTGTTTAAGGTTTTTTAAATTATATTATGAATATTTTAAGTCTTCTCCAAAAAAAGTATTTTGCTTGCAGCAAATTAATATGCCATACTTAGTCATATTAAGTTCCCAAAATTAAAAATAACATCCACATTAGGATATGAATTTCCTTAAAATCTGAAAAAATATATAAACATATTCATACAGCCTTTATATGTAATTATTAATAAAACCTATATCACAATTACAATAATAAGCATGCAGACATTACTAGAACGTTATATATGGATTATAACTTCTACATTTTCTAGATTTCTAGATTTTAACTTATTTTATTTAACTCATTCATTTATTTAGTTTTTTTTTTTTATTATTTCCTTAAATATTTAATTTCAAAATAAATCCTAAGCTGAACTTATTATGTGTTATGTAAATTATGATTTTAATTAATTATGAAATCATTCAATCAGTCTGCCTTTTTAAACATCCTCGTTTATTGATTACATCATTTGAGCTTTCTGGTTACACAATTATCCGTCTTTCGTTTATTATCCGGAGATTGAAAAGATAAAATTTTAAGTATCCATAATCGTTGTTAATTTTATTTTATTCTTTTACTTTTATCAATTTTAATTTAATAAATCGACAATGAAATAGCTAGAAAAAATCTTATATTTACCTTCTTTTATAGATCTTTTTTTAGAGTAACTATACTTAAAAAGTATATTCAACTTCCAGAGTGCTACCGATTGAAATATCGGTTATTAAAGGAATTATAAGCAATCATGAAATCACAATTCAGTGAGAACAATCATTCATTCTTATCTTAAAACATTTCCAAGATATAATTTTTTTATTATTTTTCTAAAAAAAACTAATTAATTCTGTTACTGCTCATCATTTTTCACCTTTTCTTACGATTTCGGTCGATGAATATGAATAACAAAGCAAATGATTTATTGAAAACTAGCAGCATAAGGACGGGGAGTTAAAACGAATAGTTTTTAGAACTTATCTGTAAAATCCAAACGCAATGAATTTCAGTTGTACGAACTATTACTTGCATAATTTAATTAGGTTTTCAAACGTGAATTTAAATTCTGAAAGTTTTCCTAATTTGGAAGAGATAATAAGGTTAAGAATCCTACAACTTTATATACCTAAAACTATACGAACATTTGTTGTGCAACTTTTGCTTTGGTTTTGATATTGAATTTTCCTCAGTTTTTTTTAAGTAAGCTACTGCTACAAACATGTTTTTGAGTTTACTAAAGAAAACTATATTTTTATAATGGTTTATATTGTTTGTTCGTTAATATTCTACAGTGAAGGTAACTGCAAGAATTGAATAATTAGAAAAAAAAAAAGAATTTAAAACTTCTAAACAAAACAAAAAAAAAATGTCTTTTTAGTGAACGCCATCAATTAAAAAATGAATCCAGTACCTTATTATCTACCCTAAGCACCCATGCCTTGGGTTCAGTACATTATAGAGACTGTACAACAGTTTCTAGCACAATGGATTTGTAGGAAAATAAATTGTCCAAGATCAGGCTCAACCACCAGGTTTTATCCCGAATTAACGGTGACTGAGTAAGCCCCGGAAAGGTCTGTAGATCCCACTTGGTCGGTACGTGGCTTTAACAGATAAAATAGTCAAACTATCACAGCCAGATTTGAACCTTGAACCTCCTGGCCAGCAACCCAGCTTAGTGGAGCAGGATATTTTAAACTATGATTTTTTTATTCCAATATACACCTTGAGGTGTTGATTAGTAGCACAATATGAAATATCACAATATGACTACCAGGGAGTTAAATGTAAACACAGATTTTAACTTGATTAAAAATTATTTTGAGCTATCTATTTACAATTAAACTGCCATCCATATCATGTATTTTTTCTGTCCTTGAATAACTGTCAACTATAGCAATCTTTTGCCATCGCTGAATACTTTACGAATCCTCAAATATATTATTTAATCCTGTTAGGTAGTAATTAAATAAAAAAATTTTGTTTTTATGCCTCGAAATTTTAACTATTGTTTTAAAACATGATTAGTAAATTAACGAATTTGAAAGTAAAATTGTATATTTTTATTATAATAATTTTAACTGACATAGAACAACTTGCTCATAGTACTTCACTCCATTATTAAGACAAACTGGTTACTCGGTAATGATAGAAGTTACCACGAAGAATTGATTTTTTTTTCTTTCCCTCATTTAAGTTAAATGAAAAACGTTAATGGTGTGAAAAGTGCCCAGATTAAATTCATAAATATGATGAAAGTAGGGGTTCATTAGCAGCTAAGGAGAGTTGGTAACACTAGTATGGTTGTTAGTTGAAATTATTCTAGTATTTTTATTCCAATTATTATTGAAATTATACCAAATCGTTGTATTTTGTTTTTACATATATATACGTACCTACATACAGTAGTACATACATAATGAATGTTTATATGAATACGCTATGGATCATAACAAAACAAACCGATACCATTATAACCCATTAAGGGTCTTGGGTTCAGTACATGGTAGAGATTGTACTGTTTCCAGGATCACGATACTGCAGGGAGGTGATCAGGCTAGGATCATGCTCAACCGTCAGGTTTTATCCCCAATTCAGCGTTACCTTTTATATGGGTTGGGTGAGCACCAGAAAGGTCTGTAGATCTTACAGATATCCAGGATTTTAACCCGGAACCTTAAGAATAGCTACTCAACACTCCACATTCTGAGCTACTTCGTATCAAAATAAATCAACACAAAAGAAGACCGTAAAAACATGTTATACGGATAGTGATATTGGTCTCAATTTCTCCCAGTTGTGAATTTTTAACGTTCTTCCGAATAATTCGTTTAAATGTATATCAAATCTAATATTTATAAATATCATTCCACCATCAGTTTCTTACTTATGAAAAGAACTTAATATATTACATACTAAATAGGTTCTATGACAGAATCCTAATGAAGCTAGATAACTAGTCCGTAATCGGTGTAATAACTTCAAACTCATAAATCAAGCTCAGTACTTAAAACTGTATCCCAATGTTATAAATCTTTCATCATAAATATACTTCGGCCAAGTTTTTAAATTATTAGTTATATAATTGCGATAAAGTTAGTGTCAATTCTCAGTAGGTTTTATAGAATACAAAGATAATTGACAGTTCCTGGGGTCCGCCAAACGCATTCACCAATCGCCACGATCCTAAGCACTTCTCATTTAACCTTTGACATCAAGGATGTTCCTAAAGTCACCACTCCTTCAATCCACCTCAGCTAAGATCAGCCTCTGATAAGCATTCTCTTTGATATTTCTCTGTCTAATTATAAAAGCTGGACGACGTCTCTGCTAATACTTAGTATTATATCCTTCTTTGCTAGTCCGTCATCACCAAATGTCATCTTAGTAGGCCAATACGAAAAAAGAGGCAAATATATTATGCTGTAAAAACACTTCAGCCATTTACGATTAACGAGGTTTATATCACCCCTTCTCCAAAAAATAATTATTTATAAATTAGAGGACTTTGCAAAAACAGTTCATTGGCGTTTTCAAAATGTATTACAAAAAAATAAAAAGGCATAGCGAAGGCTCGATGCCGATACAACCAATCTCGCCTTACGAACAACTGTTCACGCACAGGTACCCAAGCCCATACTAGAAAAAATAATAATAATTATTTGGTGCAATGACTTGCCATTTCCCGAATCATCGGCTTAATCATCTCTAGATAAAATTATTTGATATTTGCCGAGTGAGTAGCTCAGAGAGAAACGGCGGTAACTTTTAGCACTGGGACATCAGAGACTTCTCAGCTGTTCCGACTCTGGCAGATGTAAAGGCATGACGGTACAGCCTTGATTTGTCGCGGTGATTCGGGCAGTGGGTCGTGACTCCTGATTGAAAATCACTGAATTAATCACAGGTCCATGTGACAGCTGAAACCGAATAGTTATTTTACACTTGATTACGACGATTTAGTATAATAATTCTTAACGATATTGATCTTTTTTTAGTTTATTCATATCAAAAATGTATAACTGTTTTACAAAGAGGATTCAACAAAGTATGTTAAATATACTGGAAGAAGAGAAAGACAAAAATAAGAAAAGAAAAGTAGTGATATTCGCGTGGTCTAAAAGGCCGGGAAAACAAAGAAAGTATAATATTTGGTTGATATAATATAACAGTAACTTTTGAACTACCCAATAAATCAAAAAACTATATTGTAATTTTAGATCAAGGCAGGATTGTGTGGCCATAGTCCTGGCACCTTTGATATTGCGGTGGTTCATTTTTCATATATCGTTCTTCAATTCTAATTTTTGTGTGAACCAAAAATTCAAATTATATAATTTATTTTTCGTTATTAAAAAATTGATTAAATTGTCTTTATATATTTACTAATATTATAAATGTGAAACGCATAAACTACTGGACGGATTTGGATGAAACTTGACAGTAATGTAGGTTATACATCAGAAAAACTTATAGGCTATAGCAAGTGCGGATTTACGGGAGGGGGGGGGCACAAGGGGGCGCGTGACCCCGATAGGTTTTTAGGTACTGTGGATAATCCATTATAGGACATAATTAAAGGCAAATCACATAATAATAGTTGTTAAAATAACAGAAAGAACATGAGGGAAACTATTTGTTACTAAACTATTTGTCAGTTTTGAACTTTGACATATGAAATTTTGGATGTACGAGTAACTTATATTTTTAAAAAATAATTAAATTATTTATTCACTAAAATAGAGCCAAAAACTCAAAAAGAAACACTATTATTTATTATAATGCAATTGGGAAAAACCACAATGCAAAGCCTTATGTTTCAAAAATACACCCACTTACCAGTCGACATTTCGCCTATTCAGGCATTATCAAGACACCAAAAACAAAAAAGGGGTTATGTAAATCACATCTCGAAGAAAAAGGTACAATACATCCCAACGATCAACAGCCCAAACAGACTCCAAACATGTGGGTGTATTTTTGAAACATAAGGCTTTGCATTGTGGTTTTTCCCAATTGCATTATAATAGATTATTTATTTAAAATGATTTTTCACGAAACTTTATGTGGCAGACCAAATTTCACGCGAGCGAAGCCGCGGGCATAAGCTAGTATTCGATAAATATTAATGTAAGCATTTTTGCACCTTTTTTTACTCTTAAATGTTTGTAATTATTGGCTTGTGTTACTTTCAAATGAGATTACCAATATATTTATAAATTCCAATTGATGATCTAGGCTATCAATTTCAAGATAACTCTTATATTGATTAATTGTGCAGTTGGTATCTGCTAAAATAACTGATAAATAGTGTGCAATTTAATTAATGTTTACAGTTAAGGAGTGGTGTGTCTCAGTGGTACAGTGCTTAGTTTCCATGTCGAAGTTCGCAAATTTAAATCCCGTTTTTTTTTATTTTTTAGCAGATTACAGGCTCACTCAGTCTGTAAGGTATAAGGTATCCAAAATAGGTTGAACGTTGTTTAGGATAAACGACAATTGTCCAAGAATCTGTACAGTCACTAGCACGTACTGAACCCAAGACTCTTTTATGGATTGTAATGGTACAGTTTTTTTTTTTAATCAACTTTAATCCTTCCTGAAACAAAACAAAAATTCAATTTAACGAGGATTTGCAAAATTATTAGCCCCTTCTTATAACGTCCATACGTAAGAAATTATAGAACTGTTCGTGAGCGGTGATTACAATTTATTTAAATTGATAGTGTTTGAATTTTCGATAACAACAGTTTTACAAATCAAGTATAAGGTACAAGTGAAATGTTCATATTTTAGTAATGATTATAATTAATTATTCATCATCGTTATATTATTAAAATGATTAATATTATGTAACTTTAAATTACTATTTTGCATACACTGAATCTAATTCTAAATCATAAATTAAATGTAGCCTTATTTTATTAATATTGTTCATTTGTTTGATGATTTTAATTCTAATGCCAATGTAAATCTTTGCTGACTAATAAAAACAGTTATTAAAACTAAATTATATATTTAGTAGCTATTATATAAAATCGATGTCATGCATTATGAAAAAATTATCCTATATAATTTAAATTCGATGGGGAAAAGTCGGAGCAGAGCCGGGTCACGTTCGCTAATAACTCAGAGAATGGAAGAGCTGAATAGCAACTAAGCCATGACTTCTTCTTCGCTAATTTTACCTTGTTGACAAAACGGCCGCCATTATTTTTACACCCCCCACTCCTTCCTAATTCGCCCCTTTCCTCCGACAAATGAATTTTTCCGTTTGCTCTCTCCTTTGTCTTCGGTCTCGAAACACGGTTCCTCGCTCGCTTCATTGCCGAATATGAATTAAATTAAACTGAACGTGAGTATATTTTTCACAAGTCTAAACATCTTGTTAGCAGTGTTCAGGGGAAGGGGTTGAAAAGGGGGTGGATGTACAATTGTATAATACTACCAGGCACGGCATTGTAGAACGAGTGTTTGAGTCATTATGTAAGCCATTGTTTTAAATTAGCTACAATGGAACAAAAATCGTACCGTGTATATGTGTAGTTAAATTTTAAAAAGTTTCCCTTTATTAACTGTGCTGTATTTATGTACTTAAAAAAATAAATAAAAAAAGGAATGTTAGGAACAAATTTATTTTTTATTAATTTATTCATTGAAATATACAACTACATTATAACAATAGAACGAGTAAATGGCAAGAATGATACATAGAGGCATGAAAAAAGGCAGGTAGAGAAACTGGATAGTGGTATTACTCGAATAACAATTTCAACTTAGAAGTTCACGAGGCTTCGGAGGATTATCAGGAATTGAAGAAGTAGCTAGGTTTGAAACTAGTGGGTTCGAGTGGGAATGAATTTTTTTCGTGAAAAGACTGGTGTCGGGTTCAGGTAAAATCAGCAAAAAATGGGACATTGTAGTCATTACGGATTACTTTATTTGTTAAAAAATAAGGAGCATTAAAAAATGTATGGAGGGTTTTGGATTGTAAGGATTGGGTACGAGAGGAATTAGATGGCTTAGTGGAATCCCAAAGCTCTACTCCGTACGTCTAAATATGTCTTATAATAGTGATGAATATGAGTCTTATATAATTCATTGGGAGCTTAGAGTGTTTCTCTTTTAATTGTTGCAGTACCCATAAACGGCGAGCAGTTTCTTGCCTTACCTTAGGATGAGGATTCCAAGTTAAATGTTTGTCGAGATATAATCCTAAATATAGGATTTGTTCTACAGGAGTCATATTATTAAAGAGGTGTATTATTTGAGGATACTAGAGGACAGGAAGACATTGGTTTCCGCCGAAGGGTAAAGGCTAGTTGACTGAATTTGTGGGAATTTATTTTTGTTCTCTAGTTGTGACACCATTCTTCAAGTTCAGTGATATGGGATTGAAGATTATGTGTTATAATCCATCAATAACTGGATAATAACAAATAATTTGAATTTGCTAGAGGAGAGGAATAATACAATGTTAATAGGAATAATAATACAATATACTAGAGGAATAATATAGGATTAATACTATGTTTTAGGTTGTTAAATATGAGATGCCAGAATAATCATTTAAGATACATTCTCAACTTAGTATTTATTTCAATGTCAAAATTTATTATAAATTGGATTATTTTCCAGAGATTGGTTGTGTGTTTACCAATTTATTATCAGTCTACTTAAAACATTAATGCCTTAATAATAATATTATTGATGTAATTATGAATGTATAATGAATAAGGAATTAGATACATTAGTTCGCTCATTAATCAAATGCAATTAATATACATTATTTTGGACAATGTTAATACATATATTGAGAAATACGATTAATGATTCAGATAAGATAGAGGATTGCTATAAAATACGTACATATAATAAATTATAATTTATTTGGTATATCAGAGGTTACTTATGGTACTTCGTCAAGTTAATCAAGGTATGTGGTAAGGGCTTCTGAATCTCTCCATCTTCATTCTCTTAGGCTTTCGCTTCCGGTCCTCCTTCCAGAAGTGTCTCTTACGGAACTCTCCAAGGAGTCCATCGACCAGAAGTGAAGTCCTATACTTCACCTCTCTTTCGTATCTCATGAGCCTCTCTCACCTGGGGGTATAGCAACCTAGTAAGCGACCTAGTTCTTACATCAGTATTGATCCTATAAGTTATTAGTAGTATTAATTTCACTATTAAAAGACCTTTTAGTTAAATATTATTATTTTTATATAGATGGAATTGTAACCTTGTTAGGTATTTGCAAGTATACAAATGATTCCAAAGTGAAAGAGTCGTTGCGTGGTAAAACGTTATTCTTTTATCGTTATTTTTTCTCATGATTTTACTGTCCACATTTTTTTCATGCCGCGGGCCTTATATTGTTTCTGAAGCAGTAAACTTCAATAATCACAAGAACATAAAATTTAAAAAACCAAAAGCTATATTTATAAAGTACAGTTTCACTCCCAAAAAATTGATAAGTATCTTTAATCCCTAGGTATGAAATATTGAATGAACTATTCAATGTAAAATCCTCTCTTAAAATGCACCTGGTGCAGTAAAAGAGATACCATGTATCATTATTAATATTAATATGTTATGTTAAAAAATTAATAAAAGCCAAGGAGTTAAGAAAGAAAAAGAAAAAAAAAATTGAATGAACTGAATGTTAAATAGCGGTGTCCCTCTATCTATGATATAATTAAAATGGTTACTTGAATAAATTAAATATATCAAGTTTTTTCTTATTTTTATTTATTTTAATTTATTGATTGCAGTCTTCTCTCTATGGGCCTCACTGAAAAATAAATAACATACAAACTGTCTGTGACTTCCCTCTGATCAGTCATTGATTAAAGAAAAAGTCTGGTGGGACTTTTTTTTTCAAAGTTTATGTTGACATAACAGTGAGGGATTGGTCACGAAAAGTAAATAAAATGGAAGTCGAATAGCACCTGATAAATATTTGCCCAAGCTCTATTTCGCAGACGATCAGATTGTATTTGCTGAGGATATTACGCAGGTTTTCAATTATATGCTTACTATATCGCTACATCTTATAAATCATGACAGAAAAATATTATTAACAACAGTGGACTTTATAACTGAACGTTATTATATAACTTCTATCGTGAATAACGAGAATTTTCTTATTTTTTAAATTTTATCTTTATCACTTTGGGGGAAAAAAAACAATTCAGTATGTACATAACTTATATGTCTTCCTACATGCTTTGGATTTCACTTTTTTAATATTTTAGTTACTTGAATTTTTTAGTTTAAATCTAAATGCACTGAATAAATTAGCAATATAAGGAAGGGTTTTAAATTCTATAGAGTGACTATAGAGAGATTCTATAATCTCTATTTGTTCTTGAAACATTCAATAACAAATAATTAACTTTCAAAATATTTATTTTATGACAGTAACTAAAATTTAAGTTTATTTTGAGAAACTTTGAACGTGGAATCCTCATACTATAAAAGAAACTGCTCGCCGTTTCAGGTTGCTTCATCACTTACTAGACAAGGGCTTTAAGCTCCCATTTAATTAATGTTATTTATTTTTCATCTACCTTTAACAACTTTCTTAAGTGTAAAGTATTTTTAATTTATACACTCTGATATATTTAAATCGTTACTAGACTGAAACGGCAAGAAACTGCTCGCCTTTTCAGTATGTCTAGTAATACTGATTTAATATTTTAAAATTTTAATTTAATCTGGTTTCATGCTTAACAAACACTCTAAGCTCAGAACTAATAGTAAAGTACTCATTATTATGACTTTTATAATATCTGCATGGATTCACAGAGTAGTGCTTTGGGGTTCCACTAAGCCTTAAAATTCCTCCCTTATCCAATCTTACAGTCCAAAACCTTCAAGGCTCCTTGCTTTGTTACGCATAACGTCATCCATAATGGCCTTTATGTAGCTGATTTGGCTCGAACCCAATAATATTCCTTTCATGACAAATATTATTTCTGCGAAAATCCACTAGATTCAAGCCTACTTATTTAAGGAAATTTAAATTTTCTGATTATCCTCCAAGGTGTCTAAAAAGAAGATGGCCTCGTGATCGTCTTCATGCAATTTATGTATTCTGCATCCTAATTATTTTTTGGATTATTATTATTACAAAAAAAAATGAAGGTTTTAAAATATAATACTTATTTAAATTAAAAAAATAACTATACCACTACAACCCGTGAAGGGTCTGAGGTTCAGTATACGGTAGAGACTGTTAGTACAGTATAATTTCAAAAATTTCAAAATTTCATCACAACGGTTGTGTAGGGAGATGAATTCTCCTAGATCACGCTCAACCGCTACAACTTCTCCCCTTATTTTGGGTATCAACTTTATAGAGGCTGGGTGAGTCCAAAGAGGGTTCTAGATCCCATGGGACCCATCTCCTGCTGCTAACAAATTAAATATAAGTCTTGCCACCAGCGGGATTCGACCCCGAACCTTCGGCATGGTTACTCAGCGATCGAACACTGAGCCACTCCGCTTCCTATTAGTATACATTACTACTCATCAACATATTTCCTTATTTTTTTAAGACGCAATGGAATTTTAGGGTTCTTCATGTTCTTAAGATTGCACCGATTAATTTCTCTAAGGAGGAAGGGGAAAGAATAGGCCATTACGCCCGGAAACGCTCGGGTAATAACACTAAGACGCTTAATGGTTAGGGAAGTGGCGGTGTTTATTTATTAATTTAATATCGAGTCTCTGCATTGCAGCTTTAACACCTTCTTAGGATAAGCTGCAATGAAACTGGTGTTACTACAAATGTGCAATAGAAATTACGTTGACAGCGGTTACTAATTGTACGACTGCCTTATTAAACCACAGGGAGTGCTCCAAAAACATTGCGGGATCTGCGACATGAAGCTAAGAAAGCGAGCTGTACAATAATGCAGTATCTGATCGAGATTAATTTAATTTATTATTAAAGTTTTAACCACTGGGATGCCTGCAACGTGTATGTTTTTTGTTTATGACGAATGGTTTTATACAAGAGCATGTTATTTATAGACTAAGCCGTATGATATAAGATACGAGCAGCTATATTTGAAAGTGGTATAAGTCCATTGGGATCTAAAAAATATCAATTATTCTTTTAAATGGCTTTAATGATTATTATTTCCTGATGAAATTTAAAAGCTGTATAGGGTTTACAAACTAAATCAGCACTAGAAATATTGTAACGATAATAACATCATGTACTGCAAGTACAAATACCAATATACCGGTAATAATATAATATAGGTAGTAACCGAATACCTTGGTATTTATAAACATGTATAGGTATTTGGTTGATTGTTTTTTTAAGATCTATTCGTCATCAATTTGTAAGTACCACTTATGTATTAACATCGTACACGTGTCTTATATTTAGACTAGTGTGTTATTTAATACAATTCACCAAAAGCTCATTTTTTTCAATGTTTGATTACGAGAGATCCAGATTGTCTCGAAACGTCGAAAAAGGAAATTGAAAGGATTGGCTGAATCTCGAGAACCATAAGTAAAATAACAGCCAATAAAAGATAGCAAGTTTTTTCGTTGCATGATAGAGTGTGCCCCACTTTTCATAATTTTATCAGTTAAAAAATATTAATTATTCAATATGACCAATGAATAATAATAATACACAGTTGTATAACAATTTTAAATTTGTTTTTGTTTTATTGTGTGATTTTGGACGATGAGAGGACACAGGATAACCACTCCTATAACTAGGACCTCTGGATAGGGAGATTATACCTAAAAGGAAGAAAGCTGAAGAATCCCTAACTGGACCTAAGGTGTTATTTGATAGAACTGGAGGGGGCAGGCGGCTCCATAACGAGTTCGCATCCCTCAATCAGGGACCATTTTCTTCGGCAACCTCAGTTCGTATTAGCCGAAAGCACGTAGCTTCTAACGACAGGATCGTGCCTCCACCCAGCTCCATAATGTATATAATTTATTATTAGTGGAAAATAGTCATTACCTAAAATAAAACCAGACTAAATTACATAACGTGTTATAATTTGGCCAAAATGTTGGGTGAGAGAAAAACGACAATTAGGTCCAGTAGGACTATCGGTCGAAGGATCAGTTAGTCTCACACTTGGTCGTTCAGAGCTAACCTCTTGATGCCGGAAACGCGGAGTTTTTAAAGGTCTTTCCCGAAAATAGCTTGGCTTGATTGTATTTCTAACAGAATTAATTCTCGATTTATCAGAAGAAATCGTCTGGTATTAAAGAGCGCAAAGCTTAAAAAGCTGGATCCTATCACGATTTTAGTTTAATGAAGAAATATTTGAAATATAATGATAGGCCGGTACCCGAAAACGTGCACCAAAAAATCTCCGCTTCCAGAGCTTAGTGAGAAATTTAAAAAATATATACAGAGCAACATATTGGATATGGGATATGGTGCATTAGGATATTAAACATTTTAAAAAAATGAAATTCTGTCTGTACAACTCACCCATCCCGCAGACAAAGTACAATACCTCGGACCATGGTTTGATATGAGAATGGCATTCTCATGTTTAGAAAATGCGCCAGTCACTAAATCTTAAACTGAATCTAATGTATTTTTATACAGAACAAGCTACAAATTAGAAACATGACATTAATTAAACACCTACACTTACTTACTCACATAAAAGTCCCAACGGTTGACGAATGCATAAGGATATAACACATTCATGAAAAACTACACGGATATCCGAACCTGTTAATAGAATTATTATCTACGACTCTCAAGCCTGAAAACATTAGGAGGAGACAAGAAAAAACGTGGATGGCGGATCTATTATCAGAAATTATAACAAAACACAGGAGGGATACTGCTGGGTACTTTTTACCTTCATGCCTCTCATCATTATGTTTTATTTTACTGCCAGCCAATCTGTTGATTTAAATGTTTTGTATTTAACATGTATTATATGTATCATTCAACACTCACTTATATTATCAACACACTATATAATACAACTGTGCATTGTCCGATTAGCCAAAGCAGTTTAGAAAGGCGTTAAATAAACAAACAAAAATAGTTCTAGAGTATTTGCATATTTTTTAATTATGTTGGCAAACATTTCCAAATTAACTATAATATTTCTCCATTTAATTTTAACCTTCAGCTTTAACATGCAGCTTTCCCATTTAAATTATAGTCTATCCCGTTTCAAACTTAATTAGTACTTGATAAATATTATATTATTTTTCTAATTAAAAATACTAATTTAAATTATGATATTGACTTTCATTTGGTTAAAAATGGTTATTCTTGTGACAAACATTTTCCATTTACTAAACAATTAATACCAAGCGCTGAATCATACGGTTACTTCTTAAAATTGATGTAATTCATTTTTCAGTATTTATCAGTTTAATTCTTTTAATTTTTGGTATGGAGATTTTTTATTTTCTGTTAAATTTATAATTTTCGTATACAGGGATTATATGGTAGGTTTTTGAGGTTTCGGATTCCATCCAAATCTCGGTCATTGTGAGTTGCCTCCAGCTGGCTGTCAGAGCTTACATTCTCCAGGACTGGAGTGATGGTTGAGGAATGCCAACAATGAATACATGTATATATAAATAGTTTATACATATATATTTATTTATAAAAAAAGAACATATATACATATATACCTATACTCCATTTATAAACAAATGGAAATGATAAGGCCTTAATTATGCACAGGAAATTTCTTCAGGCTGGAAGAAACCGGTCAGATAAATTATTACTTTTAGCACAAAAAAATGATGGACAGATTGTGCAATCATTTTGTCATACATAATATGAATACCAGGTTAAAACAAAAACATAAGAAAAAGATGTTAAAATTATAAGACAATTTTAGACTTAATTATGGGGTAACCTACTATATTCTTAGCTATCTAGGGTCATTATATCGATTCAGTAATCTGACATCAAAAATATAATTACCCGCTTAAGTTATATTATAGTTAAGATAGTTATTTTATATTTATTATATCATGAATATTTCTTTTTATCTCATTTTTCCTCTTTTTTTATCGAATGGAGATACTTAACCCTGATTCGTTATTTTTTAAAGCTCGGTTTACTATAAAATTTTTAAAAAGTCCAGCGCGGTTTTAAATATTCATCGTCACTTTGAAAATTTAAGTAGTATTTTTTATCTTTTTTCTCCTGTTGGGTCTGATAAAAACCAAATATGGTCTCATCTTATTTCATACACCAAAATATTGTGTTCACAAGGTGAACATGAAGGAATATTTTGAAAAATAAAATATCTGTACTTAAAAAAAAAATCATAAAATACAATTTAATTAAAAAGATGTAATATTTTTTTTATGACAAATAATTTTTTTGTTTTCATTTACTTTTTAAATACTTTTCGAAATGCCATCTGAATTTTATTATGTGATCTCTTGGCCAGATGCATGTTCTAATATTACTGTATATATTTTTTTATTCTTAAGGTATCTGGCCCTAGAATACAATTATTTTTCTATTATATTATATTAAAAATTCTCAAACTGATCATATATGGATTTACTTTTTTTTGAAATGTGTGTTATATTATATTAATATTCATATGCAGAAAAAATGTTTCCAAATTGAAATTAGCAAATTTGAATTTCAACCTCAGCCATACAATTAAAAAAAATAATTAACGCCTAAATGAAGTAAATTTATAGATATTTTTATTTTGCCCTGAATCATCTACATATCCATCCTAATAGTCCATATACACATCCATATAATTCAATTGGTGAGTTTAATTATTTGTTTGCAAGTTCCTAAGACCGTGTCAAATAAAAAAAAAAAAACTTTATTCTTAAAGAAAATTAATGTCATGCATGAACACTATTTTTTACATCAAAAGGGTGATGTTCATACGGTTAATGAATGGGATGTCGATATTGTGTCACAGATATTTTAAAAATATAATTGGATATTTATTTTAAAAAAACACTCGATAAATTGTATTCACCTTAAATGCCAATATAAACTTTTATTACTTCATCTGTGTTGCTCTAAATTCTAAATATAAAAAAAAAATTCTTAATTTAATTTAAATAAAAAAATATAAAACATTCAAGTCTTAGGCTAGGATTTATTTAAAGGATGCTGGTTAGGACCAATTCGAGATACTAAGTAGCTAGAAGGGACAGAAATGCCAAATACCATTTTAAAGTAGGCAGCCTTTTACTTTGTAAATTTGATAGGCAATAAAGTAATACTTTTACGAAAATTAATGAGTTAATTAATTCAGAGTTATTATTTAATAATAATTCTTTGTTATTTGTAAAAAATATTTCAGTATTTAAATACTACATAATAAATAGTACGATACTTCCGATATTTCGTAGTTGCTGTTTTTTGTAAAAGGCCTCTTTACACCATCGCATAGTGTTTCCATTAGTAGGAGGTAGGTGGAAAAAATTATTTTTGTTTCATTTTTGTTGCATTTCTTTCGAATAATAAGTAATGTAATTATTAAAAAAATGTTTTATTTTATTTTTTTATTAATTACCTACTGAATTTAAAATGATTGCCAGTATTACAATTAGAAAAATAAATAAAACGCATATTTTAATAAAAATCCGTATTTATTCTGGGACGTCACTTAAGAATAGTGATACAGAAAATAAAATATGAACTATATATCTTTGAGTAGAATACAATTACAATTTAATTAATAAATGTAAATAAAAAATTAAAGATTGAGTAGTTATTCTGTCACTATTGTTTATAGAATATCTTTTTTTTTAATCGTTTATAGAATATCGAACAGGATCTCAAATCATTAAGTGAATATTTAAAGCTTAAAGCGTTTTGAATTACGGTATCAAGCAGTAAACTGGAGCCAATTCTTCCTTGAAGCATAATATAATATAATATTATATTATTTACATATAATATAATATTAGTAACTTATAATTGTTAGGAAATAATGTGCTGGCAATTTGAGATATATTAGATTCACTGAAAGTGATACTTGAAACTCTTGAGTGCTTGGTATCCCTTCAGCATCTCTACGTAATTCGTTTTTAACATTATAATTCTTTATTCGCACCAGTCACAGATCCCCGTAAGTAATCACTTACTTCTTCTTTATTGAGGCGTAGTCCTTGTTGTTAGCTCATGTCGAAAGTATTAATTTAGATGTTTAAAATTAAAAACGAGTAACTTAAAATTCCAAATATTTTTTCATATACAGGTAGTCCTCGATTTTCGTACATTCTACTTTCGTGTAATTCGCTATTTCGTACATTTTTTTTTTTTTTTTTTTAATACATAATCCACAATTTGATGGAATTCCAATTTGAAACATGTCGCGAAAATTACGCAAAATACGACACCTTATTGCTTAAATTAATTTCACGTAAATAAATGTCAAAACAGGCCCTACAGGAAAGGCGGAAGTAGCTAATTTGTAGTTCCAAGTAAAGAGTCTCCACAGCTTTTAGTCAACAATCCCTTTACCCCCTCTTCCTCTCATTGCTCATTCTTGTTTCAGTTTTGTGTTAAAAGTTAAACCATCAGTTTCCATTTGCAACTTCGTGTGTGTACGTTACCTAGGCTATTATAAAATGAGTGAAAAACGAAAAGCCGGCTGTGATCATGACAGAAACAAGAAATCAAGATCCCATAAACTTCTTAGCATCGAATCGAAATTAAGCATAATAAGGCGATCTGAAAGCGGCGAATCCTTGGCTTCAATCGGACGTTCACTTGAAGTAAGCAGATCGACGATATGTTCAATCGTGAAAAACAAAAATAAAATCGAAGAGTATGTTCAAAAGTGTGGTAATATTTCATCAAAGATTGTTTCAAAAAGACATGGTGTAGTGATGGATCGAATGGAGAAATCTTTGACGACGTGGATTGAAGATCAGCACCAAAAAGGCGTTCCGGTAAGTTTGTCAATTATTCAAGCTAAGGCTCTTAGTTTACATATAGACTGGAAGAAACGTCTAAATGACACTTCCACAACAGAATTCACAGCAAGTCACGGTTGGTTCGAAAAATTTAAAATGAGGAGCTCATTACATAACATTAAATTTACCGGGGAAGCTGCTAGCGCAGACAAGACAGCTGCCAGCGAATTTATTTCCACTTTCTCTGACATAATTAAAGATGGAGCTTACTCTTCCAGCCAAATCTTTAATGTAGATGAGACGGGATTATTTTGGAAAAAGATGCCGTCACGTGCGTACTTGGCAAAGGAAGAGTCAGTTGCCCCTGGGTATAAAGCTGCTAAAAACAGGCTTTCATTGCTACTTGTTGGAAATTTAATTGGTGATTTTTTAATTGAAGCCAATGCTTATTTACCAATCTGAAAATCCAAGAGCCCTAAATGGGAAAGATAAAAGCAGGCTTCCAGTAATCTGGAAATCAAATAGAAAAGCATGGGTTACCGCGCAACTTTTTCAAGAATGGTTTTCCCAGAATTTTGTTCCTAGTGTTCGGCAATATTGCAGGGAAAATAATTTACCGTTCAAAGCTCTATTGCTCTTAGGCAATGCTCCCGGACATCCAAAATCCCTGCAGACTTTATTTCCAGAAATTAAAGTTGTGTTTCTTCCTCCCATACCACCAGCGAGATTCAGCCCATGGATCAAACAGTCATAGCTACTTTTAAGCGGTATTATATGAGAAGGTTGATGAACCAAGCAATTAAGGCAAATGACAAGGAAGATGGCCCTACATTAACTGAATTTTGGAAAAATTATAATATATGGCATGCCATAAACATTATCGGGGACTCGTGGGCTGAAATAAAATCATCAACAATGAGCGGTTGTTGGAAAAAGGTTTGTCCTCAAATGTGCAGTGATTCTGGGGAAAATGAAGAAACTCTCGAAACTATTACAACTGATATTGTAAATACAATGGTAGAAATGAATTTAGACGTCAACCACCAAGATATCGATGAGCTAATACAATCTCACTCTGAGTCTTTGACAAATGAAAACCTGATCGAATTACAAGAGGTTAATGAAACCGAAATGGATGAGGAAGAAGCTGATGACGATCCTATTGCTAAAATTTTGACAGTCAATAATATGAACGAAGCTTTTACGCATCTGGACAAATTTTTGACCATCATGGAAGAATATGATCCCGATGGAGAGCGGATTTCTCACGTGCGAAGAGCAATAGAAAAAGACATAGCATGTTACCGAAATCTTTATCAAGAAAAGAAAAAGAAGAGTAAAGTACAACTTTCTATGGATAAATTTGTTGATAAAACAAATGAAACTAAACAATGAATTTTTCATTTAAAAATTATATTATGTATGTGTAAGACACTTCATAATCAAGAAATATACATATATTTAAAAAGCAATGTTTTTTTTTAATATTTTTTATTTTTTGTTATTTTTTATTTTATTTTTTTATTGATTCCTCTACTTTCTAACATTTCGACTTTCATACACGTTCCAGGAACCAATTATGTACGAAAGTCGAGGACTTCCTTTATGTCGCTAAGGTAGTCAAGCTATTTTGTGTAATTATTCCGTAGGTTTTCGCTTCGAGTCGAGTCACAAGTTTTAATTAAACATTGCTTGACTGAACTAGCGAAAAATGTAAAAATGTCAATTGAGCTTTTGACTTTTGACACAGAATGCCTCATACATGCAAAATATTAAAATACAAAAAAAAATAAAATAATAAATAATAAAATAATAAAAAATAATGATTAATGTCAAACTGTTGAGAAATAATATTCCATATATGTACATATATATATCTATATATATTTAATATTGAGGGAGCGGAGTGGCTCAGTGGTAGAGCGCTGAGTTCCCAGGCCGAGGGTCCTGGGTTCAAATTTTGCTCACTGGCAGAATTTTATTTTATCTTTTAGCTGCCAGAGATGAATTCTATGGGATCTAGGTACCTTCTTGGGGCTCACCCAGCCTGTACAATGTGGGGGCCGAAAATAAGGGGAGAAACCCTGGCGGTTATTCAGGGCAAATCACTTCTTTGCACAAACTTTGTCCAAGAGACAGTACAGTACCGAACCCAAAACCCTTGTAGGGTCGTAGTGGTCAGGTCCATGTAAGATACCGTTTAAATTGTAATTTTAAATATTAATTACAATGTGTCCTCGGATTAAAGTTAATTGTCATCATCCAAATCCTTAGCGGAGATAAGTTTCGTGGAACTGGAAACAAATAAACTTGGGAAATGAAGCCTCAGCTTACACCTGTAGGTCGACAGGCGGGACAAAAGAGGGCTTTAAATGGGATAAAAGTTGAGGCCTGGAGAAGAGGTTGAACTCGGAGCGTCAGTGTCGGATCGTTCCATTGCAAGTTTAAATAATGAAATTAGTTAATTAAGGGGCTTTCGGGATTAGCGAGGCTGAAACGGAAGTTGGCTGCCTTAGCCGTTAAGCCGGGGATTGAGGAGGATGGGAATGCTCCCTTGTAAGGCCTCCTTCTTCTAATGAATATTTGATCGCCAGAATTCCTAACCTAGTTCGTCCGGAGTACTTTCCTCAGCCGATGCTATGCCGATTCAGTCAGTAGGAGGTCGTTCGGGGGGAGGGGAATTCTTTCTCTAAGAATATCCACTGAAAAGGTTCTTCAATTATTTAACGAGATAATAGTTCATGTCCGCTTCTGCTTTATTGTCTTGCTCTTTCTAAGGCCTTACTCATTCATGGGATCATATTAAAATATTAAACAATTCGTATTATTATCAATTATAAGAGTGGTTTTCGACCTGTAGGAAGGAAGACAAGTCAAGGGGGTGCGAGATTAGTAAAAATAAAAAAAATTTCATATAGTTTAAGTTATTTTTCTCTTACAAGTACTTCTTTATCTTAAATTAAAAACTATAATGTAGTAAAATTGAATGTTCTGTTTTCAAGATAATACTTTTTTTTGTTTTTTTCATATGCCCATATAAATTGTGTGCAAGGGAAGGCTTTCATTTTGTAACAAGGGGGGCGTGGTATAAAATGTTTGGGAACCTTTGAATTAGAACAATTAAAGGATGCTTCCTGGATCTCAAGGATCAACGCAGATACACATATTACCTATCACCTTCATATTTCCGACTTCTGACTCCACTCAAAATTAAGCCCTCAAGGCCATCCGACTCCACCTTTCCACTAATCTCGATTTATTCCTTGGATATTCGAAGCGTTCAATGGATCAAAAGATGACATTATTGAATTTAGAAGAAATTTATATCTCAATAAATAACAATATAATATGAGAATAATATTATCTTATTTTAATCAGAGGTATATCATAGGTATATAAATCGCAAATTATTCAATAATCAGCATTTTATTTCGTAATACAAAAAAGAAAAAATCATACCATAAAATGACATATACCAATTATTACAAACATATTCTTGTTTTTAAAAGAAATGTATAATTTCTTCTTACAATAAACTGTCCAAATTTTTTTAATATAAAGGTTATTTTAAGTGCATTTATTATTAAATCAGGGCTTAATCTGAATCTGTTCACTGTCACTTTAAATCTGAGTGCTCAGCACCAGAAAGTGAACGGTAATCAATCATTATATAATATCCAGAGCAAACTCATTAACTATCATTAACATAGGTGATTAAGGTGATTAATTTTATTCTCCTCTATTGTATATATCTATTGATTATCTCAGCTCCCTATTTGTTGTTAGCTCTCTAGGCTTATTGTTGAGGAAATATTATATATGATCGTGGATGTAATATAAAAACGGATTGTATTAATATTTATTTTTTTTTTTGCAAAACATGAAAATTATTCAAAAAACACGAATCCTAAAAATGACTTTTATGGCCTTTTATAACGTATTCAGTCTGTTTAAACATCAAACGAAATGGTCTAACAATGAGAAATATGAAAAAAACAACATTAATGTAGAAAATCCCAAACAAAAAATATTTAACTATATGAACAACTAGCTTTTGTCCGCGGCTTCGCTCGCATAGAATTTGGACTACCGCATAAAGTTTCTTGACAGTGCTTTTTAACAATAATTTAAAATAATAAATAATTTAATTATTTAAATAATTTAATTTTTTTCACTATAGGTTACTCGTACAAAATTTCAGATGTCTAACAAAACTGACGGATTCCATACAACTTTTGAACCCTTATTATAATAAGGGTGTAATTATCCAAACTTCTTTCTTAATTCATACAAAAGACCTATCTGCAAATTTCAAGATGCTAAAATCCTGATTTGCCTTTAATAATGTTACTATAATGGATTCTCCAAAGTACCTCTAAAACTGTCCGGGGAAAGCACCTGCCCCCGTGCGCCCCCCTAAATCCGCGCTTGCTATAGTCCATGTGTTATTCTGATGTATAGCCTATATTACTGTAAAGTTTCATCCAAATCCGTTCAGTAGTTTTTGTGTGAAAGAGAGAGAAACATACAAACTTACACATTTATGATATTAGTAAGATTAGTAGTATATCAAAACAAATAGTTTCACTCTTGTTCTTTCTGATATTTTAACAACTATGATCATGTTATTTTCCTTTAGTTATGTACTATAATGGATTCTCCACAGTTCACATAAAACTGTCGGGGGGAGGCACCTGCCGGAATGTCAACACTTTTTAAAACCAGACTAATGTTAATTTATAAATTTGAATTTAAATAATTCAGACTACAACTGATTCATAAATTTAAAAAATGGCACAGTTATTCCAGTTTTTCACTGGTTGGATAATCCTCATGACTGCCTATTTAAATTTTTAATTATTATCTTACCTATCTTTTTTTATTAGTATACGATTTTTCCCCATCAAATGTAGAATGAGTTATTTTTTGATAATTTTTTATTGTGAGTATTTTCGACTATCAATTTTCTGTGTGAATATATTTTTTTTTCATGCCTTTGGTTATTGTACATGACATAGAAGGATTGTAATATTAGAAAACAAAACTTTTTACCCCTCTGTTTCTTGAGTAAACGTTTTTTAATAAACGCTTAATTGTTTATTTAAACTTCTGTGAATGGGGCGCGAAGAATGAAAGTGATGCCGTTAGAACTCGGGAATTCTAAAAGTAGGAAGGGAAAAAAATTTAAGAAAATGAACGAAAAGAAAAGAGGGGAAACCGAGGAATCCTAGGAGGGATTAAAAGGAAATAAGGAAAGAAAGAAAGTAATAAAAGGGACAGAGGCTGAGCTGTGAGTGTCAAAAGCTTTTGTAGGCTAGCTCTAATATAAAGAACCTTTGTCAGGGCATTAATTAAACCTCCCCAACTGTCCTCTTTCCCGGATTATAACAGATTAATAGACAATTCCTTCAATTGATATTTGTTCGAGGCAATTGGCTCACCAACATTTTCAGGATCTCATCCAAATCTCACACCGAGGTCTTTGTCTTGCCTCTAAAGATACCTCATCCTTGTATTGCTTCTATATATTGTATTATTCATTATATAGTGATCAAGTTTATAGGTTTTAAGTCAGTATAAAAGTTATATCATTTCATCAACGTAACATAGCATAGCATAACACCAACTATACATAATTAAGGATCAATTAATTTTAAGAATAAAACAAAAATTATATACAATAATATTTACTAATTACCGTGAGATGCTTACGGAAGAGCCTCAAAATAACAAAAATGTTAATATGAGAAAATGTTACCTTCTTCTTAACCGAATAAAAAACTAAATTAAGATAAAGTATAGATCCACACATGATGATAGTTCACCACAAAATGGATTACAACCGCTGGCTTCAAAATATCTTCGGCACAATAGGTAATAGCACCGGGCGAGCTAGATAAGAGTTATAAAAAAAGAAACTCGTTACAACATTACATTATTAATAAAATATACTAATGTACTTATAATTTTTCTCTTATTTTATTTATTTTTTTGTTTACCCTCCTTTATTAACAAATCTACAAATTACATGTGTATATATATAAACATTTATATGTGTATATATATACATATATGTATATAATAATAATAATAAGGAGATAGTTTGATTCAATCCTTCGTTTAATCCGTTAGATGTGGGATTGTCAACGCTTGTGAAAACGATCTGAGTCCCAACACTCTTCAAATACTTGCGGAATTCGGTTGAGTTAATGCCTGTATATTGGTCAGCTAAACTTGAAGAATATCCCGAAACAAGCTTCGTTACAAGTGTTCCTACATCTATTTCATTCAATACAAAAATTCATGGATTCTGTGTGAAACGGGTTCCGAGAAGAAACGACACATATCTTGAGATTGGTGTTGCAGCTTGTCGGGTAAAATCACCCCCTTTTCATTTGTCTGTTCGCTATTCTTTCGGTCCTCTTCTAGAATATTGGATATACAAGACTGCATTCTCTAATGTAATAAAATGTAATGAATTATGATTTTTTTTATCATTACAGCAGATTTTTGAAATATCAATGTACATATTTCAAATCAAAGATATAAAGTTAACGTTGACCAATTCAATTAATATGATTGTGAAATAATAAATTAAAATAAGATAATTATAATGCGATTGGGAAAAACCACAATGCAAAACCTTATGTTTCAAAAAATACACCTACTTACCAGTCGACGTTTCGCCTATTCAGGCATTATCAAGACACCAAAATCAAAAATGTGATGGTTATGTGAATCGCATCTCGAAGAAAAAGGTGCAATACATCCCAACTAAATAAGATAAGATAAAGCCTAGCACTGTTACAATTTATTCTTAATATCAAAAGGAAAATGATAGCAAATATAATAAAAAATTCTGGTGATTCTGCTCCCTTTATTATTTTTTTTATTTTAATTGTTTTCCTACAATCTATAAACTTGGGACTCTTAATCGGAGGAAAAAACATACATATGAACGTGATCTCGGTTAAATCAATTGTCTATACAAACATTGTCCTAAAAACAGTACAAAATGTACTAAGCTGTACAAGCTGAACCCGAAAAGCCAGCATGGGTTGTAGTTGTAAAGGTTTTTTATTGGATCGCACATACAAGTCGGTCGATCCAAGTCAAACACCCGGATTCGAATCCTGGCCAGGACAAATCTTTTCTATTAAAAATAAAAGTATTTAAATATGATATTAAATAATGATCATCAAATAAAAATAAATAAAATATAATTTATAAATATAAACATTTTACGTACGTCAACGAAGTCATAATTAAAAAAAAATTTATTCAATGAACATTCGTCCCCGTATATACATCGCAAAAATTGCAAAAACTGAGGATATAGGATTGATGAACTGAAGAGAAAGGATTTGTCTGGCCTGGTAGCTCAGCTGGGAGAGTGCCGCACTAGAGATGCGGAAATTATTTTCTCTTCAAAATAAAAATATTTAGCTAATCACCATCAAATAAAATATAATTTATACACAAAACTTCAGTGGTTTCTGGTTTAGACCATGTTGTTGAATTTTCCATCGCCAACGTTTCGCCAGACATACTGCTAGCTTCTTCAAGGCTGGATCGAGAATGAGAATCACCAGAAACCACTGAAGTTTTGTGTATAAATAATGGCCGTAGAAACCTGAAAGAGTATTTAAAATATAATTTATTAATATATCTAGTGTTTTATTATTGCCTAGTAAATTTCTACGAATTCGGGTTATTCAATTTTCTATGTAACTATTTGGAACAAAGCCACCGCAAATGATTCAAAGCAGTAACTTATCCGGCTGTAATTAAATACTAATGCAATAACACACTGAGCCAACATCTATCATACATCAGGGTAATAAATGCCCCTTACTCGAGATGGTTAGAATACACTGCTTACCTAGGCAGGGCTCAAAACCCCAAAAAGCTGAATTATGTAAGGTCGAGGCGATTACAATCTTGACGAAATTAATCATAGAAGGGTTTGTGGGGCGGCCGGGACAGCTGGGCAATATTTTAGGACTGCTCCTTTCATCCCCTCTACTCTCATTCTTCATTTACTATCTCACTTCCCTTCCAATCCTCCCTCCTCCTTTTCTTATCCTTCTTCGTCCTTAATGTTTTAGTCCTATCTTATCCTACATCGTCGTCTCTTCGTCCTTTCTTTATGGCCCGATAGGGTTTCATCTTCTGACTTCATCTCGACCTGGCAGCGATTGTGGGTGTATAGGCTTTGTGAGAGATTTAGATCTCCTGCTGTGTTATATTCGTGGACAAAGAAAAAATATAAGTTATAAAAAGAATACTTGTGATGAAAGGTATATTGTTCTTGTAAAAAAAAAATACAACATGATGAAATATTAAATGGTTTAAGACAAGGCGCTTAAAATTATATGGCAACATGAAGAAGCAAAAATCTTTTCCTCTTACATCATGATAAACTTTCAATTTTCAAGAAATAAAATCTGTTATAGAGCAATATTTGATAGATTGCTTTTTAACAGATTTTATTTCTTCAATTAGAACACGACTATTAATCATTCATTGAGGGTGACGGACTATTTTACATCATTAGCGATTTCTGTTTGCCATAGAATAATTTTTAGATGTAGTTCAAAGGTTTAATATAGCCCGACTTCAGAGAGTTATATTTGAAACTTAATAAGACACCCTCACTTACTTCGTCTTCAACCATTTCTTTCTAAAGGATTTTTTTCTTTCTACCAAGGCTCTGAACTGTCTACCCTTTGATCATTATTAGCTGGGGTACTTCAAGTATCAATAATTGCCCCAAGGCTGCATATAATATAGACGCACCGTTATTCCATTGAGCTGGGAACCTTTAAGAGGGACGTATAAAGAAGACACATTGATAGCCTTAATCTTATATATTATAATCTTGATAACGCTTTGAGGTGTGAGGATACTGCTTATACAGCCTGAACCAAGTGTCTCTTTCGTGAGCCAACTCTTTACTTCTGTCCCAGTCCATTCCTCTCAGCGCATCCCTTTCACTGTCCTCCCAGGAGATGCGAGTTCTTCCTACTTCCCTTATACCTTATGGTGTCGGGGCAGCTTGTGTCAATTTCCTAAATACTTCTTTGTCTGTGTCAAGTTTCTTAACTTCCCCCAGAGAGAGTCCCCTCTTTCTAGCCAGTTCCGCCATCAGGTCATCCCATTTACTTTTTGGCCGTCCTCGAGGTCTTTTTCCCTCTGTTTTTGCTTCCCAAACACTTTTTGGCAGACGGTTTATCGGTATTGTTTGTACATGACCGAACCACAACATATCACTTCTACGAATGTTGTCTATGAGAAGTTCCTGCCTTGTTTCCTCTCTTATCCTTCGATTGCTCATTCGGTCAAATCTAGTCATATTGAGACCTTTTCTCTGGAATTTCATCTCGGTGGGTTTTATACGGATCTCAAATTTCTTGATACTAGGACAGCTTTCAGCAGCATACGTCAACGTAGGGATAAAGAATTGTTTATATACTGTCATCTTTGTCTTCATCTCCACTTCCCTTTTTCCGATTATGACATTTCGTAACAGGTAATATACGTTACTTGCTTTTCTTTTGCGCTGGTTTATTTTAGAGTCCAAACTGCCATCATTACTAATTTTTACTCCGAGGTACTTGTATACATCCACCTGTTCCAAATCCAAGCCTCCGCAAGTCACTGCCTCCGGTTCCCTAGAACCACTTTTAGAGACAACCATATATTTTGAATCTTTTGGATTCACTGTCATTCCTTTACGACTCAGAGTTTCCTCCCATGCTTTTAATGCTTCTTGTAAGGCTTCTCTGTTTTCTGCAATAATGAACGTTTCATCAGCAAATACTAGATTTTGAATTAACACGGAATACATTCTCCAATTTCCTAATTTTAATTTGGGGCTCCTTAGTTTAGCTTCCCATATTTTTCTATCCATGTATATCACAAATAGTAATGGGCTTCCGCTACTTTACTCCCGTTTCAATTTCAAATCTGTCAGATTTTTTGCCATTAAGCCTATTATCACGTATACTTTTCGTTTTATATTTATAAGTAATGGTCATGTCACATGGGTTATTAGTCAGCAGATATTTCTTCCATGCTTGTTTTTTTCCGAAGCCTTCCTCTGGTCCTATAATTCTGTGCTTTGAGGTCAGTGTGGACGATTCCGAAGAGATTGGATAGGAATGAATGGATGAAATATGAATGGATAGAAATGAACGGATTGGATAGGAAGGAAGGTAGATTTACAGTTTGGTCTTCCTTGTCACCTATCTTCTTCGCAGGTACCCATCGTGGCCATATTAAAATTTTTCCCACTTCTTCGTTAACTTAGCCGTTTTCATTAAGTTGAGCACCACGAATTTAAAACCCTTAGCCTGCTCTAATCTCATTCCTCCCAACATCCATTATCCATCAGTGTTTCATCCCTATTCGCATGCATTTAGTATAATGTGCCAAATTTGAAAAAAAGAAACATTGATTTTCGATCTATAGCAATTTCTTTAACGTTGATGATTAATTTAAAATTCATATGTAGTCATCTATAAGGCACAGGCAATGTATAATGACAGAAATTATATATAATTTAATTAACTTCTTTTAATTTTATTCATAGTTAGGCAACCTATGTACCTATTAATTTTTGGATTAATAATATTGAACTATCACGATATAATAAACCTAATATTTCTACCAGTCGGATTAGACTGATCTCAACAGGATCAATCATGCGTGGGACATGAAGAGCTTTCATTCAATATTAATTTGAAGACATCAATAAGGATACCATTCGATATGCATGCGCTTCAAGCACAAATGGAACTAATATGAAGGGCGCGGGGGTGGAGTGACTCAGAGGATTCTCGGCCTTACTCGACGGCTATAAATCAGAGGCTGCCCTGTCTTCCATGACAAATTGCCACCCGTCAGAAAAATTAAACCGCCGCGTATCATCTCAGGATATTGATAATGAAAAATATTGTTAGTCAGTATCGGAGGAAACATTCTGAATCTATTAATGCTTTCTCTGATATAAAAAAAAAACCAGTAATGTTTGATAACAATCAAATGTTTAAATCTATTAAAATTTTGAGATCAAATATTAACGTTGTATGAACTTCTTTATGATGATAATTATAGGTAGTAGCGGACCCAATGGACGTCCAGTACTTTTACTTAATACCAAACTTTTTAACCTAAGAATTATAAAAAAAAAAAGTCGTGTGGTTTTATGAAAGCGAAACGTTTTTTCGGTTCGTAGTCATTTAACTAAAATTTTTTGGAAACACTGTTCGATTTAGGGTATAAAAATTGCGTTTAATCTTAACTTAATTATTGAAAAATGGAAATGATAATGGGAAATCAATAGTAGACAAAATATTCAATTATAAAATTTAATTTAATAGTCCACCTGGATCTAATAAAGTCCTGTATTTAAATGGTTTTAATGATTATTATTTCTTATTAATATTTAAAATGCATATAGGTTTTAATACGCCACTCTTTGCTAAGTGGTAATTAGTTAGAATATTTGCCCGTTTGCCCAAATTTTCAAAGTAATTCAAAAGGAAAGATATCGTGAATCGTCGTCAGCGAAGACTCGTGTGATGGTCGGAGCCAGCTGGAATACGCATCGTTTACAAAGTAGCTCCAGGAAAAAGGTCATAAATAAGTTGGGAGCCATGAAATATCCTTGCTTTAGCCATTTCTTGCATGCATCACCTTTTTATTTATATTATTATTATATGCCTCCAAGTACATTTATTAAAAATAAATAATTACAAAGAAGTTTATAAGAGGAATTTGGAGAAAATTGACCGCAAGTTCCTTATACATTCCAATAAAGACTAATGATCTTTTAACATATAATGCCTAAATTATATAACACCTTAATGATCATCAAAATAGTCCATCTATGATCCATGTGGAGTTTCCTTCAGTATAGCCCGGACCACACCGTACGATCCTACAATCTCTCTTCTTCTATTCCATTGCCGCCTTCTCTTTGCGAAGATTTCCTTAGCACCCTCTTCCAGGTATGACGGGGTCTTCCTCTGGAACTTCTTCCATTTTATGATCATAGACGTCTGATTTATGATACCCTGCCATTAAATTTTCTTATCTATACAAGAACATGAGGGTAAGAGAGACTAAGTGTAGAAGAGACATAAATTGTGACAATTGAACAGAATGTCGAATTCCTGGGAGACGAAGAAATCCAATTATCTTGGCCACAGGGACGGGGATGGATTGCTGAGGTCTGTCTTAATTACCGCTAATGACGGGCAATCCGTCAGCCCCTCGGGGAATCTGCAGCCGCCTTGTTTTGCCGAATTGGTGTGAGCTTTAATGCGGGGATGTTTGTGAATCCGTATTTTTTGCTTAATACACTTAGCAAGTCTGTTGGAAAAATAATATGTATGACAAAGATTTTGCTTTTAAATGGGTCTTTATAAAAAAAAAAAAACGTATATGCACACTCATTAAAGGCATCACTGATTTCAAACCATTTCGGGTTATATGAAAAAAGCAAGAAAAACATTTTTTCATGACATCCAAATTTTCACAGACAAATAATTATAGAGGTAGAGATATAGAGAGCATTAAATGAGCTTATTCTTACGACAAAGGCAGAGTTTGAAAACGGATACTCCAGATGGGAAGTGTTCAGATCTGAGAAGAGGAGAGATGAATTCTGGAGGTGGTAACCTTCCTTTTTACTGTAGTGTGCCAACATTCATGAAGTAGCTATACAGTAGATTCATTATATGATAGAGCATATTAACAGTTGCATTGAATATAGTACTGTTTTTTGTTTTTTTTTAGATCTGATAATGTTTTAGGTTTGTATATTATGTTTCCCAAATGTACGCTTGACCGTACCTCGTCTCCCACCAAGAACTTTCCAGGTGACCACGAAAACTGAGAGAAGCCTGCAGATAGATATTTATGGGTAAGGCTGTTGCCACATCTAAACTTACACAAATTCTAATTGCTTTCCTTAACAAATTTGTTATACTTTTACTCCTTGTTATGATTTGTTCCTGTAGGTCGTATTATGAGTCTATACTCCCATTAAAATATAAAGCCAATCACATTAAGTAGTTATAGGGTGTAATATCTTGCTACATATATGTTTTTTCTATCGCCAAAAAGAACCTCCTCAGATTATACAATAATCTGATATAGAGTATCGGTTCGTTATACTTATTAAATATATATATATATAACGTCAGACCATAAACCGATTCCAATTCTAAGAAAAATCGTTGTTAAAATATTCACAAACATTCACCATCAATCATATAACAATGTCAATAGTTAAATGGGAATCCAGTCAGTTTGGGAAAGAAAGCCAAGGTCTGAAAGTAAAGTTATAAATCAAAAAGAACACAGACAATCTTTTCGGAACCCGTTATCAGGGCCAGTTGACTGAACTGAATTTCCTCCTCACTGTCAGTTAAAATAGAGTATTAAAAAGGATCTCTGGACCTCGGCTAACCACCGCTTTAAATGGTATGGTTAATTGCACCCAACGCGTGTATAATGGCCTCCCTTACACGAAAAGCATTCATTAAACAATTTAATGGCTGTGAGTGTTCGCATAGTGCAGAAAAATTAATGGCTCGTTACGTTAAATAGGTTACTAAAATCTTGAAACAAAATTATTATTACTTCAAAATGTGAATATGATTATTTCAATAAATAAAAAGATAAGCATCTCTCTGTATCAACCAACATGCCAAAGTTGTTATAATACAAAAATCACACTATTGAATTTAAAAAATATCAAATAGAGTGAAAGAATATTGAATCGTGTCTATCATTTAAAAAAAAATATTCAGATGACGCAGAGGTACCTAAAAATAACTAACTACTTCAAAAAATTTAAGAAGATCAGTTGTCGCTAATTGCCCAGCAGACGAAGCGAAGTTAAACAAAACCAATTAAAAAAAAGATAATTCGTAAAAAAAAAAAAATTACAATTTGCGCAAATGGACCGAAAAAAATCATACAAAAATTTTTAATACAAGATATTTTAGTGCCTACTTGTTAATTAATTGTATATTTAATTATATGACCTATGCAATAATTTATAACATTATTAGTAGAACAGTGTATCCAATATTTGTTTTACAATCGTAGGGTAATAATATATTTATGACGAAACGCTTCATACACACTAATTTATTAATTTTATAATTCAATAATATTATAAGCGTTTCGCAGTGTTATTAAAAATTACATGTAGTCAGGTCAGCTAGTATTATGTAAAATTTAAAAAAATTAGCCCTAAATAAATATTACCGTAAATAACAATACAATAATAACACTGAGCTACGATGGAAGTAACGAATTTAAAGCTTCTTATCTTCAAAATGACAAACTTTTGAAGTTTAAATTTTTGTTGAAGTTAATTTTATCTAAAATCAATTTTTATATACAGAATTATTTTTCTGAAATTAACGATGTGGATATCTTAGAATACTACAAATAAAATACAACTGTCTTTTTTTCTTTTTTTTTTGTAGAAAATTCAATAAATTGTCCAATGATCGTATTCCATTCGTACAGTTAACAAACAATTATTCCATTTTTTTTTCGAACATTCTTTTTGTTTTGACGCAAATAAATTATTATATCCGTCATAACTTTTCTGTTTATTCGGAGATGATTGAGTATTTATAGAGTTCCTAAATGAAGACTTTTTTTACTTCTATTTTTAAAGAAAGTAGTCATTACTTGTCCATGTTTCAGCAGCTAAATCAATATCTATAATATTTATAATTGTGATATTAGTCGGGGAACGTTTAGATCATAATTAAATTAGGAAATATTGATTCAATAGTTGTCATAGTAAACAATTGCAAATCATGAAATGATAATGATGAAATAATACTAGATAAGAATTTCTATCCCAAAAAATATTCAACAAATCTATGCTTTACTATTTATTACCTACACCACGGTCTGGAGTAGATGAATAACATAATAAACTATTACATGATTGTACTTTAAACATGGTTATTATATTCAATACTTCAACTAGAATTGTTCATAAATATAGAATATAGAATCACCGTTCATTTATCAATGATAATGAAGAATTTGCCTCTTGGATTAGAGTGACTAAAGACTTATAATTTGTATATTGCGTATTGTATAATTTGAAGCCTATTTGTGAACCGTTTGTGAAATATTCATTAGTAGCTATATATAAGCTATATGTGCGAGTTCCAGTGAAACAAATTCGGTAAATTAATTAAATTTTATTTCATTGATTTACATACTTTACATTGATTTATTTATTATTTATTGATATGAATATTGATAAGGCTACAAGGGTCTCTTTCTAGTTCAATCGAAATATATTTCATTAAGGATATAAATAGGAATCATATAGTCCTATAAAATAGATAAAATAAGTATTAATATATATATATATATATATATATATATATATATATATATATATATATATATATATATAATAAATACGATCATTCAAGATAAACAGGTGCAAAAAGACATATTTATTTTTCTGAAGCATCCTATCATAGGGATAACTTCTAGGCCGCTAATCACCATCTTGAAATTCTGCAAGGCGATCACCGAAATAAGTTAATGGGTTAGGAACTTCACCCATACCTGGGTGTTCGGCAGTAGCCTCCAGTAGTCTGACGGTCTTAAAGTAATCGTCTGCTATATCTACATACTTCGTAGCAAAATTGTTTTGCTTTTACTTTAAACTATGTTAGAGAATAATTTTCCCCGCAAGTACTTATGAATAAAGGGATAATTTTAAAACTATCACTTACAATGTGCTTATTAAGGAACCTTTCATATATCTTTTTCAAATTTTAATATAATTACACTACAAGGTCCTAAAAATATCGAGATAATTGCAAGGAATTTAAAGCGAATAAAACAAAGGAGGGTTAGAAATTATTAAATTATAACATGTGTAGTTATTACAATCATAATCGATATACATTTTTTCCAAAAAAAAATAATTTAACAAAAACCATATTAAATTTTTAAGATGCTAAATAAATTTGTTCGCAGTGCTAATATAATAATTGTACGTCATAATAATAGTACAACACTCTAGGAAAAGGGTGATTTTTCAGTCATTTACATATATCTGTAAATTTATATCTGCAAAAATGATTAATAAATAAGAAGTTGATGTTTAAATTAGCAAATAATGATTCAGTAGTATCTGCAGCTGTATAATATATGACTAATTGCGTTATAATTTCGCAATTAATTATAATAATAACATTATTAATCATTATAAATAATTAATAATAAAGTAATTATTAATCATAATTTTTTTCATCATATATGTAATTTAATGTATTTATACCTACATATTTTAAAATTATATCCAGAGACTTTCCTATACAAAAATATATATTTTTTATGTAACTGGAGATTCGGTGGACTAGTACGAAGTTAATCGATAAGTATCGATTGATGATTAACATTTATAGCTCTTATCAATGAAAATTAAATAGAGCTTGTTAGGAGTAATGAGAACTTGCTCATAAAAAAAGTTACGAGCGAGGCGAATGGAAGAAAATAAGAAAGAAACTAGATAGTCGTTATAAGTTTACCGTTGTTGTAGAACCGGAGAAAGAATCGCCCCATAACTGATTGCTTCCCGATCGGGAGGAAAAGAATAGATGGATACCGAGGAAAATGATGGGAAGGGAAAGAAAATGGTCCTGGGGCCACTTGCATGGGACAAAATGGCTTGGAAGGAAAAAAGGGGTCCCCCCGACAATGGGATGGCCGGGAATACTTTTCAATTTTCATACTATTTACTTTGCCTATTATGTATTAGTCATAGTTTCAGGGTTACAATAAGTTCACTAGCCTTCTTATAAATTTTGATTGTTTTTTTATAGTAAAACTATTTTTTTTAAATTATTTATTAAAATTTACAACTGTATTTTAACAATACAGCATGTAAATAGAATGAATGATATGTAACGGCACGAGATAAAGGCTATTAGACTGCCCATTGCTACTCGTTAACGAATTCAACTTATTCAAAAAGCCGATAGATCATGGCGTTAAAAAAATAAGAAGCTAATACAAAACATGTAATAACAGGAACCCAAGGATCGTTATCTTTATTATATTTTATTGTCTTATCGTTTTATGATCGGAAAAAACAAAATTTATCTTACTCCAGGCAGTACAATATACGTGCTAAGTTTATCAGATAACTTAGTTCTGATGGTCGAAGACATGGAAACAATAAAATATAATTACTATAAAATACTTAGATGAATTTCGGATTGAGATAACTAGTATTACAAATAGAACACGTGTGAGCAACCTTTATATTTTGCTACTTATGGTCCATGATAACGAGAAAAAATAAGATTTAAATAAAATAAACTTATCACTAATGCACCATGGTAAGTCAATAACAAAACTCTGCATACTGACTTAAAAATACAAACGGTTGACGAACAGATATGAACGTACTACAAACGCTTTCAAGAAAAACTATACGGACACCCAAACCCATTGATACAACAAATGGCCACTACTCTCATGCCTGAGAACACTAGGAGGAGACTAAAAAGGACGTGGATGAGGGATCTATTACAGTAGGAAATTAAAGCAAGTCATTGGAGAGGTACCGCTGGGTACTGTTCTTCGTCATTCCTTCCATGCCATTTTGTATATTTTGTTCAGTAAGCCAAACTGCTGATTGTCAATTACTTGTTTTTGACAGGTGTGGATGGAAATATAAAGAAAAAAAAGAAGAAAAAAACAGGTTGAAGGCAGAAAGTACGTATTATTTTTCTGTCTCTCTTTACGTATCTCGCTTTATCTTTATTTTACACCGTTTTCTTTATTATTTTTTCTATTCATAACGCTTTATAACCGACATCAAAAAAGTTTTAATTTTAATCCCGATAGATTTCTTACAGAATTATCGGAAATTCAAGAGGTACCTAGGTTTGAAACTAGTGGATTTGATTGGAAATAAAGTTTCTCTTAAAAGGTTTGATTTCAAGTTCAGGGAAAAGCAGCAATAAATGGAATATTTAAATCATTTAGTATAAATTTATTCGTAATTGGCTTCGAGGATTTTACGAAGCATTTTGGATTGTAAGGATTGGATATGAAAGGAGTTTGATGTGATAGTGGAACTCCATGGCTGTCCAGTATATGAGTCTTTTGTAATTGATTGGGAAATTAGAGCGTTTGTTAGGTATGAAAACAATGGATTAAGCTATATGAAATAGCATATGTAATTTTTTTTTTCTCATAACTAATGCACAAAAATTACATATAACAGAAGACTATTATTTACAAAACTAAACCAGGAATCAAGTCAGATTTATAATAAAACGTACGATGACTTCAAAAAATGGTGTAATAAAGAAAATGGGGAAAGCATAAGGGAAAATGTATTACTTACATAGTTTAATGAATTATCTAAGGTAAGATTTTATCTACACTATATTATTATATTGTGTATTTTAATATTTACAATAACTATATTATTAGTGTAATAATTGCACATTTAATTTCAGTTTTTGAATTTATTGTAAACATAACATAATATAAAATATTATAGCGTATAGTTTGTCTTTTTATATCCCATCTGGAGATAAAATCTTGTATGCCCCTCGGTTCTAAATTGATCATTATTGCTTTACTCCTTCGGCTTGGCCTTGTGATTAAAGAAAATTATTCCCTCGCATTCGCTCGTGAATAAACTAAATTGTTCGCTCGCATTCGCTCGGGAACAAACTGAAATTGTACCCTCGCGTTCGCTCGGGTACAAACTTACAGCTGAGGGAATAATGAATAACAAGATCATTATCTTATTTAGTCCCTAGGTGCATAAATAACTATTGTATATACGTTTTTGTGTCAATAAGAAGTAGTGTTATTAAAATGAAGTAGCAGCCTACTTTGGAACATTGAAAACTAACTATGGTGATTACTTTACTATATTTATCTCAATTGTACGCAAAACTGGTTTAACTGGCGTTTCCTATTATAATATGTTATTTATAAAAAATTGTTTTTTCTTTTTTTTTCTATAAACCATATCCCCATTCATACTTGATCAAAACCGCAATCATTTTTACCGTTATCTTCATTACTTCGTCTTCTTCTTGCACAACTGCGGGCTGTAGCATCAATGAGCCTTAGCCTCCTCTTAGCTGTCAAGTTGCACATCCGGAAAGATGAGTTGGATGGTGATGGTTTTATCAACTCTGATTTTTAGATTTCGTGACAAACGACGCCAGCTTTGTAAAGTCGAGACCAAATAATAACAAGTATTTCTCGGCTTTAATCTTGCCTTTATTTCCTCTTGAATTTCGTTTTTTCTTGTTACCATAGTTCCTATGTACTTGAACTACGCCATGTTCGAACTTATTCCCTCCTACAACAATGTATAATAAAATTTATCCCTTTTCTACTATTAACTATATATTTAGTGATATCCGAATTTTCTTCCAGCCCTGTTTTCATAACGGCATTCATCAACGTTTCTGTATTTAGTTTTAGGGTTGTAATGGTAAACGTTTGAAAATTATATGAATGATCAATCCAATTTTGAGAAATAAAAATTAGTAAAATAAAAATAAGTCTAAATCGTTCTGTTACTACGAATACAGAATATAAACATAGCTGTGTTCTAACATTCCGTACTAAGTTAAGAACTATTTTTTCAGAAAAGGCTTTTTTTAGCGTGGGTACGCTGTATATCCTCTAATACTTTATTTTTCTCCACGAGATAGATGAACCGAGGACCTTGGGAATATCATCCAGTCCTCTATTCTCTTCCCTTCCTCCGCGCCTCCTTTATCTTCTCGGAGTTGTGGGTCTTTCCCTAATCCGACCACTTTCTCACCTCACTCCTCTATCCGTCCCTTTCCCTTCCCAGGATCCTAATTCTATTAACCCATATCCTGAATCCGACCATATTGAAAAAACTAACAATCTACATTTTTCATCGGAATTTATTTTTAACTTACTTCCTCACTTGTTCTGAATACGTATTTATATTCTTGAAGCTTATAATTTTATAAAAAGTTTCCTTATAGTCTTCCTTTCATCCTCGATTTCCCTGTTGTCCATCTTTTTGTATGATACACGACACTCTCCTCCATCTTTACTCTACGTCCCATATGATTTTCCTTAACATTTTTAATGAAATTTAACCCATCCTTCCATATTTATAAAGCCTACTGTTTCTGCCCCTCAAAATATCAACGTTTTACTAGTCTTATGCCCAATTGTTGTCCTTCACGAAATTTTTTTTTATCAACTTATTTTTTATGGTGAATCTAAATCTGCATAATCTTTCTGCACTAATTCTTATTTTTCTACTTCCTACTTCCGACACTATGTTATATTTTAACTATTTTTATGTTTTATCATTTGTTATCATATTGATCTTCGCATGTGACATTTTTAATCTTCTCTGATAATTTACTTTATTTTTATTCGTTCCATTGCTCCCCTTCACTTTCTACTTCAAGGGCCAAATCATCCGTGAACACTAAACATCATGTCTTCTACCCCAATCTTAACTCTTAATTCCACTTCAGGACTGCTCCTTTCCAAAAAAATAATTCTTAATCTTATCCGATACCACAAAAAATAAAATTGGCGTAAATCGATTTTCTTGTCCCTAGTAATTTATAATATTATTTATTTTCATTTTATTAATAACCATATTTAAATAATTATAAACAATAAAATGTACTTTTCAAACTCAATTTAAATTAATTTATTAACTATACTGTTCAATCTTTTCAATTATTTTTGTTTTTATTGTTTATTAGGATTATATTTCTTTTACGAATCCACCACACAGATTATTTCCTGACAATCACGTTTTCTTCGAAATATCTTCGGTTCTTTCGATTTTATACATTTTCTACGTATATCCATATCTATCAACTCTTATGTCTAAGCTAATAGAAAGCATTCGTTTATAAAAAGTTTTAATTTTTTTTTATAAAACTTTGGCACTTCACTTTCGTTATAGTTTTGTCTGCTAAGCCTCAGATTTCCATAGTTTTTCTGTCTCTAATCGTACAAATATCAATACCGAATATGTATTTATAGAAACGCTCATTCTAAGACGAAACAGTGAAAGAGGTAGACTGTCAATGTAGTGTAGGCCCACCTGGGTAATTCAAAATGGCTTAAGATGAGCAGAAAAGGCTGAAAACCGTGGAGAAGGTAAATTGTCTAGGGAAAGGAGTCCCCAAAATCAAAACCCTGGTCCTCCATGAATGTATTGGGACAGTCCTTCGATCATAATTTTAAAAAATTAAATTGTTTAAGAAACCAAAGACTGAAAAAAGGCAGATAGACAATAAAGGAGATCTGGATACACCTAAAATGCAAAAATTTAATTCCCATATTACTCCAATTGTCAATTGAAACTGCTATCATACACTTTACTTTCTGCCAGATATTTGCTGTATTTACCACTCCTTCCTTTTCTCAAAAGGTTTAAAAAAATTATTTCAACTTCTATCGCAGTGATCAAAAAGTACTTACTGGTGTACTACATTCGGTGTACGTGTGAGACAGTAAGTATGAAATTAGTTTCCGAAATTCACATACCTATACCTTCGATCGCGTCCTGCATGCCGTGATCGTATATACTTTACTTGATTGCTACGACCAGAGGAAACACAGGACCGCGGGTTCACAGCAGTCGAAGGGATTGCAGACAGGGAACATGTGTAGCGGAGAGTAGGTTTAGTCCCCGAGAGATTTGTTTTACAACTCCTCCAAACTCCACTAGCCTCACTGCTAACGGTGCCTTACTCAACAGCAACTTCTTCCTACGGCAACAGTTCCTCTCAACTTCCACAATGAACTTTCTTCTCTTGATATACTTATATATTGTGTTTTTCATTAGTTAGTGTAGTTTAGTTACAGTTCAATGATTCATAGAGGAAGTAAATTCGCAGTTTCGAAGGGAAATAAAAAAAATTTAAGTAATAAACTAGTATCTTTCCTTTCGGAGGAAAAGGATATACCAGTACCTTGCTTATTAATTATTGTAATTTCAAATTTTGATAATACAATAAAATACTCTTAAATAGATAAGAAAGTGATACAAGTTATTCAATAAACGTCTACTATAAAAAGCTTTTATTCTCGAATCGTTTCATGGAATAAAAATAACATCAAAGAAATTTTAAATTTAATTGGGTTGTTAAACCATAGTGGCTGGTTTTGCAGATTGGTTGATCTCGGTTCTGACATGGAAACTACACAATGCAATCATTATGGGAGACATCAACGGAAGAGTGGATAACGATGCAAAACGATGGAAAGACGTGCTAGGAGTTCATGGAGAATATCGCCTAAACAACAAAGGAGAACCTCTACCTTGCAAATCAAATTATCGCCACCAACAGTAGTTTCCCCTACAAAAGTGTTCATAAATACACTAGAGATTTTTACGAAAACCACATTGCAAATTTTCCTGTAAATTTATATCCTCTAGTGACCAAATCATTCGTTTATTGACCATTCTTGCAAACATTTTACAAACACAATTTGTTAATGAAATTGTGCGGTAACTAGCCACACCATTTTTGAACATGCGAACTTTTATAATATTGGAATGATTATAGAATCTTTCCACTGGATGGGAAAAACGCCACTCCAAGTTAAGTATTTTGTCTAGCGATTCGACAGACAAATGTTTTATCATTTAATATGTTAGATCTTCAGGACCTGGTGATTTTCCTTTTAGTTCATTGAGGGTGGTTTTGAGTTCCCTCGTAGTACCACTAATTATTTAATGTAAAATTAAATTGGTCGTCGTTGGTTGAGATTTTTTGGTTGGGATTGCAGAGATTTTTCAAGATCGACACCTTGTTTTGAGAAAAAAGCCGCAAATTCATTTGCGACAATGTTCTCACTACAAATAATGTTGCATCCAATTTTTAAATGAATGGGCTACAGAGTCCTTTTTCCTTCGACGGCTTTAACCTTATTCCATTCTATTGAAGATGATCGTCAATGTCGTCGGTGTGGTTGTCGTAAAAATCGCTCGACAATTGACAATCTTGTTAGAATCACAACGGATATTCAGGATTCTTTTGACAAGAACGAACACTCAGTGTGAGTATATTCTTTGACATCCAAAACGCTTTTGACATAGTAGTGCAAAACAACATACTAAAACAGCTGCACCAATGGGGAATAAAAGGAAATATTGCAAATTTCATGAAAGGATTTCTCGGAACAAGGTCCTACAGAGTGAGGTTGGTGGAACAATGTCCAACAAATCATATATTAGCAACAGTGTACCTCAAGGCTCTCTATTGAGCACGGCCTTGTTTTCGATTGAAACACGAACAATCACTGATTGTTTAACGCAAAACGTCAGTGGTTATTTATTTGCCGATGATTTTGTCATTTGTGTAAATCACCCGATTTCCAGTTCATTAGATTTGCCTGCTAAACACTGTGAATAAATTAGCACTATGGTCTCAGAAACTATGGAACTTGTTGAGGCTTCAAGTTCTCAACAAGTAAGACACACTGTGTACATTTTAACTGGCGCAAAAACCCCGGGATTCCATCACAAATAGTTCTAAGGAAGTTTGTGTATACCATCAACGTTGGATTCCTTTGTCTCCAAATGGTCAGCAAGCTAACCTGATCAACCAATTTAGAGCAATTACAAATCAAAACCATTAATAGAATGAAACTACTGAAAAAGTATGGAACACCTACTCAAATTATTATTTATATGCCTTAATCTTAATTGGGTTCCTTTCCAAAGATCTGTTCTTGTGTTTACCAATTTACTCATCTATTATACCTTCAATGTATTATTTATAAGTAAATAGTGTATCTGGGGCATGTAAGCACCAAAATAATTACAATAAGGATCGTTTATTTATTCAATTTCACACAAGATTAATTACTCAGATTTTAATATATATAAAAGAATTTGGTAAATTGGGTTACAGGTCGCTCTTCACTTTGCCACTTTGGGGACTCTCCATCTTCCGCAGGGTCGATCTCTCCAGTCCTCCTTGCTTCTCCGGCCTCGTCTCCTGAGTACCTTCCTGATCCGTCTTCGTCTCAAGAGTGGCCTTCTCAGCCTCATTTTGGCCCTGCCCCCTTTTCTTCTTTCTCCACCATCTTGGACCATAAAGGGGGGCCAAAAGGTCTGTTCTTTGTCCAAAACATATTCCCTTTCATGTATCCCCGCTCCGCATCCCTTACATGGTGCCGCCAATACATAGCAGTATGCACCATGTTGATATAATAAGTGATAGCTTCGAGAAGGTAAAGATGGCTTGTAGAGTTATTAGATTTTTTTATTAGAATAACAAAAAATTATAAGCGCAGAACCGACTAGTTAACAACCGGAGTGTATACCTAGCCTTTGGTACGAGGATTGCGTTAAAAGCTAAGGATTGGAGTTTGGGCGGTAATTCGTGGACGGATCCATATCAAGTTTATAAACAGGGATCGGCGGTCGGGGTCGATCCTTAGGGTTACTAAGCCTTTATTATTATTATTATCATTATTATTATTCTCATCATACTACAAGCAGACATGGAAAAAATTAACCCTTAATTTGTATCAGGTAGAGTAGCTATCCTATGTTGGACACGACTTGTGTGGTAGGGAGCTTAATCCGGATAAGCCTGGAGAGGGACTTATTATGAACCCTGTTTAATTGCCCAGCACTAATGGATATAAGAAGACCTTTGACCACATGAGCCCCTTACCAAGGCTACCCCTTGCAGTCAACGCTAAGCTCCCGAACGCGATTTTTTTATCACTTATTGTAAGTGAAGTTATATATAAAGGATCAGCCTGAAGTATCATAAATTACTAAATATTTTCCCAACATGAGGAATGTTTTGAGTCTAAATGAAATCACTACTGTAAGAAAAAATTAGGATTTAAAGGATAATTAATTATGGGCTTTTAATAACCGATGGCAAATTTAGCAAGTCTAGATTGACCAAGCAAACTATTAACTATTAATGGAATGAGACGACCACTACAATGTGGACTACATAAGTATGGAAAGTTTTAGAAGAAATAAACACCACTCATATGCCAGAAAAAATTGAATTTAACTGAAAAAGTGAGCAGGATGAATGGTTTCAGAATTAAAAAACTCCAGAGAAGGTTAGATGAAGCTAGGATAAAGATGAAAGGGAATATGCTTCTGAATGCGTGAATGAATAATATTGGAGACATAGAAAACTCCCATAGAGAATTGGGAAGAAAAAAATTTGTAGTTTGAACCTAAGCAGCCAATATGAAATAATAAGAAAATACCCTTGGCAAATAGGACAGATAACTTGGATCCCTGCATGTAGATATTCAAATATCCTGACATTTTTTCGGAAACCCATTAAAAATAAATATTAATACTTAATATAAACAAAACCAGCCTTCTTAGCAGAATTTAATATTTATAACAAGATTTTTATTTTAAACATAATCTTCTAAAAAAAAAGATTTTCGAGCCTGCGAACCTAGAAAGATAAATAAATATTGTAAACTTAGCGCTCATATAGGTTTCTACATTTTACTAATAAACATCCATTATCTTAAACTTAATGACTGAATGGTTTAGTTATAAATCATTGATGTAGTTATCAGTTTGTTTAATTTCTAAGGATATTATGTTAATAATATGGGTTTTTAACCCACGGTATCATACCATTGCTTCCTTGTTGTCACCTATGCAAAATTACTTGACCTACATAAAAAAAAAAAACACTATGAAGGATCTTGGGCAGAACATGGTAGATTCTGTAAAGTTTGTGGAACAACAGTTTAGTTAAATTTTAGTTATTCAATCAAGCTATTTATTTAAACTGGTAACAACCAAGGATTGATCCTATGTAATCTGCTGACCCACCAGGGGTTACCTCAGCTCCCAAGAGGCTGAGTGAGACCCTTGATTGTTTCCAGATCCCTTTGGATCCATTCCTGAATGTGTCCAGATTATCATATGACCAGATAATAATACCTATTTATATAGGCTTAAATGAAAAACTGAAATTTAACTAATAACTAAAATTTTCTATTTTGTTTCTAAACTCCATTTATTTAAAAAATGTTTGCACTACAATATAAATATGTAAACAATACATAAATATATTATAACATAAATATAAATGCTTCTTCTATCCGAAGGTATTTTAAGTTTTAAAATAGACGATTCCGCAAAAGGCTAGGTTTTTTTATAATTCTGTTGAAATTGTCTTATATATATGTGTGACCTTTACTTACCGGCTCTGAAATATTGTTGTGAAGAGAAGAGAGTGTAGAGGAGAGTGTAGTGTGGTAATTAAGAATACAGATAAGAGAGTAGAGTTTGTAGTTAATAGTCAAGTTAGTTCGTATCAAGTATCAAGAAGTTCTTCATTATATATCAAAGTAATATCATTCTGCTTGAAAATAAATAGATTTTCATCTTATGAGTCAAGTTCAGCTTGTTAACTAAAGCAAATCCTAATTTGTTTATTTCTTCTGCATTTCCACATTGTGAAAGAGAAACAATGGATTTTGAATTTCTGTTAGCCTATATGCAGCCATTTTTAATTTAATTATTTATAATATTTTTTATATTATAAATGTAAATCGTGAATTCAACGATTTACAAATCAACACAATAGTCAATATTCAGTAATTACAATCAATACTTAATTTCTACAATAGCAGTCTTTACAAAAGCAGTCTATAATGTCTATTATAACCTCGCTCACATCTGTCTCTGAAGGTTAACTCACGTATGTGTCATATGACTAAGTTTGGCGTCAGTATTCAAACTTACATAAGTATAAACTTTTGCTGTACCGGAAACTTTTGCGGACAGTACAGCCTCTATAGGTCGGCTGGACTTCGTTCTTCAGGCTGTGTTTATTTTTTGGGGGAACCGGTCATCAACAGTGTACACATACATTTTTTATTTTCTTCTAATAACCATTCATTCTCCTCGAATGTTGTACATTTTATGTTTGTGTCTGTTATAAATTTCCAATTTTCGTTTCTTTTATGAATTATAATTGAATGTTTCCCAATATCTTCGGTTTGCTTCCATTTCGTCTATTCACCGGTCAGTGACATCAAGTAAATTGTTTAATAAAATAGTATTGTAACAAGGAAGTTTCATAAATGATTCAGTGTAGTCAGCAATGTAAACTTCTTTGACTCCCCTCTTCTTTTATGCATTTATAATAACTCTAAGATCATATAAATGGAGATAGGAGGGAGTGGAGACTAGAGGTGTAATAGACAGTTTACAGTAGGTAAGGGAGCTGTCTGTGGGTTAGATTTAGTCCATAGTCAATTATTTATTATGATAGTCAATAGTCAATAGATCTACTACTTAGCTCATAGGAATTGCATATCTGTTCAAAATCTCGATAAATTTATATCTTTCTTACAAGTAGTCCATCGTTTGTTAACTATCTATAAAAATAATTATTTTTCAATTATCGATGTATATCTATAGAGCTTATCCCTTATCTTGAATATAAAATATCTTGTAAAAGTATATTTTAAAAAACTCATAATAATTAGAACATCAAGGCAGATACTATCGGAATTCCAGTTAGCAATATTTGGCGTTCCTTAGCCGCTTGAATCCTCAATTTTTACCAATTTGCCCCTCATCAAAAGTCTAATCTGATATTAATGAAGCCGTTTTCATTAAGGCCTTTTGTGGAAACATTCTTGATATAATGGATTCCACCGGACCCCCTTATCAAAATATACATAAACTTCTCCCTCGGAGGCGTCAAACTTTCCACGGCAGATTCCTGGCCATTTCTCAGCCTGGCCTAGTCCAACTTATAACAACCCCTTAAAACTTGCTTTTCATCCCCCAACCCCTTCATACCCTACAAAGTGTATTATAAAGAAACAAATTGAGCGCCTTTATGACCTTTCTTCGTCCAACAAGGAATTGTAACCTTCACCATTGTGTGTTTATATTTTGTTTCCTTCGTTTATTCACGTGCCATGCAATAAGTTATTTCTTTGTGGGATGTTATTTTTATTATGCATTCGTTCTAATTTTCAACGTAAAAATCCTTCAGGCTAAACTTGTAACACTGCAACCCATGAAGGGTCTTAGACTGTACTGTTTCTTGGACAATGGTTGTGCAGGGAGGTGATTTGTCATAGATCACGCTCAACCGCCATAATTTTCCCCCTTCATTGGGTACACACTTTTTAGAGGTTCGATGCCCCCAGGAGGGACATAGATCCCATAAAATCCTTCTCCAGCAACTAACAGATCAAATTAAAGTCTACATGCAACGGAATTCGAACCCAGGACCTTCGGCACGACAACTCAGCGCTCTACCACTAAGCAACTCCGCTCCCTTGTTCAGGCTAAACTGTTCGGTATTTTTTTTCTCTACACATATATTGAAGAAAGACGATTTGTATGTTTGGATATAAAAAGCTTTTATGAATCGAAAAATATTAATTTATCACTGGCTATTAAGATACCAATGGTTGAATTTCAGAGGTGATTTTTGGCGTTGATATGGGCATGGGGATTTTACAACATAAGCTAAGGACTGTTTTGGCAACTAAAAATGAAAATTTCAAGTGGAAAACGGTAACTACCTCCATTAATAGAAACTGAACCTCTCCTTATTTAAGTGACTTTTTGTCTATCATATCCCCTTAATTAGGTGCTTATTATTTTTTTTTACTTACTATGTTGTCCATGTCAATTCCTCATTCGGTTCACTTGATAGTAGATGCGGACACTAAATACAATTTCAATGAAAGCGGTAAGTAGGATTATTTAGCGATAAGAAGGGCTCGAAGTAAATTCCAATAAGGCGATATCAAAGATCGGTAGCCGAACCGACCTTGACTTTGTTTAAATACATGTAAGTGGGGATAAGTTTGAACACATAAATAAAATTATTAATTGTTATAATAGCTACAAAAACAAATTAATGCGGATATTTGAATAACCATACTTGGGGTTTTGGGTCTGGTGGGTGAAGACATGGAAACTAAATGGTTAACAGCTGTGACGGAGGTGATTTTGCTAGAGGAGAGATGAACATGTTGAGAAGTTTAAATACTGGGGAACATTAATAACTGGAAAAATGAAGTTCAAAGGGTAATAAAATCGCGACTAAATGTGAGAAATTCTTAATATTTTTTGCTCTCGCCATTATGGAGCTCCCTCCCCCTGTTTGTCTTGGAACATAAAATTAAACTTTTTTAAACTATTATCCTTCCAATTATTCTGTGGGAAATTTATTATCTGTGAGGTCACTAATTTAAAAGGGATAAGAACACCTTATTAAGGTCCCCTATATGAAGATTTATGTAGAATATTCGATCCGAAAATGATTGATTCCATAAGAGAATATAGGAGATTAAAAAACGTGAACATGTAGACCATACACAACGTTAATAAAACCGAAGATATAGAATTACCAAGCCTCTTTGAAAATTGGACATTTTTTCACACCCACTTTCCCCGATTTTCCGTTTTTTTAATTAACAAGAGAAGTATGACAACCACTATATAATAAAAATGTTATTTTCAAGTTTCAATAATCTATAAATATGAGGAAAATGCATATTGTTACAACATAAAAATGCCGTAGTAGCTATTAAGGTACCTGAAGGTCGCAATAAATTGAAGAGAGACTTCATTTAGTACTGCTGATCACGTTTTTTAAACATTTCTATAAAGAATACTTATTCTATTTACTTTTATATATTTTATAGAACGTTGGTCCACATTCTTATATGTAATTTTGATTCATCGTCACCATCATTCAATATATTTCAAATTCTACACATTCTGTTGATAATAAACATGAATTCTACTAAACTAGAAATAACAAATAGAATGTCGTTCGATATTTTATTTACTTATCAATAGGAGAAATATGATCTGATACTCTAAGTCAGGTTTTTGAATATCGCATAACTAACAGTCAAAACCAGAAAGTACTAAATCCCAGCGTAATATAATAAGGTATAATAAAATTCCTATTGTTGAAGCATGGGGTTTTTGTTTAAAAAAAGAACAATGGTAAAGAAAAAAATATTAATATTGCCTGGAAGAAATATTAGTTCGCTACACAATTTGCAACATATTCCCAACATTTATATCTTCCTTATACTAGCGTACCTAGAAGGATAGCGTCGTTATATTCTGTATTGGAGGATATAGTTTGTCCTAATGGAGGTATCTTGTAGCCAGCTGTAATACTCCTTATAACTGCCTTGCTATCCACATGTCTCAACCCTAAGCTCCTTGCGGTCTACGCCTCGCCTTGGGAGTGTGATGCATCGATGGTTCTAAACAGTCTCGACATACATAATTCCTTGTCTGACATTTCTCCATTTTCGCATGAGATAGTTTCAAAGTTTATAATGATCAATAAGACTATATTGTATATGTATGTACAGATTTACGATCCCGTTTTGCGAAACTAAAAAATATTTTTTTTTTTTTTTAGTTTATTTTTTAGTTATATTATTAAAACAACTCAAAAAAAATTACCAATATTTATAAAAAATTATAAATAGTAATAAGACGTAAGTCAATTAGATCCTAAAATTAAAATTAATGTTCAAAGAACTTCGTTCTAGTGTATTCATCGCAAAAATGGCGAGAGCACTGGGACATAGAATCTATGAGAGAAAACGTTTGTCCTCGGCTGGCAGGCGGCCTTGGATAGCTCAGTTGGTAGAGCGATGTCACGGTGAGACAAAGGTTCCGGGTTCAAAACCCGGTCGAGGGCCTATCTTTTCTCTATAAAAAATAAAAATATTTAAAACTAAAAAAAAAAATGGCCAATAATTATAAAAAATATTTAGAATACCGAACCTCTATAATCTTAAAGATTAAACGAAGTAATCATTTTGAATGGGTAAAATAAGTTTGTATTTTTTAAAAATTTATAAATCGAAGTTTAAAGCTGTATAATAATAATATATGACTTAAATAGAATGAATAACACGTAATTGCATAAAATAAAGGCAAGAAGATTACCCACTAGTAGTTCACAAATAACAAATTCAACGCAGAAGGTAACGAGGCCATCCTCTTTTCTTTCCCCTCGGAGGATTATCATTAATAATAATTATCATAAAATTCAAGGCCTAGGTTTGGAACTAGTGGGTTTGAGTGGAAATTATGTTTTTCTTGAAAGTATTAATATCGGGTTCATGCCAATCAGTAAAATGTGGTGCATTAAAGTCATTTTGGATGACTTTATACGTAATTGGTATCGAAGATTTTGGATTTAAGGATTATATAAGAAAGGAATTTGATGGCTTGGTGGAGCCCCAAGGCCTATTATAAGAAATATGTCTTATAATAGTCATGTACATGAATCTTTTGTAATAGATTAGGTGCTTAGAACTTTTAGACCATCTTCTTTTCAGACGACTCGGATGAATATCGGGAAGCGAAAAGGTAGCTAGGTTTAATACTAGTAGGTATATGTAGGAATAAAGTTTTTCATGAAAAACTTTATTTTAATGAATGATTGATATCGAGTTCGTGACAAGTCAGCAGCTAGCTGTTGTTAAAGTCAAGGTTTTACGCAGGATTCTGGATAGTAAGGCATTTCGTGAGTCCTTATCTATGAGTCTTTTGTAATTAATTGGAAACAAAGAACAATTTTCTAGTATGTATAGAAGTCGCCTCAAAAAGCAATCAGTATCTTATGGTTTCATTCTAATAAAATTCAATTTAATAAGAAAATATGTATTAAACTTAGGTTATTGCAGAAGAGGATAATATTTGTCGATATTTAGTCTTTCTGAACAACCTAGTGAGGTGTATAGAAAAAATATTTGCATGTAAGAAGAGTTCATGATTGTTTTTAACTTCGATAAAAACATAAAATAAATTTGAAAGAGAATATTTTGCACATGTTGTTGCATTGATGTGATGGTGTATTTGATTGACAGGAACTCAACTCTACGCACACATATTTATTTCAGAAATGCAAATACTATTCCAAGGAGATGTTCTACGACTCAAGTTCGAAACTCCGTCGTTGACCTGCCGGAGGATTTCCATCTTCTTCTTTCGCAACAACCTTTTATGCCTCTCAGCGTTGGGGAGTGATTAGCTACGACTAACTGCCATCTGAGACTTTTCCTTGATTTTTTCTGAATCAAATATATTCTCTTATTAGTATCCTCAGTACAACTGTGTAACTTCCTAGGGAAGTGTACTGTTCTAGAGGGTATGTAACTCGGGTGTACGAGGTTCGTCGAGTAGTTAGCCTGGCTCAGAGATTCGTCTTGATGCTTACTTAGTCGCTTTAATTGGCGTTGAGTGATATTGATATTGATTGGAGTATGGTCTCGGCCGATTTGACTCCATGAATAACCGTTGGCTGGGAAACACTAAGGTCCTTACCATTCATAGAATCCGATATCCTTCATGGATTTTAATGGTGAAGGTTTATATTTTTATATATTTTTCCGTATTTGTAAAGCCGGAAAAATCGGTATCTACCAAATTTAATTTTGGATTATTATGATAATGATACTAAAATATTTAAAATTAGTACCTGTTGCTTCTATGGCTGAGAGCACTAACCTCTCTGGCCACTATGAAGCCTTAGTGATCAGGGCCTTTGAAGGTCGCTTTGCATTATTGGAGACCAATATGGCCGGTTCACACTTTATTGATGTGCTCATTGGCATCTGCTCAAACGTATCCGCACCTCATAAATATTTCATAACACCCATTAACTCAATCCCTATAATTAGAAGGATCTGCCAGTCACTGATATCCAAATTATTTAATTATAGAGATGACTTAAGACCACGTTGTGAAAAACTCCTTATATCTGACATAGTTGTTATTATATTTTTAGCTTCCTTCCAGGATAGCTGTTCGGAATTCGTAGAGCATGAAAAAATATCCTGATATATCAGTTAAACTGTTTCCTAGGGAGATCATTAAAGTCTTAGAAATAATATAAGGCTAATACTTGTATGTTACCAAAACGAAATTTCAATCGGATTTACTTATCAAATACTGCAATTTGGAGGAATGAGAAGTATAGCAGCGTTGTAGTTGGTCGTTTAATGAATAATGAATTTTATTAAAGAACACAATTATAATTACATTTGCATAAATTGATTTAAATGACTAATTATCTAATATAGATTGCTGACCAAAGTTTTGATGAACTAGATACAGATAACTGTGTCATGTCTATATTTCATATTTTAATAGTATTTAGAAGACAGAGCCATGGAAATGAAGAAGAATTGTTAATAACGGTTTAGAACTTCCGAATTCGTTATGCTCATTTAATGTATTATTACAATAAACTGTTTAATGTTAGAGTAACAAACATAGTACGTTTGTTCATCGGACTTACTTATTGATATTTAATTTTCATTTTGTTATAATTTCTTAATCATTTTAACTTACTAATTATTATTGAATCGGTCTGTTAGCAGCCAGAGCTGGTTCATACAGGATCTAAGACCCTCCTGGGGCTCATCAAGCCTCTAAAATTGGGTGCTCAAAATAAGGGGAAAAAATCAGGCGGTTGAGTGTGATCTAGGATAAATCACCTCCCTCCACAACCGTTGTCCAAGAACCAGTACTGTCTCTATCATGTACTGAACTCCAGACCCTTCATGGGTTGAAGTGGTACAGGTTTTTTTGAAATTATTATTGAATATGTATGAATACACATAAAAAATTAAAGGTGTAAAACCTCCTCTACAAATGATTAATCTTCGGTTTTCCATTATCTAAAACTAAAGTTGTACGTACCAACGTTTCTAGTGTACGTCATAAAAAAAGGGGTTTAATTTTAGATTAATAGTGGGTTTGCTAGGTTTACATTGTTTTAAATATTTGAAATACTTGATAGTATACTATTTAATTAATGTGGTATCCACACGAAAAACAATTTTTCTTTGTTTGATTTTTTCTCTCAAAATTATTTTTTCTGATTAAAAAATCTTCAATATTTTGCAAGTGCACTTCGAACAGGACATAACTTACGCGAACTTACCATTTGAACGATTAAAAAAACTTCAACTATTAATTACTGTAGAGTTATAAATTCCCAATGATGCGAAACAAACTATATAAGATTAAGGATTAAATTGTAAGGTTTATTGGTGTTCCAGTGAACAATTAATTAGACAACAAGATAAGTAATACAATTATTAACTATCCATAAATAAAATTATAATAGATGAGGAAAAGAAAAATATATGAATAAAAAAAAAAATGTAGAGACCAAGATAATTTTCAATTTTTCTTCTTAGTGTGTTTTTTTTTTTTTACAACAGATATCATCGAAGTTAAGAAAAATATTCACAATACACGAATACTTATGTCTGTACCAATTTATACGAATTGATTTTAAAAAGTTTAAAAATGAAAGAAAGAAAAAAAAAGGCAATAGCGCTTCTCGTTTCTACAAGGCCACTGAAAATATTCCGCCTCCGAACTCGCTCTCATTAATATTCATGTCGTTGACATTTCGTTTTTTTTTTTCTGTTTTTTTTTTAAACTTTACCCTACGCCCTTACTTACGTTGCTGCATCCTTCCACATTTAGCCACGTCCAAGTTGGCCACGGAAATTTTCATAGTAGACTCTCAAATTTCTGAAGCACAATTAAAAGTTTTAACAAGTCGTAAGGCGAAAAGGGGGCAGTTAAAAAAATACCATGTAATCCGGGAGAAATTGCTACAAGAATTAAAGGTAAGCTGAGCCAGGAGGAGGTGAAATGAACAGGAAGTTGTATAGCAAAAGGGCCAAGTTCCACAGACCTTTACAACTCCAGTCTTCTGACTAGTTCGGCCTTTGTAATTCAGTCAGTGGCCACCGGACCATCTCTTTGTGGCTGCACTTTGTCCATGCTACTTGATGCGGAGTTGGCAGGCCTAATGCCCTCATTCAGATGAAATCAAGCAGTAATGTGCAATACGCTAAATATTTTGGCTCTTCAGGGTTCAATATGAACGTTATCTGTAAGCTTCAAGGTCTATCAATCCTTAAAAGCAGGTGATCTTGATATTTGTAAAAAAAAAAATGTTTAAAAAAACCAATATAAGCATGCTTAAAAACTATTATAGAATTTGTCCTTAAATGAACATAACAAACGGCTTCAAGGTTTAGTATAATTTTCTGTATAGACTTAGTTAATTTTTTTTTCGATCGATTCCCTTGTGATATTTTCCAAAAATCGAAGCTGTCATGAGCTTTAATGTGGAAAAGAGAATGTAATTATGGGAAATGTGTATACTTCATCCACAAATAATCGTTTCAACTTTCATATACCATCTTTACTTCGAAATTTTAGTTGAAACTTTTATTTCTGGATGAAATGATTACTAAAATCTACTAATTACCTATAATTACATTTCCTTTCCATACTAAAGCTCATGATAACTTGTATTTTTGGAAAATGTTAAAAATGAAATAATAATAATTAAATAAGCAGAATTTATACTTCCAAGTCAACTCGAAAAGACACCCTGCGGAACAGATACCAACGAAATAATTAAAATAAATTTGGAAAACATGTTAATTTAAATAACGGAAATTTTAGAATTTATTCTAAATTTGTTTGCTCTATACATTCATCTTCGGCTAAAATTAAGTATATATACAGGCTCACAGTGAAATCGATACACCTTGAACAATAAACGAAAAGCATAAATGGGCAATACAACACTATGAAAATGCTTTTGATTCCTTCTTCATTATTTTCCAAACGTGAAAAAAAAACCTGTTCCACTACAACTGTACCTGTACACAACATTGTCGGGGTTCAGTACACTGTAGAGGCTGTACTGTTTCATGGACAACGTTTCTGCTAGGAGGTGACTTGGTACCAACTTTATAGAGGCTGGGTGAGTCCAAAGAGGTTCCTAGATCCCATGGGATCCTTCTTCGGCTGCTAACATATTAAATGAAAGTCCTACCACCAGCGGGATTCGACCCCGGACCTTCGGCATGGTTACTCAGCGATCTAACACTGAGCCACTCCGCTTCCTATTACACGTAATATACATTACTACTGATTAGCATATATCAACATATTTCCTTACTTTTTTAACCACAATGGAATTTTAGGGTTCTTCTTCTTCTTCTTGTTCAAGAACAACAATGTTCTTATGACTGAACTGATTAATTTCTCTAAGGACCAAGGGGAAAAAATAGGCCACTACGCTCGGAAACGCTCGGATAATAATTTGATTTTTTTTTGTTTGATTATTTGATTTGCTTCCCCTTATTTTGGGTATCCTATTTTTATAATGTTTTATAGAGGTTGGGTGAGCCCTAGGAGGATTCTAGATCTCATAAGATCCATCTCTCGCTGCAAACAGATTAAATAAAAGTACTGGCCTGCAGCGGGATTTTAATCAGGATTTCCAGCATGACAACTCTGTACAACTACCACTGAGCCACACCGCTCTCATACTTCCCAAATACATTATACTAATTTGATCAATTACAAATCGATTACAAATACTGATCAATATTGGAAATTAACATTTTAATCAAACATCTATTCATCATTGTTTTCTTTAAAAATAATTTGTCAACCAACCTTCCTTGGCCTTTTATGGATATTTCTACCCTTGTTCTGAAGGTTTACCTCTTCCTTTGGAACTTATTGTAATATAAATTTCTAAATTAATTACTTGAAATGTATATAGCTCTTAATTAAATTAATCGTCTTTTTAATTAAATTTATTGCTTATAAATATATTAGTCATTACAATAAATTATTGAATAGGTATAGGTTGTCGTAAGAGGCTAAACTGAAGGAAAATAAAATTAATCCATTATACTAAAAAAATGTTTTGTAATAAACTTCATAATCTCTTTTTTTAAAGTTTTGTTCGTACAAAATATTTGTTATAAATTAACAAAATAGCTACATATAAATTAATTAATAAGTTCATTTCGCTCTCAACGTGAATTTTTAATCTGTATAGCTATAACAAACGTTATGGATAAAAGCGGATTTTTAAAAAGGAGGTTCCCTCTAATTAAACTATTTTAAATCTCCTCAAAGAATGTTTCGTGAGAATAAACCAGCCAAAATTTAATTGTTATCGCGTTCTCAATAATTATTTATTTTAAGATGGAGCCATTTGGATAATTACACTCCATTTTCAAACCACGAAATTTTATAGTGTTACGATCAGAGAGAGAAAGACGGGCGGAAGGGATTAACGCCTTAAGTCCATCGGCGGAAGAGATTGAGAAGGTTCTCGACAATCCCAGAAGGATCTCCACTTACTTTCGTGTGTCTAGAATGTTCGGCCTTGCCTATTTAAATATCCCCTCGGCGTGAGTCGGGCAGTCAGAAAGTAAAGCAGGCAATGTGACTAGTAATAAGTGTATCAGTGAACTGTGACAGTTTGTGAGTGTAATAAACTGTTTCTGTTTGTTACTGTGGATCAGTTTGTTATATTTGGAGATTCTTACAGTCGGTGGATTTTAATTAGTGAACTGTAAGTGTTAATTTGTAGTTATAAGCTCTAGCGTAATTTTATTGTATTTGTACAAATTTATGTAAATAGTTAAGCTATTTCTCAATAGTAATATCTTATATTATTTTAGTAATTAACTAGGCCCAAGTTTTAATAAATATTTAGAATATTGTTATTGTAAATTTATAGTAGTTTAATAATTTTATTATTAATAATTTAATTGTATTCTTTTTTGTCACTTTGTTAATAAATATTAGTATCTTGAATTTAGGAGTAGCTTAATTCATTTTCAAACCCAGTAGCCCTTAAAAATAAATTAACCATTGGTTCCAAGAGGAGGTGTAATTTTCGCCTGTTTGACGTGTTGATTGTTCTGTTAGGGCTAAAAGCATCTCGTTATGCGAAGGCATAATTAAATATTTGTCGAACTCAAAATGTAATAAAGGTTCTCTCCTTTGGAATAGATTCCGGAAATTCATAATATCAGGATTCTTTGTCTTATTAAAGGATATTACTGCGACCTTGTAAAAGGAAGGCTCCGTAATGAAATACCATCTAGTTTTTAATAAATAAATTTTGTTCTATGTTGAGAATTTACTAAAATATTTCTGAGATAAGAATGAGAGATAAGAAACTGGCTAATACTCCATAGCCAAGTTGGCGTGCAGTTAAATTATTAATTTTCTTGGAGAAATTTACGATTATTAACATAATAAAATAATATTCACTGCTACCTGTAGTCGTTAGAAAATATTCATTTAGTTTACTCGTTTTGCGTATCTATATTCATTATGCATATAAATACGTAAACATATTTTTGTGTATTTCTGATATAAGTAGACTTACGGCAGAAGAGGAATATTATGTGGAAGTATTTGCATTCCGATACTACCTAAAATTTGGACATGGTTCTGCAACCTGTAGAGTCTTTGTCTCTACAAATAATTATGCCCAATAATGTTAGTGTCCAAAATGTGCAACTAAAATAAAAGGAAACCTTTTTTATTTTTATTTCCTTATTTTAAGCTTAGGATATTGAGAATTTGTATATCGTTATAAAGTTTTTTAATACACATATGAACGTTTTTATTCTATATTAATTTCTTTATAATGATGAGGAGTGGATGGCTCAATTGTAGAGCTCTGAGTTGCCATGAAAAAAGTTCCGGGGTTCAAATCCGGATGCTGGCAAACTATATTAATTCTGTTAGAAACCGGGAATGGATCCAAAAGGATCTAGAACCCTCCAGGGGCTTACTCAGCCTCTATAAAGTGGGATACTCAAAATAGGGGAAAATCTGACGGCTGAGCGTGATCTAGGACAAATGACCTTCCTCCACAACTGTTGTTCAAGAAATACTGCTTCTAATCCATGTCTCCCCATGAGTTGTAGTGATTCTGCTTTTTATTTTATACTTAGGATAGTCGAAATTCGGATATCTTAAACAAGTTTTAAAGAATTCATACGGATGTTTTCATCCAATTATTGATTGTATTTTTCTTCAATTATGGTCTATAGTGATGTATTATGCTGTTTATAATATTTTATGTAATAAAATTAATAGACCATACACGGTGTCTCATTTCAAGTGGATCAAATCTTTTTAACTTTCAAATGAAACAAAATTCAGAAAAACGGTTCTGGTATTCAGGCCTAGTTTGAAGAAATTAAAAAAACATTTTTTTGTTTTTTTTATCTTCAATTCGACCTTCAAAAAATGTAGTTTCCTCTTGACCCCCATTTATTTTTATTTTTCTGAAATGTACAATCCAACACAACAAAATACATCCAAAACACACAGTGAGTTTGATATATTCTAAATAGTTCTACATTTATGTTCCTCCTACTGATTTTATTTATGCAAAAGACAAATAGCATTTCTCACTATGATAATAATTATTCATATCATTATTGGCATTCTTTATACAAATGCATTTCTTTTATCTAAATTGACATTCTTTTTCCTTGTCCATTGTTTCTGGACAAAAGCGTTGGAAAGTGCAGAGCCGAATACAAATGGAAAACTCAAGTAAACCAGATTACTGCTAGCAATTACTATTTCGCGAACCCTGTGAGAGCTCAGTTGAAATCTGAACCATTGCGTAATCAAAAGTTTTAATGACGGCTAGGATTGGGTAACGGCCAAACCCCTTAATATGCTCCGCTGATGGTTGTCCTTTCCTCTCCTTTTCTCTCAACAGGCTCTGCTCTTCAAAAAAGGGGCTTATCCAAAGTCTTTTGCTTGATTGTAAAATTATTTTCTAAAAGTTGAAAGTAAACACTTCTTCCTTTTTTTTCAATAGAAGTTTCATTCAGCGTTCTTATTTTCATATCTCATCCCCCAACTCAAAGTCTCTTATCCAGGATAAAACAGATATTCAGTACTCTGCCAATCGGAGCGAGGATTGAACCTACTCCATTCACAAATACAATTATAGTAAAGTCTTGATTTTTTTTTTTTTATAATATTTAATTAAATCAGTCAGATTTTGTATGTAAAATCGTGTAACTCATGCTTCCCTTAAGCTGTTGAACTAAATTATGTGGAAATTCGAGGATTTTACTTAAATCCATTGAAGTAGAAGGTAAAAATATCTTAAAGATCCTTTATTATTCATATTTAAATTTCACTGTTATTTGAATATTAAATATTAATTATTAAGTTAATTATAAAAAATTTTTTGTTGCCTATTTTGTAGGTATACATCTTTATCAAATACATCATTTTCGCATTCATTGCATTCCAATAAATATTTTAAATAAGTCTGTCAATTCAGTTCTTTGTTGCAAGGTATGGGCGTTATTACATTTTCGTACTCAACCTAAATTGTTTGTTTCATTGGCTAATCGGATGATAACACAGTAGGAGTCTCAACTTTTGTCTATGCAGGTAAAATTAGGATAGAATTAACGAGCACCAGACAGCGCATAGGCTCCGTAATGCCATTTTACTTCTCTACCAAAGGATGGCATAACTAATGATTTTTAAACGAATAAAAAAAAACTAAGGTCACTTGGTTACCTCGGAAGCAACTATCGTGGGTATCGTTTAGTAAGTTAATTTGCTAGCCACTGCACCACAGATGACCCCCATCCTAGATTTATATGATATCGGTTGGGATGCAGGTGTTGAAACAGTAGATTATATTCAGTTTTTATAATTCAAAAAATGTTTTATTTTTTTCTCATACGTTGACATCATTTCAAGTTTTAAGGTTGTTTGCTTATTTTATTTAGTTCCCGTCCCTTTAAGCCACTATGGCTAATTGTTGTCAGCTAAAGAGGGATTTCTAAATATTTGTTTTAGTTATGTTGATATAGGGATCTTTAAGGGGTACCAGACACCTCCATGTTCGGTACAACCATTTTGTGTACCCTCCGAAAGAATTTTATAAATTTCGCGGATAAATCTGTTGTTTTTTACATAAATGAGCAACGTGCATACATTTTTGACACCTTGTATATTTTTTAGAATAATTTTCAACCAAGCACAAGTGATATGACAGATTTTCCTAGTGTCACAAATGCTCAAAGACCTACGGAATGAAGAAAGTGGCTTTTGGAACAGTAATAATTGATGAATGATCATGAACGAATAAAAGCAACGATTATCCCAAAGACCAGTTTTCCTTTTACCAATCCTGAATTTACAACAGGGTCGAGTAAACAGAAAGAAATTTGAGCGGAGCGCTGGGTAGCACAGAGGCCTTTGGGACAGTAATTTCACGCTCTGCCGACTGGACCATCCTCTCTCCCACAACTCTCCAATTATACAAATTGATTATTTATTTCCAGGCTACAATTTACAGAAATTATTTGGATTATTGTTCTGCGAATTTCATATAACGTTGTTTGTTTATCTTTTTTTTTTAATCAGTTTTGAATTCTTTTTATTTTTTGTGCCTTTTACATTTCACATATACTTTTATAAAACTAATTCCAAGATAAGATAGTTATAAGAACTCAGTTTAAAATAACAGTGATATTAGTATAAAAGTAATAATCCAATTCTAGCTGAAAATTCTATGTAATTTTATATTTAAAAAAAGAAACAGCTAAAAACTAACCAGCTTCAGGCATATTTTCCTGTGTCATTCGACTTGATATATAATTATATGGTCACATTTCTCACACCTATATACTCCAAATTAGAACGAACTAGTCATCACCCCATCACTAGAGCCCTACTCCTGGTAGGTCTAGTCATTCATGAGAAATCCAGTAGACCGCCCATCCTCCATCCATCCATCCATCCATTCCATCAATCCTGTTTAGTCCGGATAAATATCCATTCCAAATTGATAAATAAGCCAGGGGCTATGAACACATACATAACCATGTCATGTTATTCTAGCTTTGCAGTACATCAGTTTGATGATGTATAGTAGGAATGGGCAAGCGTGAGCGGGGCGGGAATTTTATTTTGCACGTGCGCCAGTTTGTACCACTGAGTTTTAGCCGATGCAACCAGCTGTTTACGCCATTTCCACCTTGTTTGGAGTTTCCACACCAAGAGCTTAATCCAAACCCTAAGTTATGCCAACGAATAACTCAATCATTTTTATTGTTCTTTGTTTCAAAAGTCAATGCTTTATTTAAAAATGGGATCGTTTAGTTCCATTGACGCACGCAGAGACTATTAACGAGTAAAAATACTGCGTTCGGGATATGAGTTTGCATCATCATTGGGGCATGAGTACGCTTACTAACTCTTGCCCCGAACATTTTGTTTTAGTCTTACACTCTTATTTGAGGTTTATTGTTCACACCGCGGGTTATATTTGTAATAAAGGTGATTAAGAAAAACTCCTAACACCTGGAAATACAAATTGCTTACTATTGATTAGAGATGTGCAAACATTTGCCCCACCCTCGTGGCAAGAGTTCGCATTTGTAACATTTTCGTATATAAATTTTCAAAAATGTTCTGCCAATAATAATAGCGCAAATTAAACTCAGTCAGTTGATTATCAAATCTTGGAAGAATATTATTTATGAGTTTTTGGTCAATTAAGTATCATTCAACCCATCTGGGAGGGCATTAACCTTTAAGTGTGTCCACTTGGCCCGACCTACCCTAATTACCTCAATGGCTCCTACATCGACTTCAAAAATTGTTATCCCCACCCTCCCATCTTTTCAATTGCCCATAAAACAGTATTAAAGTAATCTATCATTCACCTGAAGTTAATCAGCAGCCTGCTTGTATTTTAGTTCTCAAGCCAAAAATATATGCCTTTTTTTTATTCTTCAAACTAAAGTTAAGGCCCAACAAAATGTTAAACAAGCTCCCTGGTAAAAATAAATAAAACTAATTTTAATACTTCGTGGCCTTGAAATTACAATACGTGCAAAGGCCATCCGGGCTAATTTGTGACGGGTACCCAAAACTGGCTTTCTTTTAAAAAAATTTCTAACTTTTTTTAATAATCTTTAGACATCCAGCTTCCTTATCAACTGCTCTTGCTGTTTTACTAGAGTTGGATGCGATTCGAAGAATATTCTCCCGTAATATCTAAGTAGGGGCCTCCCAGCAGTGGTTTTCGTATGTTTCCCGTGTCGACTAAACTTCATGACCGTTGAAAAATTCCGCTTGATTTGGCGGGCTATTTCCCTGCAACTCATCCCGTCCTTATGGCGTGAAGAAATCAAACGGCGCTCTTCTTCGGAGAAACAGTTTTTTTCCACATAAATCATGTTCTTTTTAGGTCTATTTTGAAAAAAAAATCAACATTGCACTGAAGTAGAAATGGTATTTTAACGATTTCTACTCTAAAGGATTAAAAAAGAAGTAAACAATTGTGTCTATCATTTTGACGCATATATAATGGCAATATTTACTGATATTGGGTTTAAATGATCCTCAAGGTCTGCGAAGATTGTTCCTATTTCAATATCATAATTTATATATTGATAAAAAAACATCAATCATAAATAAAGAAAATATGGAAACGTTTTTAATTTCTAACATTTTGACTCTGAGTATACAATCAAACATAATATGCATATGTAAAATATTTGAAAACTTATCATTAATTGATAGAACGTTCATAATCTTAATTTATATTCTTAAAGGACGTGTTCCTTAAATAAAAACCATTATTCATTTCATTTAATATGATTGATTAATATGTTGACACAATTTAAAAAAATAAATTATTGCCAGAGCCTAGGGAGTGCTTATAAATATTCAAGTTGGCTTATTTCTCCAGCGAGGAGTTTCGAATGATAAATATTTTCCTTCATATAAACTTTATTATAAACTATTCAGAATTCTCGAGTTGTTGCGGCACGCCATCGGATCCTTACTAAAGATATTCCTATTATTGAACGCTTAAAATTCAAAGAATGACCCCAAGCTATAAATTATCTCGGCTAACAATATTGAGTTTGATGAAAAAATTTCAATTTTCCTTGGAAAGTTTGCTGTAAGGGTTTCCCGGCCCTAATTCTATATTAAAGCCTAAAGCAATATAAAAGGAAGGAGGTCCCCAATCAGTGTGTCTTTATTAGAGAAATTACTGAAAGGGTTTGATCAAGCCTTTAAGATTGACAGGCATTTTTTTTTTAATAAGCAATGGTAGGTCATGGAGAAATCTTTTCCTTGTTTTTTTACAACAAACTTTTTTATTTTTGAAAGGAAATAAAAAGTATCACGATATACTATGAAGGGTCTTGGCTTCAGTACATGGTAGTGACTGTACTGTTTCTAGGACAATGACTGTGTAGGAGCTGATCTAATCACGGTCAATCATCAGGTTTATCTCCTATTAAGAATACTCTGTTCATAAAGGCTGAGTTAGCCCAGGTGGATCTCCAAATCCCACAGGAGCCGGCTGTTAACATATAAAATAAATTATCTTTCGCAGCTGGATTTGAATCTAAGCTGGCACGGCAACTCAGCTCTCTATTACTCAGCTACCCAACTGTATTAACAAGAAAGCGTCCAACTCGATAATATAAGCGATCAACTCGATGAAAGAGATATTCGTGAAACTCTATGTTTTTTATACCTATTTAATGTCTTAAATATTTTTTTGAGAGAATAGAATAATTTATTGATATTTACAATTGTAATTATATTACATCAAGTAAATCTGCTGTATGAAGAAAGGACATGAAAAAAAAAAAACACTTGTGGAGAAACTATCCATTGATAGCACTCCAATAAAGTTCTATAGTAGAAGGTCTCGAGTTCTTTTTCAACGCCTCGGAGGTTATCAGGAATATTATGGGAAGCAAGTTGAGAGACTAGCGGATTAAAATGTGTATGGAGCTTTTCATGGAAGGATAGATATCTAGTTTGGGCCAAATCAGCAACATATGGGATATTAAGATCATGATGGATGAGTTTGTTTGTGACATAATTAGGAGCATTGAGGATTTTGGATTGTAAGTATAGGATACGAGATGAATTGGATGGCTTAGTAGCTCAACTCCTTATGTCCAAATAGGTCTGATAACTGTCATATAATTGAGTCTTTTGTTATTAATTGGGAGCTTTGAACGTTTGTACAGTAAATGTTGAAGTAGACGAAAACGTCGAGCAGTTTCTTGTCTTTTCAGTCTTGTATGATGATTCCAAGTGAGACGTTTGTCCAGATGGAGTCCAAGGTAACGTATCTGTTCGACAGGGATCAGTGGAATGTTCTTAAAGGATACAGTAGGGCTGTTATTAAGGAATGTTAGTAAGGAATTCATAGGTTAATGACGAAGAGTGAAGGTAATTTGGTGGGATTTGATAGAATTTCTTTAATTCTGTTTGTTTGTTCATTTAACGTCACTTTATGCTGCTATGGCTAATCGGACGATGCTGCAGCGGGAGCTCTAAATTTTGCCTATCCAGGTTTAATTAGGATAGGGATTTTTAACGAGTACCTGAGATCGTACAGGCTCGGGACCCCCGTTTAACGTCCCTTCCGAAGGACGGCGTAACTAAGGATTTTTTACTCCCTTAAAAAAATCCTAGGGCCACCTGCCGGGCTACGAACTAGGGCGATCTTGGGCTTAGTAGTTTGTTACGCTAACCACTAGACCACAGGTGACCTTATTTATTTAATTCTTCAATTTTGACACCATTCTTGTTTTCTATATTAAGCTGTAAATCTTCATTTCTCTTATTATTGAGAAATATATTATAGAAACTGTTCTTTTTTTCCACGCTAAAAAGCAGTCGTACAAAGAGAAATTATATTCATGCTCGCTTAAACAGCTATTTAAATATCATGTTATTGTGCAAAATTGGTAAAGGCCAACCATACAGTTTACCAGACATACATTATAAATTAAGAAGGTTGAAATTGAAATTAAAAACAAGTTAAAATTAAACATAAAAATTAAATTAAACAAAAATACCGGAAATATTTCTAATTTAAGCAGAAATAATAATAATTATTGTTACATTAATATGTAAACATAAGAACTTCATAACTGCAGGAGAATTGTTGAATGCTACTTAGTGTAGCCTAATTTGTTGGATTGCTCTTTCCTAAAATTTTAATTGCGTATTGTCACAAAAATTGCAAAATTTTAATTGATGATAAAAATATGGTTTGGTATGTTTTGCATAACCATCGTTTATAACAAGCTATAGTAGGAATTGTTTTTTATGGAACTAGCGTTAGTGAATCATAAAAATAGAATGCATTAACTCTAACATCCTTTAAATATATGTGTTGTTAACATTGCCTTATTCATTTAAAGTCATTTTATACTACTCTGGCTGATCGGGCGATACGACTATCCAGGCCAATAATAAGGGTAGGAATCTTTAACGAGTTCCTGACACCGTTGAGTCTAGAGGTTCCCAATTTACATCCGTTCGTATGATAAATTTATCAATATTTTAATCCAAATTTCTCAAGATTTTTAACAAAATTAAAATGATTGTATCGCACACAATACAATTAAGTCCCCTGACTTGTCAGACATTCCATTCTTATAGACATGCTACTCCAATAGGATAAAAATAGTTATTTATAGTTATATAGCGAGAAACTAATCCGAGAAAAGTCCACCAGTGTGCACAAAGCTAACGGGCTTGGGTGTATACCAATGGTCTGCGCGTACTAAAGCCTCGGTGCGTTACGAGGGTCCGTACAAAATCGTCTCTGTTCGCGAACACAATCTCTATACAATTCGGGATGTGCACTATCCATTTCGCGTTCGTACCGTTCATCTTGAGGAGCTTCGAGAGCCTCATGCTCTGTCAACTGTCCCGCCTGCGGCTGCTACACCTGAGTCAGACAGGTAATGATATAATTGAACTCATAAATATGTATATATATATATATTTTGTATTTCTGGAAACGAAAAAAAAATAGTTCATAGTCACAAGTTAAACGATCGCAAAAAATCCAAGAGAGTTGCATTTTTGATATGTTGTAAGGGCATGTCTGAGTAGTGTAAATCACAGTTTGCAACCTAAAAGACGGATGGAAAAACTTTTGGTGGCCGAAAGGGCATCTTAATTCAAAAAACCTAATGGATTTTAGTTAATTCAGTCAAAAGTATCTACTAATTACTTAAAGTATTAAAATGTAGTGCGAAGTACAGAATGAGTTCCTAATTAATTGTGAAAAAAATCAAGATAAAAAATAAGTCGTCCTTTGAGTTAGTTAATCACCAGGTTAGTTTCCACAGAATGTGGCTGATTTATAATTTCCTTAATCTATTAAATAAACACATAAGAAGGGTTGGGTATAAGTAATAGTTAATTTATTAATACAGTATTGTTTCTGGTATATAATAACAGCAAACATATATGATATAGAGTGTGAGGAAACAAACATTCCTTCACATATGAAATAAATGTAAATAATAATTATGCCACAGGCAGACTAATAACATTTCCTCATGTTTGCGATTAATTACCACTATACCTTTGCGTTACAATTAACAACTATTATTGCAATGTTTTGACTATTTAAAAAATACTTGCATAATATGTACAAGAGATAACTATCCATACAATTTTTAAATAACAAACCATCTTGCGTAACAACAAATAAATATAAACTTCCGAATTTTTGTGAAGAAGAGTGAAATAATTCTCATAATTTAAAATATACCGAAATATGTGAATTTTCGAATAATAAGAGGAGATGAGTTATTTGTGAGACATTCTTCAATCTGAATTCAGTTATAAATACAAGAAACTACTGCTACAAACGTGGAGATGTAACATGAGTTTTCAAAGGTTTTCTACAGGAGTTGTTCCAAGGAATATTATAGAGTGGGGGGGGAGGGTGTGTTAACATAGTTATGTTCCAATGGCTTTTAAAATATTCAGGTAAATGGATTGTTTACACACCAAAATATTACTGCAGATGGAAAGATAAATGAATAATAAGTTAAAGTGTCATTTTTAAAGCTAGCACTATGCAATTTTAGATTTAGGTTCTACGTTAAAAATAAAGAAATATGTGTTTTTTTGAAAATCGATCAGTGAAAAGGAAAATACGGGAAATCGTATCATGTTATCTATATATATATATATATATATATATATATATATATATATATATATATATATATATACACAAAATAGTTCATCCTGACAAGACCATTGTAGAGCCAAAACGGCATAAGCTACAGACTTGAAATTCGCACAGTTGGTACATTTTACAAGTCCAACGCTCACTAAGAAAGGATTTTGGAAAATTCTTCCCCTAAGAGGGTGAATAGCGTGAAAAACGTTTAAATATCAAAATAAAAAGTAATTTTTAAAGCTAGCGCTATGAAAGATTAGATATCTATTCTAAATGAAAAATAAAGAAATACATGATTTTTTTTTTTTTTTTAATCGATCTGTATAGTAAATGCGGAAGTTTGTATGTTTTCTCTCTTTCACATACGGATAGGAAAACTACTGAACGGATTTGGTAGAAACTTTACAGTAATATAGGTTATACATCAGAATAACATACAGGCTATAACAAGGGTGGATTAGGGGGTGGCATGGGGAGGTATGCATCCCCAGATAAATTTTCGTCCGCTATGGAGAATCCATTATAGTACCTTATTATAGACAACTCACATGATCATAGTTGTTAAAATAACTATTGTTATGATATTTTAATAAACATTTGAAATCTTTCTATAGATACTACAAGTTTATTTGTAAGTTATTGTTGATTTTTTTCCCCGTCTGCCCGTTGTGCCCCCTCCCCCAGAAAAAAATTCTGGATCCACCCCTGGGCTACAATTTAGAATGATGTGTGATTTCGTCATAATATAATGTTAAATATCAAGTAAGTCGGATAAAATTCTGCCCTCTGAGTAGCTTTCTCACGTGTTTCATCTCAAGCCTGGGGAAGGTCATAGGCTACTTTTTATCAACACACCACACAGGCGAAGTATATATACAACTGTAACCTGATTGACTAACACACCGGTTGACACACTTCACATTCAGTCTCCGGAATACAAACGAATAAAAAATACAGACCTCTAACACAGAAAAAATACTAACTTCTAGGTTCACCAGACCTGTAGTTTTTTGGCCTCCCTTGCTAATGATACGGTGCAGTGTGATCATTTCTGATGGTAAACAGTAGCCCAAAATAACAGACTACCTGCCTACCCTGAGTGTTACCTTTCTTGAGATATTCTTGCCGTTATGACTTATGTAACGCGTAACGTACCTTAATTTTGGTACATGTTAACATTCATTTATATATTTTTTAATTTGGTTGTTTTCACTGATTATATGCATTTATAAGTGAATATCAAAAAAAGAGGTAATGTCCGATTGGTATATTTCATACTAAAATTAGACTAGTCTTTTTAAACTATGCAGAATCGTAAAATATAAGTCTTGAAAAAGATGTTCATTTAAAAAAAAATCCTTTAAAAGGCATTTAAAGGACCTATAAAGCCTTCCAAACAGCTTGATTTTCTCTCCCCTGCCATGTCCCACTACTGAGTTCAAAACTTTACCTACTTAGTTGAAGGCTTTGTCTGTTTTTAGCTAGTAATGAATGAGCCAGATATATAAAATACACTTCAGAATTATTAAATAACCTAGTGTCATGGGAAAAAAATAGCTGATAAGAATTAGTCGACTTTTTATTGCTGTCCCTCTCCTTTTCTTCTCCACCCTGCCCTGTTTGAAAACTCTCGCTATACTCTTGTAAACGGGTCTTTTTTGTACTTTCAAACAGCTGATTTTACAGAAGAACTCCAATGTACACAAATACAGCCTCATTTTGATTGGTTTTCATCAGTCAACACAAAAAAATCATCAAATATTTGAATAAAAATAACGAATTGGTTTTTTTTAAAGTTCTCTACCCTGGTTCAATTATTTTGGGGAATATTCAAGTATAATGACAAATCATTAGTACAATGGTAAGTTATGGACTACCATACAATTTACTTTATTTGTATTGTGTAAGAGAAACGAGTTTCCAGATAGGGACTCGTAACCTCTAAATATAGCAGCAGCGGAAAGAATTTCCTTTTAAAGTGATCTCTCATCACTAACTCAAATTCAGAAAATATAAGTCCCAGAACATGTTCCAATAAAATTATGTTCTCATTTTTCAGGTAGGAATTAAAGTGAATTATCTCACCTGTCATCTTTTTCTCTTCCCTGTGTTTCTTCAAAATACCACTTTTTCTGATATTCACCCTTATACATTTTATAACAACTTTTGTACCTAATTAATATATATAATTCAACTGAAATGAACAAAAATGTAATCACACTCATTTCCTTGGTTCAACCTTTATTTCTTGTTTAATTTGGGGTTTTTTTATTGTGACTTCCGTTCAAAGGACTTCAGGAATTATCGGAATTAATAAGTCACATATAAAAAAAAATTAAAATCAAGCTTTACAGAATATTTACTCTCTATTTTAATTAGATATTTAATTTTAATTGCATTTTTGCCACTAAACAGCACATTTTTTTTATTCATTTAACACCCGTTTATGCTGTTATGGCTTATCCAGGGAATAGTTGGTGTGCTGATATTTAACGAGTATCTGACATCGCACAGGCATTGGGACACCATTTTATGTCCCAAAGGATATTTTACTCCCTTGAGCTTAGTAGGTTGTTATGCTAGCAAATAGACAAGTTATAGGGTGGACCCGTAGAAAGAGATACTTGCGAAATTTCAGGTTTGCATAGTAAAGGTTCTTTTATCCTCCATTATTCTGATTAATTTAATAGTATTCATACCAGTTTCCAAAAGACTCGCATACCTGAAAATAAAGATAAAATAATATCATTCTTACGATAATGTAAGTTCATGCTCCCACTTCCGAGAGTACCCAAGAAGAAATTGAAGACTTCTACGACAAACTAGAAGAAGAAATTTTCCTTGTTAAAGATAAATTTCTAACGTAAAGGAGATAGTTGGGGGGTGCAGTCAATAAGTACACAGAATAAGTGATGAACTTATATTATGTATATAATATATATATTATATTATAATATATATATATATATATATATATATATATATATATATATATATATATATATATATATATTATATATTATGCACATAATATAAGTTCATCACTTTTTCTGTGTACTTATTGACTGCACCCCCCAACTATCTCCTTTACATTAGATCATCTAGTCAACTATTTTCATCTCATACATAAATTTCTAACAATTATTGGAGACTATAATGCAAAGGTTGGTTGAAAGATACGGGGAAATTCTGATGCTATGGACCCTAATTGAGTTGGGACTAGGAATGATTTCGAATCAGATTATAGACTATTAATACGACAAATGAAGATACCTTCAAGACGTTTTTATATAAAGGAAAAAATAATAAAAGTAAACGAAAGACATGAGAGCCAATTTATAGAAGCTTTTGAAAATCTAATGAAGGAATGACAATACAGCCACTCTACGATCGACTGGAATCTACTATTAAGGAATCTTTATAAATAGCCCATATCACCATAAACCTTCAACACACTGCTAACAACATGAGGAACAAGAAACAAGACAACTCAAAGAAAGGGTTCTGGAAGAGGAGGTAACAAGAGCATTAAATAAATTATATTAAGGGAAATCACCTGGCCCAGATGGAATAACTAATGACAGCCTTATTCTAGGAAAGAATTACATCGTTAAACCGCTGAAGCTCTTATTTGAAGGAATGCTACAGGAAGGAATTGTACCGCAACACTGGAGGAATAAAATAGTCATATTGTATAAAAAAAGGAGATCTCAAAGATATCGAAAACTACAGTCCAATAACAAATAAAAAGAATAATCACAATTATTTATGAAAACCATCCTTACGAACAAGCTGGTTTCAGACCTCAATTCTCCACAATCGAACACCTGCATACAATTAACCAGATTCTAGAGAAAAGTAAGAATATAACGTGCCGCTATATTTGGTATTTATACACATTTAAAAAAGCGTTTGATTCCACATATCGCACCAATTTATGGCAGGCACTACAAGAGAATGGCATTAATCGTGTATACATAAATATATTAATAACTATTTACGAAAACAGTAAGGCCTACATAGTCATTGATGGGAATAATAGAACATTTGAAGTCCGAAGAGGTGTTAAACAGGGTTGCTCACAATCCCAATTTTATTTAATTGCCCACTAAATTATGTGTTTAATAAGCTAAACTGGGAAGAAAAGAGCATATATATAAATAAAGCTTGTATCCACAAGCTATTAATTTGAGGTTTGCTGACGATATAGTTATGTTTGCCAATTCATTAACTGAGACGGAACAAATGATAAACGAACTCCCTGAAGAGTGTGAACTCGTGGGGCTGAATATAAATATAGACAAAACAAAAGTATGACAAATTCACAGAAAGGAGAAATAAAAATTAATAACCATGATATCAGTCTCGTTGAGCAATATAATTATTTAGGACAATCCATTTTATTTAAAAATAGAAAAGATGAAATGAACAAAAGGATTAACCTGGGATGGAAAAAATACTGGTGCTTGAAACAGATTTTTCAACTACTTGCAGGATTGAAGGAAAAGGTATTGGAATCATGTGTTTACCCGATAATACTGTATGGTTCGCAGACATGGTCAGCAACAGAAAGCTATTACAAAATATTAAAGAGGATATAAAGAGAATTTTCAAGAAGTACGATGGGTTTTAGACGAAAAGACCACTTCAACAACAGAAACGTAGAGGCCAGGATTAAAGTTAGATGCTTAATAAAAGATGCACAGCAACTGAAATGGAGGTGAGCCGGACATGTTGCCAGACTCGATACGAAAAGATGGTCGAAAATTGCAACAGAATGGATACCAAGAGACCACAAGAGAAGGAAAGGAAGACCATTTACAAAATGGCGAGATGAGATCGTGCAAAGAATAGGAGACTGGCTATTGTGGCAAGAAACAGGGACATATGGACCAAAGTTATAAAGAAATTGCAATAAGCAAATGAGCATAACATTTTATTTAATTATTGGCAAACATTTTTTTACTTGTTTATTAACCTTATGTAAATATTGTATTCATTTAAGAAAAAGAAATTGGTAAATTTCTGTTAAACAGACTCATACCTCCTAAGGGAGAGGCTTTTTTTGTTCGGTAATGGATGTATCAATATAAGCTGTTATTATTATTTTTCTATGGAATGTGGCTTACAAGGTTGAAAACACATATAGTAGACGCTTCACCAGTATTTAATTTTTTTCTTATTTGTTTATTATTACAGAACCTGAAATGGTTTTATAACTTACATCCCCCCGAACATTCCAGATGTTCCATATATAATTCAATTAGCAGAGATTTAAATCAATGCTATAAGGAAAGTCCGGTGTACGGTTACCTCAGATTTATATTTGAAATATAACTATTTGAAAAACCAAACAACATGCAATAATATACAGCATTTCTCGCATTGGTTTATCAACAAAAACTTGTAAAGTTTAATTCGAAAATCTGCAAAAATGTTATATTTTGTGAGTATTTTACTTAATAAATAATATTCCTCACCTGGAAGCAACCAATTTATATTTAATAGGTTAGTAGAACTATTACATATGTTCTGTCATCAAGCAAAGAAAATTTATAAGAAGTGAATTGATATCTCATTTATTTTTCGAAGGTGATTATCATCTTGATTTCTTTGATAGCTAACTAAAAGGTTTACTATGCAAAAGCGAATAAATCGAGCACAAAACAATTCAAGGATAAAATAATTATGGAAATAAAAACTGTGTTGTCCCCTTTACGGTCCAACTTTTCAAAGAACTATTTAATAAAATATTACATCGATAACTCCCTCTATTGCATGGCACCCAATGCAGCTCTAGAGATCATTTGTAAATATCTATATCTATTATAGTTATTTCAAAAATAAAGAAGCCTAGAGGATAAGAAAAAAAATCACTAAAATTTTTTTTTTATATTGCAGAAACAATGCCATACGATATTAGCAATAGAGGTTTACGAGTTTGTCCGTTTCTAACAAAATGATTAAATGAGACATCTCAATCTACATCTCAATGAGAAAATCAGTTTTTAATTTTTAGTTTGCTGCCATTTTTGGACAATGTCATAGGGTCTGGAATACTTTTTGAATCACAGCCCGATGACGAAACTAGGGCAGCACATTAGAAACGAATGACATCATGTTGACAAAAAGGGGGGTGCCCATTTGAAAGCTAATCCATAGAAATGGTCGCGCTCGGGTTCCCGCGCAGGAATAACAGTCATTTCGACAAGAGAGGACAAAGGGACTTCCGTTCCCGTCGATCCGTCGGCCCCTGCAGCGGAAGACATCGCCATTGGAAATAACTTCCTTAATAGAGAGGCTGGGTGGAAGTGGTAGGGAATCATGGGAAGGGAGTGAACTAGTAAAAAACCCATTACACTAATAGTATCCACCATTTCTTTTGGATTCAATATCCATTTAGTTCCGTCCTTGGATGTGTGTCGCGTGGAGGCAGAATGGTCCTTTCCCGTTGCCTCAGGCACGGTGGCTTCCTCCCTTGGCTTATAAGAAGACCGTCACAGTCAATGCGTGCCAAATACCACTGAACATTTCATCATGACCTTCACTCCTTTCGATAATAGCAAGAAAAACAAGCATCGGGAGAGAGAAATCCGAAGATATTATGACTATTTGAGATACGTTGTATGAAATTTGTGAGATGATACACGATTTGTTGAATATGAAGAGGACTTATGATAGGCATCTACTGTTGATAAAAAACAACAAAATATTCAATCTGTTGGTGATTTATTTGTCTGTTTGATTTATAAAAGAACAACATATTTGTAAATATTTGTCACACATAAAACCACTCATCCTCTATTTTTGGCAATTTGTACGATTTTAATTTACTTAGTGAAGATTGCTTTTCCAAAATATTCATTTTTGTTACCTGTGGTTTAAAGGCGATAACCCAAGCCGTTAATTTATTGATTATTCATACAAACTACATTTATTTTAGCTTCGTAGGTTTCGTTGACTGTGAAACTAATTCATAGATATATGCTAAATACTCCTAAGAAAAAACACATATGTTATAAAAGTATTTTAATAGATAATTACTATTAGGAGGTAATCCAAAAATTCGCCCAGACACATCAGGGTCGCCTGCAAGAGTACGTCAATGCCGAGGCCGCCCATTTCCTCGACTTCAATGCACTAGTGAGAAGGCTAAAGAGAAGGAAGCCCCATGAAGTAATATAAAGTGTTGTGTTTTATCTTCAGAGCTAGCGACATTTGACGCTCCTTAATCTTGAAAAATAAAACTATATTATGTATATATGTTTCAAGTGTGTTGTTATTATTATTAGAAAAAATTGATAATTAGCTCGTTGATTGTAATATAAATAAAAAAAAAAAAAAAAAAAGGTAATTACTAAGTAAGGTTAGGTAGGTCATAGTATGAAAAAATAGAATGAAATCTATATTCACTAATATAACTTAAAGTAGATTATTTATTTATTAAACTGATAACAGTTAAACAATATAATAGAAACAACAATAAAATACTATAATAATATTTAACTATATAAGATATAAATAAATATAACATATTTATAAAAGATTTATAAAAGTTGTAAATTTTAATTAGCAACGATGAAAATTGTATAAAAATGGTTGTAAATATTAGATATGAATGAGGTAATGGAATACATTAAAAAAAATTAATAAATACAACATATGTACCTACTGAAACTGTGGTCAATATTTATTATTATAGGCGTTCCAACATGGGTTGCCTCAACCTGTCAGAGCAAAGCTCCACACCTCTCGGTCCATCCAATCCCCTTCCTGTGGTAAATAAATACCCTTTATTATTTATTCTTTTAAGTTCTTTACATTGTATGTTTTATTCGGTTTTGATTAATTATTATCCTGGGTTGCTTAAAACATCGTCAAGAAATGAAAAACTTGTATTTACTTTTTCGCCACTTCCTTAAATTCTTTATGATTTATATTATGTACCTTTTTTCCGTTAAAGTTTGTTATTTTACAGGAACCTAGTCCAAGATTTACTTTGTTTTATATATATATATATATATATATATATATATATATATATATATATAAATATATATATAATAAATATATATATATATATATATAAGTTAAGATAAGTCATACACCAGTATAGGCACTAATCCTAAACAGTGAATGTCAACAATGTAAATACGATAAATAGAGCATTGTAACTTGAATAAAGCAGTGTTTAACTAGACTTCATGCGTGTTATTATTCTCCTAAACTTCTCTTTTTTTTTTATGTTTTATGTGCCGAAGCTCTTAAGTTATATATATATATATATATATATATATATATATATATATATATATATATATATACATATATTACTTCATCGATTAGTATAAATAGTTGAGTGGAAATTAAATTTATAAATATAAATGTGTATACACATTTATATTTATAAATTTAATTTCCTACTCAACTATTTATACTAATCGATGAAGTAACTATGATTAAAGTAATTTATTAAACTGATAAACAGTTTTATTCTGAAATATACTTCTCATATTTCAATTAGGAATATTTAAAAATGAATAAAATGACATTAAAAAAATAAATGGTTTAATAACCCTCAAGCAAGCTTAGAGTAATAAAGGAAGCCATACTTAACCTAAGGGGCGGCCTCTTCAACTTCTCAAGCACTCATCTTTCTCTTGGATTGCTAACAAGTTATGGAAACCCCAATTTACTCTCCTGAAAGGAATTCCGGATGATTTCCTCTAAGAAACGTCATAATTGTAGTTTCATAACTTGCTATTTACAAAAAAATATTAATTTGAAAGGGTTACTTAGACTTACAAACAAGAAGCTGTCTTAGGTCTCACCGTTTTTTTTTTTTATTCTAGGTCATTTATTTCACTCCTTTTTTTATCCGTAATGGTTGGAACCTCGTACATTTTAATTATTCATGCTTATTAAAGTTGATCGTGGTCTCTTTGAATATAACATTAATTATCATAAAGGAAAAAGGTACAGTATGTGACAAATGATTTGAGATTTCTGGGCTTACTGACCCTTTGCCAACATGCCCCATTACAACTTATTTTAAAACCATTTTAAAATTTCTTTTAATTTTGTGTAAGGCCTTACAACTTTTGGATTAATAATTTTATATATCGATTCAGATTATACTCCTATATGGACTTTGATATTTTTTTTTGATCATTTAATCATTTAGCAACTTATACCAACGGACTGATTTTATTAAATGAAACCTACTTGAAACTGGTACAAGAAAAATTCAATAAATAAGTTCTAGATTGCTACTCTAAGTGTATTCTTAGTGAGTCAGATTAAAATATTCTTTTAGTTATAACTAGTTACCTCCATTTTACCAGTAATGAAGAACTGAATGTTTTTAAGAAGAAGGCTTCCGACAAGTTTCGTCAATATCGATCTGTTTTAAGACAGTGATGTAAGGGCATGTGCCATTTTTAGTAAGTCGATAACCTTACCCTATACACTTAGCATATGTATTTGTTACATAACTAACCACTGATTGATATGTCTTTTCATTTAGGGCCTGATGATGTACCTAAATTATTTATGATACACCTGCAAGTTGATAAAAAAACGAGGATACTTAGTGTGAGTTGATAGGCTGAAGATTCCAGAATTAAATACTGCTGCAGCTGATAAATTATTTAATCTTTTAACTGCAAAAGGTGGATGGATTTAAATACCCTCTTGAGACTCACCCAACCCTTATAAAAGTAGTACCCTTATTTGGGAAAAGTCAGGCGGTTGAGTATGATCTCAAGGAATTATCTCCCTTTACGACCTTTGTCTTTGAAACAGTACTGACTCTATCATGTACTCTGCCTAAGATCCTTCATGGGTTGTAGTGTTACATGTGTATCTGTTTAAACATTGGAAGGAGATTTTTCAAGATTCTTTAAGTTAGGTGTTTCGAAAGAGTAAATATATCTTAATATATTTTTAATTAAAAAAATAGACTTCATGTTTAACCATAATCAAAATCATTTGAATTTATAAAGAATATTTCATATGTGCAAGCAATAATAAAAATGATTTTAAAAAATCATCCTATACTCATGCCAAGAATGTGTGGTATACTTTAGTAGAAGCCAACGTTTTATTTATTATTTTAAAATATTATATTTATATTAACTAAAATCAATGTTGGTAGATATGCTAAATTATTTTCAGTTAGGAATCAGTAATATTCTAAATGCCGATCTATGATAACATACCAAATACGTTTATTTTCAGGAAAAAACAAAATGCTTATGAGTCCGAATAAAAACACTTGTAAATGTTTGTTCATTTAAATGGAATAATGTTTACGAGTGTATTTTGGTGGCTTAACGTTATGTTCTTCAACTAGAGGAAAAAATGGACATCACACAGGTTAACTCACTAGAAGCCAGAGTGTGTAGGTGAAAATTAATTCCTTTGTCCCATAAAAATAACCTACCTTCCCAGGGCAATCCTTACTGTAGTAGAATTATGAGTATGTTCACTCTCTTATAGCAGTGCTATTACGGGTTTACAACAGCAATTATTTTTAATGAAATCTCTTTATTACTATAGGCATCAGTTCAGCATTTTTTCTATCACCTTTATATAGCAGTGCATATATAAAAATACAATATAAGAACCGGCTAAAATATGACTTTTAGACTTGAAAGGCCTCTTAAGTCAAAAAGTCGAATCTCGTTAAGTTCTATAAGCGTATATGAAGAGTCTTTTTCAAAAACGAAAAGATGTACTAAACTGAATTTGTGCGTAGCATAAGAGGTTCTGCCTTAAGTCTTGCGTCTTTGCGATTGAAAAAGGTCACGATTATTGATTCTTAGTATTTCTGTAATCATTAGTTAATTAAAGGAAACAATTGTGTTGTTTATTTATAAAATTATTTAAATATATCCTTAAATATCATAAATGTAACTCAAACTCTGGAATATCCATTAAATTAATTGATATCTGTTTGGATCTTTACGAATGCAGTTTACTATATGATAAGGATCTTAACGAAGTAAATAAAATTTACTATTCAATCACTCCCTCGTACTTGTATAGCTTTGTGTACTTTTTATGTCTACCAGTTTATATGTCGACAAGATAAAGTTTTTCAAATGTTTTTAACAATTCAGAGTTGATTTATATGTAATTGAAGTTAAATGGAGATTCGTAGGTGAATGGCTCGCTCGAGTAAATATTAGTTTAAATTAGTTTAATGATCGTTAATACTGAATATCGACAATTGTGTTGATTCAGGTTAGTAATTAAAGATACCTGGAGTTATTTAGTTTGTTACAAGTTTGTAAATATGTTTTAATTACAGTTATCCAATTCACCTCCTTGGTTAAGTCGTTGAATTTGCGACTTACAAATCAACACAATGGAGAAGATTAAAGCAAAATTTCATTTTATAGCTGAAGCCGGAGCAAACCTAAGAGCACAATGTTCAAGATAAAATTTATACAATTGGTGGACCAGGAGGGAATTTTTGCATATCTGAAAGAACAGCAAACTAGTGAAGCACATAAACTATTGTTTCCACCAATGTTCTTAAGAACGTTGTGAGAAGTTTAAATGTGCGGAATAAATACAGAAATGTTGTAATATCTCTAACGGATGAACTGAAACCTATTTACATGGATGAGGAAGGTAATGTAGATTTTCATGATCTGTATTTAGATGAAGTGCAAGCGAAGCAAAAAGTTAAAGTACCAAGCATCAACACAGAAAGGTCTATGCACTCTATAGCCAAGGATATGGTTTTGGAAAAAATTGATGGGAACAAGTCTAACGTTAAAACATGGATGAATCTCTTTATCCAGGAGTGTAAAGATTAGGATTGAACGAAAATAAATATGCTGATGCCCTACGATTATTTTAGGAAGGATCTGCACTGACTTGGTATACAACCTATATGCAGACAAATTAATTAGCTCATGCATGGAAATTTTGGAACAATTCTTTTTTGATGAAAAGTCCTAGAATGAAGTTGAATATGCTTACAGCTTTAAATACTTGAATGGATCATTTCTAGATTTTGCTTCAAAGAAAAGAAGTCTTTTGATGGAAGTTGATCCAGAATTAACTTTAAAATCAAAAATACATTTAATAATATATTTTATTTTATTTTTTAATTAATTGTTATAATTTTTAAATGTTTTTGTTTTGAAGAGAAAAGATTTGTCGAGGGCTGGGATTCGAACCCAGGTCTCCCACGTATTCGTCGTGGTGCTCTGCTCAAAATAAAAAAAATTGATAGTAGTGCCATTACCACAATTTATTAAAAATAGACTTAATAAAAAAGAGTTAGTGGCCATAGAAGATATAATGTCTAGATTAAGACTGTTTGGTCGGTCTAATAAAATAGTAAAATTAAAACATAATATGAGCGAGAACAAATATTGCATCCATTGTAAAAAATGAGGGTATAAAAATAAATTTCATCCCGAAAATTTATGTCGTAATAGAAATATCAAAAATGTGAATATTAAATTAATAAATAATTCAGAAATACAAGATGCTGTTGCCCATGCTGAAGAAGCAAAAAACATGTAGTTACCCCACTTATAAAAGTGAAGGTATTACTTGATAAAAAAAAACCGGCAATTGCTTTGTACGACTCTGGATCTAATATCTCCTTGATGAATTATGAATTTTACAGCAATGAAAAAATGAAGAAAGGAATAAGGGGGGGGGGGTGGAAACGTAGAAGGCGTATCAGGTGTTGGAAAAACCAGAAGGTATAGTTAGAGAAGCAATTAGTTGACTGGAACTTCTAATGTAAGGATAGAGATAGTTGAGTGTGCAGTCAATTAAAACACCATAATAAGTGCATACTTATTTATTGTGTGCCGACGTTTCGACAATTCAATGTTATCCAATTCACCTCCTTGGTTAAGTCGTTAAATTCGCGACTTACAAATCAACACAATGGAGAAGATTAAAGTAAACTTTCATTTTATAGCTGAAGCCGGAGCAAACTCTAAGAGCACAGTGGTCAAGGTAAAATTTATTCAATTGGTGGACCAGGAGGAAATTTTTGCATACTTGATAGAACAACAAACTGGTGAACCACCCCCAAACTAGTGGCAGTACCCCCACCTATCTCTATCCTTACAGAAGATATAGTGTCTGTATTCGATATCGAAAATGCTATTTTTCTACTCTTAAATATATTTTGAATATGTTTATTGATATTTTGGGATGCCAGAGTCTCATTTAGGATGAGTACTCAATATATTATTTATATACCTTAATCTTAATTGGGTTCCTTTCCAGAGGTCTGTTCTTGTGTTTACCAATTTACTTATCAAATCATCGGTTAGATAAACAACAATTAAACCTAACTATTTATTGAAGGAATTTTTGGCGCAGACTGTGGTTTGGTTGGGTCGTGATAAGAGGGAAATATTAAAACCGACAAGGATCAAAGAAAGTTGAACATTTCCACTGCATATCTGACAGATTAGCGCGCCTATCGTAATCTTATTCATATTATAAATGTGAAAGTTTGTATGTTTGTCTCTCTTTCACGCAAAAACTACTGGACGGATTTGGATGAAACTTGACAGTAATATAGTTTATACATCAGAATAACACATAGGCTATAATTTATAATGATTTTGTGTAATTTGGTCATGATATTAAGTATTTCTTTAGTTAAGGTCTCCCTTATGACGTAGGTGATAACCAGCGCCGTCTACATTTCCCAACCGGCACTTTCCCCCGCCACTTCACCTCCTCATTGTTTATCTTCCTAACCCTTATTTTGTTTTCCGAAATGGTTTGTATCAGTTGCAGAGTGCCTTGCACTGATTTTGATGCCATTTTCGGCATAAATGAAGTTTTTACTTTCAGTTTCTATCAAAAGGAGAAAGAATCGCTAAATAATGAAGAAAAATTCAAATAATACCATCAGTGGTTTACACTTATTTTTAAAAAATATCTAACAAGATGAGTGAACAGCCACATCCTACTATCCTATCATATCCTACTAATATTGCAAATGCGAAAGTTTACAGTAAAGGTACAGTAAATAACCGTGATTGTATAACCGCGATACACGATTTGTTGAATATGAAAAGGACTTATGATAGGCATATACTGTTGATAAAAAACAACAAAATATTCAATCTGTTGGTGATTTATTTATCTGTTTGAGTTATAAAACATGAAGATATTTGTAAATATTTGTCACACATAAAACCACTCATCCTCTATTTTTGGCAATTTATACGATTTTAATTTACTTAGTGAAGATTACTTTTCCAAAATATTCATTTTAGTCATCTGTGGTTTAAAGGCGATAACCCAGGCCATTAATTTATTGATTATTCATATAAACTATATTTATTTTAGCTTCGTAGGTTTCGTTGACTGTGAAACTAATTCATAGGTATATGCTAAATACTCTTAGGAAAAAACACATATGTTATAAAAGTATTTTAATATTAGGTTAATATGTAATTACTTTTAGGAGGTAATCCAAAAATTCGCCCAGACACATCAGGGTCGCCTGCAAGACCAGGTCAACGCCGAGGCCGCCCATCTCCTCGACTTCAATGCACTAGTGAGAAGGCTAAAGAGAAGGAAGCTCCATGAACTAATATAAAGTGTTGTGTTTTATCTTCAGAGCTAGCGACATTTGACGCTCCTTAATCTTGAAAAATTATTTTTATATAATATAAAACTATATTATGTATATATGTTTCAAGTGTGTTATTATTATTAATAGAAAAAATTGATAATTAGCTCGTGGATTGTAATACAAATAAATAAAAAAACAAAAAAAAATAGGTAATTACTAAGTAGGATTAAGTCATAGTATAAAAAAAAGAATAAAAACTATATTCACTAATATAACTTAAAGTAGATTATTTATTTATTAAACTGATAACAGTTAAACAATTTAATAGAAACAACAATAAAATACTATAATAATTATTACTATATAAGATATAAATATAGTAAATATAATACAGTTGTAAATTTTAATAAACAACGATGAATTATGTGTGATAATGACAATGAAATTGATCAAGATATTGCGAGTTTCCTGGAAATAATTGTTAAGTATAATTTGATATATGTGGCTTGTCGTTTTTAAAATGTAATGTATTAGTATTTTTCTGAGTTCCTTGAGAATAAACAATTTATTTCCCTCTTCTTTCGACCCAACTTTACGACGATCTTGACCGAAAATTCCTACAATAAACAGTTAGGTAAAATAATGTGTTTGTATCTCAGGAATACACGTGTCCATTCAAATCATGTTTTAATATGTTATTTTTGATTATTTAATATAAATTTTTTAATTCATTGGTAATTTAAACTAGCATATAAATTGAATTTGCTTTATTTAAAGTATTACTGAATTTAGATTTGTATATACCAGATAAGCATGACCTTTAATCATTGCATCAGTTTTACTTTTCCATTTCTTGCACATATTTATTTTATTTCAGTATGCTATCTTATGTCATTTTAACCAAAAAAAATAGTTTGAATTTGAATAATGATTTGGTGTGGGTTGCATTGCTATGAAAGCTGTGTTAAACGCAATTATGTGTGATACGGATTATGAGATTGTTCCAAATACAGCGATATTCCTAGAATTAATTTTTAAGAATAAGTTTTTATATCTTGTCCATTTTAAAAACCTAATTCTGTATTTTTTCTGAGTTCCTTGTGAAGCTGTATAATAAAATATATATAAAAAATAAATAAAAAAAACGTTCTATATCATGTTTATTTTAAAATAAATATATATTGTAATTTTATCCTTTTTTTTTTTTTTTGAGAAACGCAATTAATGTGCAGTAATTCTTCATAAATACACAAATTTATAATAGATTGTTTTTGATTTTCACTATTTCCTTCATTGACCGCATTTATTATTTTTGTTACTGAAATTTGAAAAAATATGATATATTCGTTGATTGTGGGAAATGCAAGAAGGTTAATATAAGTAATAACAGGCGATGAAGTGTATACATATTTTAATAATGAATTGAAAAATCGGGTAAAACATGTGACCAGATGTCAGTACTGGCGTAAGAAAACTATGTCAGTAATTTTATTTATTTCTCAGTTCAGGCTGAGACTTTATACTTGATCTTGCCACGTTTGTGGCCGTCCTGCTGGGTGGGTGTTCTGAACAGAGGGTTAGTACTGTGTTTCAGACTGTAACAAAATTTAATTTGCCTGCGTTTTATGAAGTCTGTAACTGTCGGTAAGTTGAGAGTAGTGTGTAGGAGGTCCATTTTTGTTTTGTTTAATGTTGTGTGTCTCACTATGCGCTGCAGTACGTCATTTTGAAACTGTTGGAGCTTTTCAGCTGTTGCCGGTGTGATGGTACTTAATAGTGGTGCTCCGTAGAGGAGCGCCGGTCTTAAGATACTCTTGTAGATGGTCAGCTTAAGGCGGAGGTATAAGTTAGGAGATGTAAGCAGGTGGTTAAGTCTGTAAGACTTGGTCCTAACCGATCTGAGCTTCTTCTTGCAGTGGTAGGCTAGTTTCAGGTGTCGGTCAAGTGTGACACCTAAGTAGACTATGCTGCTCGCTGGTCTGTTCTCGCGTCCCGCTACCCTATAGACCTTAGGGAGAGAGCGGCGCTTTTTTCCCTGAAATGAGAAAATTATGCAATCCGTCTTTTTAGGATTCACTGTTATGTTGAGTCCTTCTAGCTTCTGTGTGATGCTCGCACAGGCCTCCTCCGCCTGCCGTAGAGCTCTCTCTGCGCTGATCGAGCTACTGTAGATCGCAATGTCATCGGCATAGGCTGCTACAGCAGCTTTTTTGTAGTTGGCTCCTACAGTTTCAGCTGTGTATATCGAGAAAAGCACTGGAGATAGCACAGACCCCTGAGGTACTCCGCAGGTGAATGCGATGGCTTCCGATGATGTTTCACCGATGCGGACTGCTGACGTTCGCTGTTGAAGAAACGATCGTAGGACCGAGTAGAGCTGTTCCGGAAATTCGTTGTCCTGTAGTATCTTGCATAGTAGGCTATGGGACACTGAGTCGAACGCTTCCGTACAGTCTATGGATATCATAGCGGTCGCTTCGTTCTTGGCTGTGCACTGGCTCACTTCCGCATGTATCTTCGCCAGGTGATGATCCGTGCAGAGGCCTGCCTGATAAGCGGTTTGCTCCGGTGGGATGAGAGCTATCTCTGAGCAATATGTCTTGAGATAATTGAGGACAATTTTCTCAAAGACTTTGCCCAGATGCGGAAGCAAGCTGATGGGCCTGTAGTCTGCTGGCTGCAATCCCGACTTCATGGGTTTGAGTAGAGGAAAAAGAATAGCTCTCTTCCAAATGTCAGGAAAATATCTTAACCTGAGGCAAGTGTTATATAAGTTGGTCAAGTGAGCTATTCCTCTTCTTGGCAGTTGTTTCAGCAATACGGTTTGTATCCCGTCGTGGCCTGGTGCTTTATTCTCCTTCGTACGACGGAGAGTTGAAAACATACTTGAGGGTTAAAAACATATTGCCGAAGAAATCCATATTACTTCAGCGAGAAGTTGGCACGACCATCAACGTTTACGTTTTCGCGTTCTTTCATTTTTAATAAGCATAAAGCACAAACTCATTCCGCACAAAGCAATGCTCTCCATGGTGCATTGACTAAGATTTGTCCAGAAACTGAAATAGTAGTGTGGACTTAAGACGAGGCTAATCTGGCTACTCTTAGGCCATTGCTGAGACCGTTACTTAGACGGACTAAGGCTTGCCTCGTCTATAGGCAGGCTAATGTCTCATAGTGTGGACATAGCTTGAGACCTAAGTAACGGACTAGTACTGTGGACATAGCTTTAGACGGCCTGCACACAGTGTGTGAAATTATCAGTTATTCATAGTAAACTGGTGGTCGAAATAAGACTTTTCTTGAACTGATGAAATTTGTAATATACAGGAAAACAAAATTTGGCGTTGGTTTTACTGTGTACCAAAAAATATAAAAACTGTCTTTTTACTACTTTTTAAAAATTTTCTTTACATTAAATTTTGTTCTATGTAAAGAAAAATAACGATTTTATATGATCTAAAATGTTTGATATAAATTTTTATAAATGCTTTATTCATGTATTTTCATTTTACCTTATATTGCACATATGGAGTTCAATCAGCTCCTCGCAATAAAAGTTATCCGAATAGCGAGCTGCACATCCGGTGTGCTGTGATCTTGTTGTGAATTCACTTACGAGTAGGGTGATTTCCACGTGAGTGGTGTCCAGATGAGTTCCATAATGAACTCGACGACTATAAAGAAAAAAATCGTCGTCTCGAATGGGATAAACAATAAATTTTTTTAAAGATTTATTAACATTGTTAAGAAACAATTACACAGGAAGAAAAAGTGGGTAGAAATAAAATAAATATTAATCAGTTGTCCTAGAAAACTGAGCATTTACATTATCAAAACAATGATATATAGTAAGAAAGCTGATAAAAAAACAAAAAAAACATTTCCATATCCATCCAAATGCTAACAAAAAAAAGAAGAAGATAAACAACGCGATAGTAAAATGATAAATATGTGTTGGAAGGGGATTGACAAAATGAGTGTGGAAGAGGGTCTATGGTGGGTAAGATTGCAAGAAATGTTCGAAAAACAACTCCCATTAATTTGTTTTAAATTTCACAGACTCCTGAGGATCACTCAAGATTCTATAAAATCAGGGTTGTAAACAGTTCATTATTTACAAAAACACTCTTCTGGTTTGGAGCGTTAGCGTTTATAGATTTATTAACTGTACTTATTTTTTTTTATTTTTTCATTATTAAGATGTTGAAAATTATCATGATCTAATGTTTTTTTTTAATCAGCCATTATTTTTTAAAGTGGTACAAGTCCATTAGGATTTTCTTAAATAATTTTAAGGATTAATTTTACCATAATGAAATTTAAAATGTGTACCGTGTTAAAAAACGCAGTGCTAAGTTTTAAAAACATATTTGCCCATATTTTTAAATTAATTCATATGCGAACCCTTAAATATCTGGATACACCCAAAAATGGACTTATACCATTTTCGAAAAAGATAGTCCAAACCATCTCTAGTTTTTACAAGCAATGTCATCGTTTGCAATGATAACATTGACTAACAATATTTATCACAGCAGTAAAATAGGATGATAAAGAAAAATAAGCATATGACTCGAAATTTATAAACTTGAGTCCGGTTCTAGAAAGTAATAGAAGGGAAATGCGGATCCATTACTCGGCCTTACTGAAGAGACCTCTAGCCCGCGGAACTGGCTCGATGCCAGGGGAATAATAGGGCTGAGCTAGGAAAATGAACATATCTCAAGTCAGCCGCGATTATTTCAATGGATTTTCTAGGACATTATTTTCAGCTTTTCTCTTGATTCCAGATTTATTAAAATGAGCGTTTTACCTCCTGTTTAGACATTAAAATAAATAATACATCTTCGTTTATATTCTGGTAACTAAAAAAACATTTTAATTTGATGAACAATAATACAATTTTATGTGCGATTATGGCGTGAATATTCATATAGGGCCAACCCCAAGTGTAGACACTCATATGACAAAAACTACTAAGGCACTGATATTGTATAAGATCAAATAATTATAATATTTATTCAACACGTATTAACTGACCTTTTCCATCTCAATGGCCTTTACCACTACAACCCTTGAAAGTGTTTTATTGTTTATTTTATACCTGTTTTATTGTTGTATGTATTTGAGAATTTTGAAGTAGTCTGATAAAGCTTATTCTTTTTAGTAATATATATTCTACAGAATAATATACATCTCATCCGTCCTTGAAACGAGTATGAAAAGTGAATTTCAAGCTAAATATAGTGTTATGGTCAAAGAGAGGAAGACGGAAACAAGGGATTAGCGCCTTCCTAAGTCCTAAGCCTAAGTCCGTCGGCGGGAGAAGTTAAAATAGGTTTAGGGCCTTCTCAGCATAGTAGATCCGCCTCTGCTTTGTCGGAAAAGGGTTAAGAAGATTCCAGAACAGTCTCAACCCTTCCGTGTTCTAGAATGTTCGGCCTTGCCTATTTAAATACCTCTCTAGCCTCGAGCGAGTCAGTCTTAGAGTAGACCAGGCACGGTTATGGTCTGTAATAATGGAGTGTCAGTGTGATAAACTGTTCAGTGTTGAACCGGCCAGTGTAATAAGTGTATCAGTGAACTGTGACAGTCTCGCGAGTGTAATAAACTGTTTCTGTTTGTTACTGAGTGTCAGTTTGTCATACTTAGAGAATCTTACGGTCGGTGGACTAGTGAACTGTAAGTGTTAATTAGTAGTTATAAATTGTAGTGTAATTGTATAATATTCATACAAACTTATGTAACTAGTTAAGCTATCTAGAATTAGTAATATCTTATATGATTGTAATAATGAAATAGTATGATTGTAATAATATGTAATATTAATATAATATTATATAAATTGATTAAATTTATATTAATATTAGTATAAATATAATATTAATATAAATTGGTTAATGTTATTCAAGTGATAGTGCCAAGAAGGTTAAGATGGGCTTATAAAATTGCTAGGCTTAGTGACAAAGGAATTCCTAAAAAATTGAGAAACGTTGTTTCGAGTGGGAAGCGAAGGAGGGGTGACCGAGACGCAGGTGTGAAGATTGCGTTAAGGGTGACCTGGCGGATTTGGGTTTAGCTAGTTATATTGTTTGTAAGCAGAAATTGGTGGTATCGGTATCGTGCCTTCGGGGTCGCTAAGTAATGAGGTCATAAATAACATGGGGTATGGTCTGATTTCAAGAAAATTAAATTAAACAGTAAACATTTGAAAAAGAGTTAGATGGTGAGTGACTCCCTTATGAAAGGGTAGTCACTCATATATGTATTAAATTAAATATTTTTTTTTTAGTTCGACATTCATCAACACATTCCTGATTTGAAACCTAGTGTATATGAATTATACCAGTCATATAAATCATATAATAGAATATTTCAAATCATATAATTGATATATTAACTGCCCTTGATGGTCGTTAAAAGCAGAGTCAGGTTTAAATTTTTGACGAATATTGAGAAATTGAAATATGAAATAAAAATTATTTATTCAGTTTATTTATTATACCTTTTTATTTCTATAATAATTTGTATAACATTGTAAGGAGCTTTTTTTCGCTTAACTAGTCCGTCCGGTGCTACTACCTATAGGCGTAGACCGAAAGGATTTAGGCCAACCATCTGTGAGCTCATTTTTTGGTTAACTATCGTTACAAGTGATGGTATACCTAACCTCAATTTATTTGGACAAGAAATAGCCAACAATTTTCCTTTATCTAAACTTTTTCTTTCGGCGATAATCATCCTACCGTAATTAGTAAATAGTATTTTATATAGTTTTGTTTTTTTTTCAAAAAAATAATTATTAATTAATTATTTTAAGTTGTTGTTATGTTTCTTTGATGAATTAATACAATGTAATTCTTTGGATTTATTTTTTTATTGACTTCATTTGGGCCTAGAAACTATAACCTACAAACCTGGTCACAGGATTCATTAATATTGATAGGCCCCGATCTCTCCTAAATAATAAATTAAATATATCCTTATATTAGAAACTAGCATTTTTTCTTAAATAAACGAAAGGACATACATATTCCTTACTTCGGAGTACCATATTAACAAACAGAGAATTAAGTTTACCTACATAAGTTCTTTCAATATTTCTCATTTTTTTTTAATGTTTTGCTTCTCCAAACCAATGTCGCATTATTTCTATCTGAGTCTGGGCCAATCTGAGCAGAATAGCTCAATGACAATAAATCAGCATCATCGACATTGCCTCGCTAACTGTATTTATTGGCTTGGTGACAGACCTGGGGGATTGGAAACACGAATCACACGCAACATCTGTCAAAGTTGAAATATAGTCTTTTAAAGATCGGTTTGATTAAAAAAAAAAAAAGTAATAGCAATATTAGCCTCATCTCCTGCGGTCTCTCATAAAGCCCCATTTGACAGGCTAGTGCTGACTCATTCGTTTTATGAATCCTTTGATGTGATGATGATGAAGGATTCTATTGTAGGGGATTTTCACTAAAAATAATCTTTGAACTTAAATATTTATATTTTCTGTTACACTAATTCTGTATTCTTTTCTTTTTATAATATAAATTTTCCAATGCACTTTTAATAATTGTTTATACTACTCATAAATTCGGAAATCGAATGAGATTTTCATCACTGGAGAAAACTTTCGACTAAGATAAACCTAATCTCATGGTTTAATCTAAATTTTTTATTTAAGTATATAATGCTAATTTTTAGGAGGAAGAAAAGTTCCAATCATATATCACAGTAATTATAATTTATTTTTTATTCATTGATTTGTCCTTTAAATTCTCATCAGCAATCTTTTCCATCTTAACTCTGTATATTATTTAAAAAGCTTGTAACGACATTTTAATTACTTATGTCGTCCGTCCGGTGCTGCAACCTATCGGGATAGACCGAAAGGATTTTGAAGCATACCATCTGTGAGCTTTTTTTGTAGTTAGATACAAATCGATACAAGTGAAAATATAATTTATCTAATTTTTTTATGATATTTGCCAGGAATCACCAAAATTTCCCTTAATCATAACTTTTTCTTTGCGGCTCTGCGTTAGTCTTATGCCATACTATGGTGTTAGGTTTGTGTATGTTATTTTACATTGATGAAGTGATACAATTTAGTTACTACAGACTTTAGTAACTAAAACTAGGTTTTGGACCTAAAACCTACAAACCTGGTCACAAGTGTATTAAATAATTTAAGTTTGCATTTCTTATTTCACTTATTTTAATGAACTATGAAACATTTAGTAGGTCATAAAAAAACTATTATCTTTATATATGTGTGTGAACTTTTTATTTAATTTAGTAGGTAAATACATAACAAAAATACTATAAGCATTTAAACATACCTCATTACGGTAGGTTCAAGCACAATGTTTGACAAATATTCTGTACCTAAAACAAAACAAAAATTAAATTATAATTTAAAAAGAAATATTTCACTATTTATATAAGTCAATATTTTATTTTAACAAGTATTAAAACTTTCATTAAGAAACAACATCTAGCTATGAAATTGACTTCTTACATATACATATCAGTATTGAAAAGGTATTTGGTTGATTGATATGTTAATATCTATTTATCATCGATAAATACATAAATAAATAATTTGTACCTATTTACCAATTATGATGACTAAATTATTTATCATATAATTAGTAATCTCTAATTTTTATATTTAATATAATTATTAAACTTTATTTAATATATTTTAATTTTTTGTTAGTTGTTATGATTTTTAAATATTTTTAGCCCATGGGAGATCCGGGTTCGAGTCCCGGTACGGGACATATCTTTTTTTTCAAAATAAAAATATTTAACAAATTTATTTAATATAATTCATTAAAAGTTCATTTTTTCACTGCATGACTAAAATACCAATATATTCTTGAAACGTCTCCAAAAGGAAGTTCAAAGAATTGACTGAATATCGAGATCCGTAAGTAAAAATTATTTATGGGGCTTCTTCCTCTTCATATTTGCTCAACAGGTTTTCATTATTTGCTATAATTCAGCTTATCTTTCTTCGATCCATTTTGTTACAATTCTCGGCTCTTTTGTCTCTGGCTTAACATTCCATTTTTCAACTTTAAGTTTAAAATTGATTCTTGTGTTTATGCTAGTACTTTTTACTAATTCCAAGTCTTTTTAAATATTTTGAATCCATTCCCCTCCGACAACTTGGGTCACAAATTAGCTGATAAGTCAGCTGCCAGAGACGCCTCACTTCCGATAGCTTACTATAATTGACTAAGGCTTACTTAAAAAACAGACAAACAGTTACAAATATGGTTCAATGGTAAGAATCATGGAATACTACAACTAAAGGACAACATCATAAGTTAAACATAACTGACTTACAATAACATTTTAGGAATAACAAAATAAGAACTGAGCGACAACTGACAAATGTTGACTAGACACAAAAGGAAATCCACGAAATCCTACTTGTATAAATTTAAACTTACAGACAATAAGACATGCCCTTGTGGCTTTACCAACGAACAAACTTAATTACAGCTAATAACTGCATACTAACGGACAGACCAAAGACTAAACTTATCAACCATGTGATGTTGAAGGACTGCTGGCCAATCAGTGTTTAAAACTTTTACTGGAACTATTTTCAGCAATTCAAGGTAATCGCCAAAACTGCGTGGCTAATCATCACTACACGAAATCAATATTATAGTTGAACAAGAATATTGGTTTTGTTTCCAATTACTTTGTAGTAATTTTGAGAATATTTAATTTTTTTTCCTTATTTGTTATTTAATATGTGTTTTTGTTTCGACTGGTTTAATATTTACCATGTTCAATATTTTGTTGTTTAAGTTTTGTACGGTTTTTTTAATTAATTTTTTGTTTAGTATTAACCGTAATTTAAAATATAGTATAATTTTAGGTCAAGAAATATAAAATTATAATAATAACAATAGCTTCCGTGTTTATCGTAAGAGTTATTAAAAAGTCGTTATAATTTTTCAACTGCCGTGACTCGCTACAATAAAGTAAAGAAAAAGTTGGGTTAAGAAACTTTACATTTTTTTTCTCTGAGACTTTGGGTTGACTTAGAGAAATGATCCATGCTGAAATTTTAAAGTTATAAGGATAGAGACACGCAAGACCGTTAGAAGGCGAGATTGCTTGGGAACAGATAAATCAGTGGAGGGTGGAACGGGATGACATTTAACCACAGGTCGTTTTAATCTCGCCAACACTGCAATCCATTTAATATTATACTATTCCCTTGAATTGTCATAATAATAATTTTTTTTTTATACAATTTTTTTACCATAAAATAATTTAACAATCATAATTGTTTAGTTTATTAAGTAAAAACCAAGAAACATAAAAAAAAAAGAAGATACTTTTATTTGTTTCAATATATACATATATATATATATATATATATATATATATATATATATATATATATATATATATATATATACCTACAAAACTACAATTGCGTAAAAAAATACCACAAAATATCTACGAAAATGTTTACAATCAATAGTACATACGAAAAAATATTTAATCAAATAAAAGAAAATCAAATAAAAAAGATATCAAAAACTAATAATAAAAGATCAGCTAATATAGGAAATGAAAAGTGGTTTGTTAATCTTACTATATATATATATAATATAATATTTAAATCTTGAGTTTCAGTCTTTTATTTCTTTATTAATTTTTCAGGCGACGTTTCGCTGATGAAAGGTCTTCAAAACTCATATAAAAAATTAGCCGCCGCTAAAAATAATAGAACATTTTTATTAAGATGCCGGTCAGAACAACTGCTACCACCACACATTGATAATACATTACAACGTACAAATACAACTTGTAAAATTGAAAAAAGATATCAAATAGAACTCAATAGAGCCCTCTATAGGTTTAAAAAACACATTCTGAATATGGAAATAAAAAGCGCAATATTTAAAGTAGACAAAATAAACAAAGACATTGAAAACTACAAAACCGAATTGCGTAAAAAAATACCACAAAATATCTACGAAAATGTTTACAATCAATAGTACATACGAAAAAATATTTAATCAAATAAAAGAAAATCAAATAAAAAAGATATCAAAAACTAATAATAAAAGATCAGCTAATATAGGAAATGAAAAGTGGTTTGTTAATCTTACTAATACAGTATTTCCATCAGACGTGAAACAGTTTTTATCTCTCGGCCCTAAATATTGTATAAATTATGAACCTAATCAATTACCTGTAACGTCTATCATTAGTGACATTGAATATATAATACAAAATAATGTATAAGAAACAGATCATGATGAAGTAAGAGGCAAATGCGATAATATAATTACAAATTACAAAAATACTAAACATAATAATAACAAGAAAGATTTTAACATACAAAAATTGAACAAAAAAAACCAAACAATTTTTAAAAACACAACCTAATATAATAATCACAAAAACAGACAAAACAAACCAAACTATCGCGATCAACAGAGACGAATACATAAATAAAACTCAGTTATTGCTAAATGATGCCCAAACTTATAAAAAGGTCGGTTCCAATCCTACACATAAATTGATGACAGATACCAACATAACTCTAGGATTATTAAAGAAGAATAATTACATTGATATAAAAACATACAAAAAACTCATTACCAATTCCCCGACTTCCCCTAAATTATATACAGTTATAAAAAATCATAAACCCGGAAACCCAGTCAGACCTATAGTATCATTCATAAATTCACCGACGTATGAGCTTTCAAAATACTTAGCTGAATTGTTAAATCACTTATCTACAAATAAATATAATCTTAAAGATTCATTTGAATTTCATCAAAAAATCACAAATATTAAAATTCCTAAAGGTTATAAATTAATCTCATTAGATGCATCGTCTTTATTTACTAACATATGCATTTCCAAAATAAAAACTATAATAGAAAAAAATTGGAATAAATTAAAAACGCATACAAAAATCCCCAAAAAAATATTTTTACAATTACTGGCCCTATGTACAGATAGAGGATATTTTCAATTCAATGAAAAATTTTATATCCAAAAATTCGGCTGCCCTATGGGATCTCCTATTTCACCTATCTTAGCTGATATTTACTTAGAAGAACTATTAAATACAGTCATACCAAAAATACCATTTAATATCCCGTTTCTATTCAAATATGTGGATGATATAATAACAGCGATACCAACTGAAAATAATGAAAAAGAAATAATTTTAAATGAATTTAATAAATATTCCACTCGATTAAACTTTACTATTGAATTTGAAAAAGATAATAAAATACCATTTTTAGACGTTCTCTTAATCAGAAAATCAAACGGAGAAATAGAAACTAAATGGTGGCAAAAACCTATTCACTCTGGTCGATACATACACTACTACAAGCCAATGCCCCAAAAGATATAAAATAAATACGGCTAAAAACCTAATAAATCGCGCGAGAAAATTATCATCCCCCATACACCAAAAAACAGCCGAAAACAACGTAGTGGACCTCTTATTAAAGAATGGTTATCCACACAGCCTCCTTCGCAATTTGTTAAAAACAACAAAAACACTTTCTAACCAAAACAACCTAAATGAAACAAATCCTAAAAAATACTATACATTACCTTATATACCAACACTTTCAGAAAGACAAGCAAAAACACTCACTAGTAATAAAAGTAAAAAAGACTCCGCAATTACCTTCAAAAACACAGCCACTGTGTCAAGACTATTTACAAAAACCAAAGATTCGGATAAATTAGAGCTAAAATCAAATGTCGTGTACGAAATACAATGTGAAGATAAATGCGGTAAATCCTATTTCGGAATAATACTTAAAACGTAGAGTGTACCAACACAAATATAGTTGTGATTCAATAATAAAAAACCCCAATAAACCAGATCAAACAGCTCTCACTACACATTTTAGAAATACACAACATACCTTAAAATTTGATAAACCTAAAATAATACACCAAGAGAAAAATATTTTCAAACGGAATATAAAGGAGATGATAACTATAGAGAAATATAGAAATCGCGCTGTAAACAAAAAATCGGATGTTCAGGGTCTTAGCTCGTGTTATACAAATTTAATCAATTCATAATATATAAAAATAACAATAATCTAATATGATTCAACAATTAAATAAACTGCTGTTCCTAAAAAATGGATTACTTGTTCATTGATCACAGCAATTACAATACAAACAATTTATGCTGTTTTAAGAGACAACAGATTAATGAAAAACTGATTCATTCTTTAGAACATGTAAGTACACCCTATCTTACACAGGTCATTTTACATCTATTTTAGTGTGCTGTTTGATGTTTTTTACTAAAAAGCTCATTTGTTCACTGTCAGGGCATGAATATGAGACTAACCAGTCTCGAAACGTCGGCTGAAAAATTAATAAAGAAATAAAAGACTGAAACTCAAGATTTAAATATTATATTATTTCCATAACAGTCAAGAAAAGTAAAAAACCAATATATATATATATATATATATATATATATATATATATATATATATATATATATATATATAAAGGGATACTTATGCAAGGTCCGGGAATGGCGAAGGCTTTCGAGGACAAAGGATTTTAGTCACACCTTCAACTACACATTTTCATAACTATTCACAATGACAGTTAAAAGTAAAATGCATAAATAAATGTATATTTATTAAATATTGCAGTAAGCATAAATTAAATAATTAAATTTCAACTCATATTTGTTAATTAAAACTGTATATACATGGTGTATCAGAGTTAAGTAGCCAAACTGAAAATTTTACCTAAGGACCTCACTTGTGAAACAATAACGCATATCCAATGCCGTTTTGCAATCACGGGTGTTGAAGAAAGATGGCGGGCTTGTCTTAATGCTCAAGGAAATCAGTTTATCAACATTTAATATGAATGTTAACGTTGACATTAATGAATAAAGTAGTTTGAGCAAATAAAATAAGCTGTATTTAGTTATGATGCCTAAATAATTCACTTAGTCGGTCTAGTGTCTAGCGTCAACCCCCTGCCCATCAACTAGCCCTGAAGAAGACCAGCAATGTGGGTCGAAACGTTGGCTTAGAAATAAAAAGTTCTCCCTTTATAAGCGAAGTTTCATTACCTCTATCCGGACTATTTTCTTCCTCTTATTTTTTTTCCATGATACTTGGAAAAGTTTCAAATGATTTTTTTTTCTTTATTAAATTTAATATATTTGGTGTAACCATAGGCGTAACGAGGGAAGGGTTATTGAGAATAACCCCCCGCCCCCATTGCTTAGAAGAAATTAAGTAACAATTTTAAAAAAAAATTAAACTTTGAGGATTTTACTTTTTTAAAGTTATTATTGTGGGGTTACAGAAGTAAGGGTCAAAAATGCCAAAAACACAACAAACAAAGTGCTAACACAACTATTTTAATGAATAAAACGTAGGCTAAAATGACAAACCGAAACGTAATACTATTTATATTATAATTAATTATATTATTATAGCGGCAGTAGTGGCATTTAGTGGCAACAATAAGATCGCAAATATGAGAACAGTTTAGGCAATTCTTAGAATCTGCAATTAATTGTAGTAATAAATGCATTAATTCTCCATCAGCTGCATTAATATTTAATATTAAGCATGTAGGTGTTATACTAAATTTCTTTAATTTAAAATTCTCATTCCATGATATACCTATTATTTGAATGAATTATGTTACTTATTTATATTCTATTCAGGGAGTTCACAGCACGTGTTGGAGTGAGCAACATCGTCTCTGTGATACTTATTTTTATATCCATTAACTTTTATTGTACATTCATGGCTTTGTACAGTCATAATCTGTGTACCAAGGAATTAAAATGTGAAGTTTCGTAGCTAATTACTGACTTATAACGTGACTATATTACTTATGAAATGAAGTAATTTAAGAGACAGGAGTTTCTTATCTTTGTGCTAGTCGCGGCAGGTTCATCCTCACCTACAGTATAATAAGGTAAGACTGACTCTATCAGCAGTGCGGCCTCTGGCACCGAATGAGGCTGATCTGTGCCGTTTTCAGATCAGATCACATGCGAACTATTTATTTTTATTTAGTTGTCTTTCCTCTATGTCCTACCTTTTTTGTTTTTTTCCTTACTCCTATCTGCACCAGTAATATAATATTCCAAAATGAAACTTTACCATCAGGTATTATCCAGCAAATCAAATAAAAAAGGAAATAAAAAAAGAAGTCGTTCCCTAGAATCAACTACGAGAAATAGCCCTAGTAAACCTAAATCCAATAGAAGGCGTAAAGTCGATACACCTTCTACTACTCCAAATGATAAAAAGGAACCCAAGGCAGGACCGTCGAATGAAAATACCCAACCAGGGTCATCTACTGAGTTCACTGAAGATTCTCCCTTCTACTCACCCAATAGATTTCAGCCCCTGACAAATCTAACTAGTGAAGCAATGGAGACCACATCGGCCCCTTAAGTGCACAGGCCACCACACATTTTCGTACGGAGCATAAAAAACTTTAGACTTCTTTGCACACAATTGAATAAGGCAGTAGGCACCGGAAAATACTATTGCACTAGTAGGACCAATGATACAAAGATACAGTCAGACACGCCCGAGGCATACCGACGTATACTCAAGTACCTAACGGAGACAAGGAAGATTACCACACGTACCAATTAAAGGAGGATCCATCAAATTGGTAGTCAGAAAATTGCACCCAACCAACCCTGCTGACGTCATAGAGGAAGAGCTCACCGCCATGGGATTCAAACGAGACCATCGTCAAACCTATTGGGACCTCTGGACTGGAATTGTGGGGGACCGCAAAAAAATCGAATATCAGACGCATTCAATCCTTTCAATCCAATGTCCTGAGAACTATTGTCAATGCTCCTTATTATGTCTCCAACAAAACCTTTCATAATGATCTCAACATTCCTTTCGCCCTCATAGGGCCTCATCCCTACTAAATTTTCAAACTTTCACCAAAACCTTGCCTGTCATCCCAACCTCAGGCTCAGTCATTATCCAGTTCCGCACTATATCAGGCAGTTGCACCGAGACCTGATATAATAATATTGTTTGGAGTACTGGCACTGGCCAGATTCTCCACTTACGACCTGTTTGAGTGAAGTACCCTTAACCAGTTTCCATTGGCGTTTAATGCCAGTGACGCTGCTGGGAAAGGGGGCTGGGGCCTCCCGGACTCCTGCTTTGCCCTCATTTCTGGGGAAGAAGCTCAGTTCGGGGACCCCAGGCAAATTGTAAAAAGGGTATGAATATGTACATTATATTTATTTATTTATTGTTATTATATTTTGTATTCTATTTTTTATTTTATTTTATTATCATTTTTGCATTAACTTCTTTTTATTACCGCATGTATATATTTATTTATACATTTAATTATTTTATTTTGTTTATATCATTGTTTTTTAGGGAATGATTGTAAGCAACATAGCACCATTACTTATTGTCCACAAGTGGCAGATTGTAATGGTTCAATAAAAAAAAATTATATTCTTTTCAATTTCATTTATCTATAGAAATTATTAGTTTTGTTTATTACAATGAAGGTCACATACAGCCTAATCAATTGTAAGATTTATTGAATTTAAAACTCAACATGGGAATAGGCCGTATTATTATCTCCTAGTTTGAAGTAACTTTGTGTCGTAAAGTTTATCCTTTTTACTGGCCAATCTAGCGTCAATAAAAACGAATTTTTATGACTAAAGGTAGCTTGTAGCTTTCATCAAATTTATGAGTTTTTTGTTGTTGCTTTTTTCTGGCTGAGTAAATTTTAGTAGCTATTAGGTATCTCGTATCAATGAACTTCACTCGATCCTTTTAAATAACCTAATAAAAGCTATAATTTAACTGTTCGTTCATCAAATGCTACTAATTAATTCATTTATTATCTTAAATGAACTAGATTTTCATCTTCATATCTTCACCTCCTTTAAAACCTGAAAATTGTTCAGAACCATTTTTTGCTTTGTTTAAGCATTGCTTTTAAGCCCATATATAATAATTAAAATTAAGTAGTATTATTTTATTATTTTTACTGTCTTGTTTGGTTATATCTCTCATATTGGATATATACGTTGAAATATATGGATTTAAATAATATATGTTTTTTTTATATATATCATTATAATCGTCTGTTAATTTTTATCGGATAAAAAAAATACAATAATAATTTTAAAAAATGCTAGGACAGAATATTCAAAATTTAAAGGAAAATATATTATTTATGGTGTAATGTGTACGTGTTACCACCAACACGACTTAGTGGAAGTCAGCCATCTTGCTCGTATGACTATGAGGTGCAGTCCGCATATATCTTGGTTTCACCGCTTATATCAATATACCACAGGATTCGACCTATGAAGACGATGTATCGTGATATTGGTAAGAAATAAAACAGCAAGGGGGTGACATTTGAACTGTGATTAATTAGACAGAAAAGTCTATATTGATAAATAAATTTCTGTTTCTTCTGCTCAGGTATTTTCCTAAAATCGACGTTGAATAAACAATTTAACACCTATTAGTAAAAAAAAATTACTGTATATTTAGTTACAATTATTTTATCTGGTCCATTATAGCTTTGAGAAAGAGTAGACTTTATAATCAAATAAAGAATTTTTAGAACTTAATAGTTTTGATTCTTCTTAATTGGCAAAACAACATACTTAAATGTAAATAAAAATCATTGGCTGTACACAATTTTTTTTCATGTGAATTGAGTCTTACAAGCTTAGTGACAGAGCCTTTACGATTATTGAACATCATTCCAATATAAAAGTTATTTTGTTATATAGCGAATTACAATTTGGTTTTGTTCATGTTTGTCAAGCCTGCTATTGATTAAATGCATCCATTTATAATTTGAATCAGAGAAATGGGTTAAACTAATATTCCATAGAAACAGAGCATGCACATAATTATTAAAATGTACAATATAATGCTTTCAAATGGAATAGTTACTGTAATAACAATACAACACTAAACCCCGATAGTATTTCAGCGCATTAACATGGTAAAGAGCCATTTACTGTCACAGAAATGTCACCAGCATGGTGTGTCCTTGATTAGTTTTAACTCGGTAGAGGTAACCCCGCGAGCATTTAACTCGCACATATCATAATTTAAGTATAAAGTAAATGAAAGTATTGAGAAAATTATCCTATCGCATTAAGATTTTGTCTAGCTGGACCTGAATAAACGTGCAGTAGAAAGGTATGGTCAAGACTTTTAGAATCACGCGGGGATTCCCTCACGACTATACTCTTCACGTTATAATATTGTAATTAATTGCTGAATTTCCCTTACTGAGTCACTCTTAACATTCCAATATTTTTTTTCAATCAATGTTTGTTAATAAAATGTAAAATATTTCTGTATATTTTGTTTTGTGATGATATTTATATCCTATTTATTACTTAGCTCTGAGTTCCAAACAATGATAAGTTAGAGTTAAAAAGGAATAGGAAGCCACATCGTAATGGAAATGCTGACAGAGACACCTCTTGTGTAACTTATTTTTTTGTTGCACAGATTGTTTTCTTTAAGCTTCTTAAGTTTCGTAATGAACGAGAATCATTAGATGATGGGTAATTGTTGATTGCTTAATAAAAATAGCAATGCATGTTGTGGAATCCTTTAAAGTGTTGAATTTCTTTGCAATACCGCGTTATGTGATCACATATATTCCTTAGTCGTCTCACCTTTATTTGGACCTAATATTCTACGCAACACTTCATTTTCGAATACCTGAAGAAGTTGTTTATCTATCAGCGTAAAGGCTACGTTTCACATTCGTAAAGAAGAGCTGGAAGGATGATGTTTTTGTAAATTTTGATTTTTATGTTTCCGAGCTTGGTAATGTCAAGACCTATTAATAACAACCATTTCCCGAACGTTAATGGTGCCTTTATTTCCGCTTGAATTTCGTTTTTTTTTTTGTAGTTAACACAGACATAGGAGTGCTTAAACTTCTCCACGTGTTCGGACATATTCCGTCCTACAATAATATCTGAAATGAGACTGATGAAAATTGTTTGGAAAATATCTGAGATTAAATTAGCTTCTCACAATTCTTTTATGAACATTTTTTCTCAATTAGTATTCCGCTGCCATCCTGTTAATTTCCACCTGGACTGCGGACAATTTATCATTAAATTCCCGCTATCATCTCCTCTTCTTCTCCTGCATACTATTTTTTTCCAGAGTTATTTTCCCCTCTGTGTGGAATGAGAGTAATGTGTTAGTGATGCCGAGCACGTAGTAGTGGGGGCATCCTCCCGCTGTAATATCGATTTCCATTCATTTCTCCAAATATCTGTCTCTTCTGAAACAAAGGATGGTGATAGATCGCAATGTGTGGCCAACTGTTCGCAAAAGTCCGCCGAGCTAGTGGAAAACGTGGTGCAACAGACCATATATATAGGGGAGTAGCGGAATGGGGAAATATAGGAATGTTAAAAAAAATATAGGGGATACTGTGGTGAATGTGGTGAGCCAGCTTGGGGTAGGTGTGGGTTCGATTCTTTCCTGGGTCATTAATTATAATATTTGTCTGGATAAATATTAATATTATGATCTCTTCTGGATTTTTCAGTTGTCAGTTGAGAGTTTTCAGGTGTCCTGAGCATAAGAAGATATGGCCTGACTTTAAAAGTGAAGTAATCATGAACCTTTTTCTATTTATATATTCCTTTAAGGTATTAAACGCTTTGACTTTAAATGTATTCATTTATTAGTAAATTTATTTATTCAAACCTGTGCTATTGCAGGGGTAAAGTACATGGTAGAAACTGTACTGTTTGTTGGACAACCGTTGTGCAAGGAGAAGATTAGTCCTAGATCACGTTCAACCACCAGATTTCCCCCCCTTATTTTGGATCCCACTTAGTAGAGGGTGGTTGAGCCCCTGAAGGGTCCTAGATCCCATAGGGTCTATCTCTAGCCGCTAACAGATGAAATAATAGCTCAGTGCTCTACCAGGACCCCACAAACATAAATTACATTGATTGAATAATTAAAATATAAAATTTGCAATGTAGAAATTATGATTTCTCACTTACCGTCATAGATTTCTCGAATGATTCAATATTACTTCTGAAATAATATCGAATACAATTATTCTATGTCAGAAAGTAATACTGCATAAAAATAATTGTTTCAGTCTGTTGACGTTGCCATTGATCGACAACTACATACAAACATAATATTTTTGATAGAATTTTAAAATTTTGATGATATCTAAAACAATGCGGAAACATATTGTGTCTTACATATTGAAGTCAATGCTGAAATTGCAGGGTTTTCTTTACGAGTATAGTTTCAGAAAACACAAAAATAACTTGAAGTTGGGTACTTTTTTTTAAAAAACTTTCAGAAACGAAACGTACATTTCAGAGAAATTATTTGGTCCCGAGCTAAAACGCAGTGAATAGAATTCGTTCATTAAAACCTCATAATGAAACCTAAAGTTTGAACTCAATGCCAATTTATTCGGTGCAATAAAGATCGCTCATTAATTTGTTTCTATTATGAAAATATCGATCTGTTTCAATATCAATAGCAAATTGAATTGTATCATTATGCTATAAAACTGATTTACTCATTCTATTTAAAATTGAGGTTCATGTTTTCAGGAAATTTCCACTTTATATATATAATTATTTAGAAATTTAATATTTTAAATTCACGGTTCACCAATTTATTTTAATAACAAAAAGTATTATTCATCATTGTCATTGAAGGAAATGGATTAAAGTTAGCTTATTATGTATTTTTTTTTAATACGTACACATTGGATTCTGTTTAAAAATTCCACCGTTAAGATTCGACACCTTATTAGAATACATTATTTATTATATGGTATGTCGTCATTTATAAATAGACAAATGACAATGAAAAGAAACGTAAACTGTTTTTAGGAGACACCAAATATTTAAATTATAATTATTTTTATATAAAACATCACGTACCGATTTATTTATTTAAATCATCAATGTACCGATTATCAGAAACTGATTGAAAATAACCTTAGAAGAGGATTTATTAGTTCGTAAAAATAAGTACTGTTTATACAGAGACAGGTAATGTTAATAAAGTTTTTTTTTTATAACAAATCATCATATAGTTAGTAAAACCAATTTTATTAATAATTGATTAATTTGTTCCATAAATGGCAACCGAAATCATATCTTTTTTTATTTATATACTTTGGTGTAATGTCTTTTTCTAGATAGGTAAGGAGCTAATGAAAGGTTAGCAAAACTTTTTAGTCCAATCCAAAACGAAATAGAAGTAGACAATCACAGATAGGCTTACTGAGTATTAAAGACTGGATTATTATTTAAGATTATTGGAAAATCATATGTATGTTTTATAATAAAATTTACTTACGGCATATCTAAGTGAGGGTCCTGAAACAAGGATCAATCTTAATAGAAAACAAAAGGAATGGAGCCTGTCAAGAACAGTCTTTCCCGATCAATCCACTTTTCTTGACCTCGTTTCCAAAATAGGTTGGCTTTCCTGAACTTAACTCTACGAAAATGTCTACTTTGCTGGTCAGTGAATCCATATAACCATTTTAAGTTGTTGGTAATCGTACAGAAAATAAAATTTAAAAAAGGCAGCGTTTTTACGGTGAATTGAAACATGTAAATACATATAAAGTAACGTATACACTTTTGTCGTATTTTTGAGTATTTAGAATCTTGTTTTATTTCTTAATAGTCTCAGATTATAGAGCCGTGAATTCCTTACCCGAATCCGTTTAAATCTATAGTAAGAATCTACAACCCCTTGTGAGACTCTTTGCTTATAATTATGGAGAAAACCCGGTGATTGAAATCACCTTTCTGCACAAACATTGGCTTGGAACCATTAAATATTCTTACATGTGCTCTTCATAGGTTCCACTGGCACAGGTTTTTTTTTATTTTTTAATTAATCTGTCTACAACGCATACAGAAAGCCGTTAGTTCCTTAGTTGTAAATCGTTTAATACTTACCTATAAAAATAATGGTTATTCCTATTATTCCGAGGTATTATAAAAAAATTAAATAGATATATTATTATTACTATTATTATTATCAGCTTATTCTCCCAATAGTGGAAGATGTTAAGCAAACAACTCAATCAAGCTTTCTTTTGGTTTTTCTTTCTTTCTTAAATAGTTTATTATGGAAGTTTTACGTCATTGTTACTGAATCATTATCTTTGAAAAATAATTATTTATAATTCGTTGTATTATTTATATTTAATTTATTATATATTAATCGAATAAATTCACTTTGAATTAATGTTGAGCTTTCGAGGCCAATTTATGCCATTGCCATGGATGCATTTATTTCCGCTGTTAATCCATTGAAAACGGAAATTGACGAGCTCAAAAATCGACAGGAATTATTGGAATAACCGACGGTGTGAACATTTTTACGACCGCTTTCAATCCCCTTATCACTAGAACTGCCCATTAGAATATCTTCACTTTCATAAAATAAATTTAGCGCAAACATGTTTAAGGATTTTTTTCTACACTAAAAATCGATAAACAAATTGAAAAAATATGTTATATTGCTTCAGATGTGTTTTTTTAATTTATTGGAATGCATTTGCGATTTCGTTATCGGTGCTGTTGAGAAGAATAGAAGTGATACACTAATGAAATAATTGAATCAGTACTGCATAGTGTCTACTGTTTCTGACGTCATCAATGGCACGTGGAATGAATGACGTCTACTCTTGCTGATTTTTAATATTTCTCTGGTTATAGACGCCATATTAGCATGAATTCTCTTTACAAAACATTAATTATACTAAATTGATTTTCTTCTGAAAATAAAACTATATTATATAATGCATTGATCCAAGATAAATTTGTATAATATTGATAATAATAACACAGGCCAACGATGAAAAAACTTTTTTAATGAAAATACCTTATTCTTATGTTGTTTAGGTTGCTGAATCCAAATATGATGCTTAAAAAGTTGTATCACCCACCATTTATTCACATTTTATAGTTAAATTCATGAAATAAAGAAATATTTTTAGAATTTAACAGCTTTTTCATAGTTAAGATAACATGAAAAAATAGGTCTAATGAACAAAGATGATGTTGGCAGCACTGCTGAAACACATGCTAAACAGCTGATGTTTTGTTTATTTTCAACATAACCTCACTTTTACGTTTCCTGTACATGTGCTCAGTGCAATGTCTCATCGCGGCTGTAAAAACTCTGCTGACAGTTTTTGTTATATTTGTGGTGAGTTTGTTATTAAAAAGCACCAAAGAAACATTACAGACTTTGTGAAAAAGGTTTATCTAGCATACTTTGGAACCAAACTTGGAGACCAGGATAAACCTTGGGCACCGCATAAGGTATGTTATGTATGTGTTGAAGACCTCAGGAAATGGTCAAAAAAAGAGAAAAAACACTTTAAATTTGCTGTTCCCATATGTACCACTGCAACCCCTGACCTGGCCTTGGGTTCAGTACATGATAGAGACTGTACTGTTTCATGGACAACGGTTGTGCAGGGAGGAGATCTCTCCTAGATCACACTAAACCGTCAGATTTTTCCCCTTATTTTGGGAACCCACTTTATAGAACCTGGATGAGCCCCAGGAGGGTCCTAGCTCCTATATGATCCATCTACAACTGCTAACAGACTAAATATAAGGCTTGCCATTAGCGGAATTCGAACTAGGATTTTCGGCATGGCAACTCAGTGCTCTACCACAGAGCCATTCTGCTTCCTATAATTATAAAATAATGAACCTTATAATTTTATGATGCGCTTGTATGAAGGATATCAGGCAGTCAGGGAAGTATGTTAGCACCGTTATGATAAGAATAATGGTGAGTATGGCAACTACGGTTTTTCACTTGGGAATCCTTATTACTACTACCAACGGGCTTAGGCGATAAGCAGACTAGAAAGACCAGGGTATTCGAACCACGTAGACCTCAGAAACCCTAAGGAGCGGTATTATCGATTTTCATACATTAGCGGCCCCTAGAACTGCCGCTATCTCCGTCAGATTTATCGTCCTTAATTAACGCGATGTTCCTGGCACCGGATGCTGGCAGCCCACACTCAGATAAGGTGCACTTAAGGACTGAATCTTCCTCCAGGGCTTAACGTTGAGGACCGTTCTAGGGTTGTTTTTTTTTTTGTGCTTTTCGCTTAACAATAGAAGATGTGGAGGGGGATTGCACAGCAGATAAGAGTAAGCTGTCGAATCTATGTATTTTAAGAACAGTTTTCCTGTTCACTTCCCAATATACAATCTTTCTTAGTTATAGAAGAAAAAAAAGATTGAAGAAAAAACAACCTCGCTAAAGGGCTTTGAAAGAAACTATCCTCAAAAAATCAACAAACATGTATGTTTATGGTTGTCTTAAGAGATATAGACCATAGTCTCCTGGACAATTTTCTTTCACTCTGACCGATCTTCCGCGATTCTTCTCCATGTTCTCAACTCAAGGAGGCTAAAATCTGCCTCCACATCGTTCAGTCATTGCAGTCTAGTCCTGACTCCGCCTCGTTTTCCATCTGAAGCCTTTATTTATCCATTCTATGTACGTGGGCCAACCATCTTATCTTTATTTCATTTGATAATTGACACTAAGTCAGGTCTCCATGTAGGTCCTTAAGTTCTTCATGCGTTTTGATGCGTGAACGATTTCCTTCTTTCTTTATAGCATTTACTCTTCTAACAATCTTTCTCTCTTACTCAAAGTACTCAATAATCTCTCTTGCTATTTGGTTAGGTTCTACGCCTCACCACCATACATGACAACTGGAAGAAGTATTGTCTCATATACACTTATTTTGAGGCTACCTGGTAAATGGTATATTTTAGAAAACTTTTCTGAGGGATCTACAGCATTTCTACCGTTCTCGAATCACTTACAAATATACAAAGATTCATAAATATTTTCAAAACTGCGTAAACTTCAAATCTTCGTAGAATATATCCACAGAATGACCTCTTCCTCGATGAGAGCATGAGCTTTGTTTTATTTTCAACTATTATGAGCCCTGTCTTGCCTCTCAGCTTTCCGAAAATTTTCCAACAGTACATTTTGATTACTATCTCTAACTATTACAAATTATTCCCGAAAATTCCTAAAATTGGGATTCGTTGGAAAAAACGTACTTTATCATAGAGTGGCAACAACCGTTCTGTTTTATTTTTTACATAATTGAACCTCGAATACAGTTACTTATATTCATAATTTTCATGATCGCAATAATTTTTTTCCGAAAATGTTTGTACGCAATCTTAATATTACCTTCTGCTCCCATAAATTGAGTTTAAATGTTATGTAGTTTTCTTATCATGAGAATAGAGTGGATTCTGTATTAAGATTAGAGGTGAATTATATTTTGCATACATATAACTTGTATTCATTATATACTTACATTGAAATTTGTGATTGTTTGTTTAATAAACAAGTACTAATAAACATAGTAATAACAGACAGATAATTCATTCTACGATTAATAACCCATCAAATATACATATTTCTGATTGCGTTCATCGTTCGATTAAAATATGCACGTTATTTATATTTGTATATAGAGTGGCAACAACTGTTCTGTTTTATTTTTTACGTAATTGAACCTCGAATACAGATTTGTTTTCTCTATTCAAATATTAACAACTGATTAGCTTCTCACTTCTTAATTACGATTCGAAAAAGAATGATCTTATTTATTTATATATGAATAAGCGTATCATCAGAAAAACTATATCCACAGTGAATGAATGAATTAAGCTTTTGTTATAAAGAGTAATATAAACAAAATAAAATGGTTTACAAAAATCTACTAATATTTACAAAAATGTATACATATTTGCTCTTTATAGGCCTTCATTTAGAGTAATTATATAGAGTAAGGTCTAACTTCCCTGAGTGATCAGCTCTATTGGGAAGTGATATCCACAATAAAGGTTATTTATTAACAATTATTTTCATGATCACAATAATGTTTTTCCGAAAATATTTGTATGCAATCTTAATGTTACCTTCTTTTCCCATAAATTGTCATGAGAATAGAGTGGATTCTAAGGTGCATCATGAGGTGCATACATATAACATGTATTAATTATATATTTACATTGAAATTTGTGATTGTTTGTTTTATAAACAAGTACTAATAAACATAGTAATAACAGACAGTTAATTCATTCTACGATTAATAACCCATCAAATATACAAATAAACAAATTCTGATAGAGTTCATCATTCGAATAAAATATGTACATTATTTACATTTATTCAATAAATTTGTTTGCTTAAGAATTATATACTACAAATATAACCTTTGAAACAGCAATATATTCTTCAGTTTCACCGAGCAAAAGTTTGTTGGGAAAGGCTAACCTGTTTCTGAAAGTTATTAAAGGTTCCTTTTTCTAGGAGCGAAAGAGTTTGTAATTTAAACGTCAATTTGTGGATATGAACCTTGCAACGTCCGTGAACATAAATAAGGATACATAAAAGCGTACACTGAAGGTTGAAGACATAAGTAAATATGAGAAAACAGTGAGAAAAATGAGAGTAAAAAAAAAACAAAAAAGTAGATACGTGATAAAAATATTGTGTAATATATAACATAATAAATACAATATAATATCAAAGAAAAATGAAACATCGATAAATTTTATCTAGTCACTACAGGTATTACAATTAATGGCTGCCAGGTCTAGAGACTTGTTGATTGAAAAGCCGAGCGTATATCAAATTGAAGTCTTTTGAACGGTATTATGGGTTTTGATGATATTGGAATAGATGGCTACAGGACGACTTCTCATTTAAAGCTTCCAGTCAACATTGCTGCTTCAATAGCATTTCCGGTAATATTTTTGATGACCAAACGTGTAAGATCAATAATTGGTGGATTCAAATTTCACATAATCAATAATAATGGCCGAATGATATCACTTAAGGGTATGAAAAATAGTTTACATCCTATACTCAGACCTTCTGAATATAGACACAAAATTTCATAAGAATCGGTCAAGTCGTTTTGAATCGGTTCGGAGGAGTTTTGTTACAAACAGTGTGACACGACAATTTTATATATTCTTTAAAAATGGTTATTTATGTTTTTCCCTAAACATAATAAACATAAATTTCGAAGTTTTTCGGCCATCAAAAGTAATCCCGTCCGTTTTCTCGGTTGCGAACATGAATTTACACTCAGACATTCCCCTACAACAAATCAAAAATGCCGCATCATCAAGCGTCACTGCTACATGATCGACGCATAATCAATAATAATGACCGGCTCATATCACTTAGAGTTATGAAAAATAGTTTACATCCTATTCTCAGGCCTACTGAATACTGACAAAATTTCATAAGAATCAGTCAAGGAATCAGTCGGATGAGTTTTGTTACAAACACTGTGACACGACAATTTTATGTATTAAATATATATATGTATGTATATCAGATCTACTAATATCATTCAAGAAGGAACATATAACTAATTAAACTTTCGCATTGATGACCAATACGTTTTTCGCCTACAATTTAAAACAACCAAAAATATCGTGTTATAAACTTATATTAAGGCTTGCCAGAGATAGGGACTCGATCTATACACATTTAATATCCAAATCCATGAGATAATCAGGATCTATCTCTACTGTACTTTAATATTATTTATTAACTCATTTTTTTCAGGTTCATCAACTTGACAGAGCCTCTTGATTTCATGTCAAGAATTGTAATAAGTAAATCCTGGTATTCAGTTGAAAGTTCACACCTGGCTCATGTTCACAAGGAGTTTCTCCCCCTCCACTCCCTCAACAAGGTTTCTTTCGATCTAAATGCTAATCCTTAGATTTATCTCCAACCCTTACTCGTTTTGAGGAAATTCTTAACTTCTCCGTTTTCCATTTGAGATGCAAAGAAAATTTGAAAGGTAAATCTATACAGAGCTGTTTCTTAATAAAATATAAAATGGTTCTCTGTTTATCTCATGATGTTCGTGCTTATCAAAATAAGAATAAATTGATGACGTGCATACTTCAATAGCGGGTAATTTTTCATCGCAACATCTTATTAAACTATAACAAGATTCTTACCTATCTAATCTCGTTCGATAAACCACCTGTAAGTCATGACATAGCTTAACATTAACAGTCGGGTATCCATCTAATGTGCATAACTACCACCATCCAGTATCTTACTCCAAGGTCTTCCAGGATGTCTGACTTTGTTAGATCATTTAGAATTTTTTGAGTCGATCATCTGTCACCCTTGCCAGCCTATCGTAGTAGAACCACTTTTACGGACAATAATATCAAACCCATTAAATTTATAGTACCACATGACTTTTTCTGCAATGTCATTATCTTTTATTAGTATTAGTACTTGGCCATTAATTCTTATGATAATCAACCAAAAAATAATGTATAGGAAATAATTTCGACCCTGATTTCCAAGAATACGTGCCTATTTCAAGATTAACTAGTTAGTTCTACCCCTAAACAGAGGGAACGATTTGTGAAGAAATTTATCCGGCTCGATCACAAACCAGGCGGGGTTGAGAATCTTGCTAATTGAGCATTAGATTGTTGATAGTGCTATTATGGTGATTATTGTTGACAGTTGTCAGTTGTATCTTATGTTTTAATAAAGTAATGTTATTTTTTTTTAGGTTTGATTATTTTAAGGTTTGTTTTCCTCCAAACCTTCCCACAAATGACTTTGAATGTACCTTGTTTCCATCGCAGTCTCCGTGATGTCTACGAGGTTCAGAAGAGGAGCCGCAGGTTACAATGTATTAATTGAATTCTTCGTAATTAGATAATTGATGACAGTCATATCGTTAAGAAAGGAATTAACAACTACAGAAGCACAAACCCTTTCTTTCAGTTTCTCTACTTTGACGTTTGATCAACGGCACATTTCATTTACAGATAACTAAAATATAAAGCCTATAAATGAATAACTTTAAAATACTGTTTTATAATATATTTAAAAATTACATTTTCATACTATATCATTTTAATGTACGCGTCAATAATACCTGCGGTGAAAATCATTTCCAGGAAATCCTGTATAATAAAGTTATTTTTCAGAGAGATTTGGCCAAACAAACCGAAATATTAAAGATGGAAGATTTACTGTTTATTTATCTCCTCCTATATTTACGGGAAGGATTGAAGTAGAGTTGGAAATTGGGCGCGCCAGGAGAGATGATCCATTTACCTTTTGGACCGGATTTGGAAAGAATGAAATAAAAAGAAGGAAGGGTACAATTATTCGGAAAAATGCTTGGAAGGTTTCCAGCCCGTAATTTTGTCCCCTGCCACCGCACCCCCTACGCCCGAATATATATCCCTTCCCAGTCGAGTCAATTATCAAATCTGTACTTGTGGAGTCTTTTAGAAAAAATGTAACAAGCGTTTTTTTTTCTCTTTTGAAATTAGAAACACCTTTTAAAACCCATTTGGAAAAAGTTATTATTTTTATTGAGGAAAGTGTGTTATATTTGTTATAAATATAACGACTATATATGGCCCTCAAATTTCACGTTACAAATTCACGTTATGAAATTTTGTATATTTTTCGACGAATGACACACTCATTTACACATGAGGGTACTGTGTACTCACGTACACGAGCTTGTATTCAGAGTATATGTGGATAAAACTAAAAACAAACTAAGCAAGATCTATAGTTCATACAGTAGGCGATGAGCTTTCAAAAAGTGAAACACCGCCTTTGTCACCAAGTATGGTTATTTCTATTTCATTTATTGTTGTAAGATATAAAGTAATCCTAAAAAAACATCGTTTCATGTCACAGTAAGAGTGGCATCATGACATGAAGGAGGTCGCAGTTTCTTTATAATAGCAGAATGAGTGAGCCGAGTGAGGCCTATTATTAAGAGGGCCAGGGTAGTCTCCTCTATACGGCTGCTAGGGTAGGATGTAGACCATGCTCTTACTGTTGGTTTTTTTTAAATAATTTTTACTTTAATTCTTCTTAATTCTTAGTAGACTATGGTTATACTATACTGAGATATCATAAACCTTTAATATAAAATGACTTATTGAAAGACTAGAAGTCCTTTTGGGTTCCCAAATTATTTTTGCCACTGTCAACTTCGAAGTAGTGAAAAGAAAGTTAACAAAATGGTTCCATCTTTATGGTGTTGAATACTGATAATAAGTCTTCCATTCTGGTTTTACTTCCTTTGATCCTTACCAGAATATAACTGTTAGTTATATTCAGTATTTAATGTGAATTCTTTGATGGAAATTACTACTATTATAATTAACATTACATTAATGGGTAGGAAGCCATTCCTCACAACGGCCTGGATGGATATTTCATGAAAAACTCTATCAAGAGCAGATCTGGTAATCTGTACAATGTTTCAAAGAGTTGGTGAAATGGCTTTCATGATCAGATATAGTGTGCTCAGTATTATTTTCATATTATAGAACAATGAAATCTTCCATTAAGTTGACCGTTGATCTGAATGGTATTTTAGTAGGCACTTGCCAGAAAAGAGACACTCTGGTGTTCTCAACTCATTCCTTCAAAGATTTAGGAAGATTTTAACCTTTTCCTTTTGCATGCTGAGATTGTTCCAAGTATACTAATATTTAAAGAAGTATTTATTTATTAATATTGCAGATTTACTGTTTAATGATTCTTAATTAAAATAAATAGGAAAAGACATACATAGCCTAGATGCCACTTTATCAGTAAATAAAAGTATCTTAATTTATTTATTTATTTTTCAGAAAGCAGCCTTAATTCATTTTGTGATTGATGGAAACATAATAATTGATCAATAGATTTACTGCAACTTTTACAATCAATTTTACTAACTTTTTATCTGATTCCAAAAAAAAACCACAACGGTTTAATCATATGCTTTCAGAATATAAAAAAATAACTTTATGAGGTAAAAACAACATACACCGATATTTTTTTTAAATATTGCTTTTCAATGAGGTTAAAAAAACACACCGTCTTTTATAATTCGATTATATTTGGCATATACAAACTTTTTCGTTTCCTAATAAATTTATAAACAATTTATGGTCCTTTTATTTAACCAAAATATACTTTGCATATTTAGTTATTTGACAAAGCTTTTACCAGGGATGTGGTTGTTAAATGTAGGATAAACAATAGCAAATTGGTCAACACAAAATTCTCAGTATTTCAAGGGCATTGATTATATATTTTAATGAATAAATATCGAGGTACATAAATTTCGGGTGATCAAGTGTTATTTGGCAGTATAAATAAATTTTTTTTAAAAATTATGTTACAATTTACGTATTTTTAAATTTCGAGATTAAAAAAATAACATTTTGTTAACATTAGCACCCTTTAAAAATAACACACACACATCATATGTGTGGCTTAGGGATGTAATTTAATACTTATTGAATTCACGATGAACTGATGACCGCATACTAACCGTACTTTTACTTCCAATGAAATAATTAAAGCCATTATTAATATTTAATAAGTTCCATTAAAATAGCTCACGCTGCCGATAATATCATTATACATTTAATGCGCCCCGAGCGTTTCTAATCGCTTATCGTTTATTTAACCTAATTGGCATACCTATAGTATTATTTATCAACAGTACTAATTCACCAACCAGTAATTACTGAATAATAAATATTCTGAAATTATTTAGTCATTAAAATTAAATTTCATATTAAAGTATATTTTTATAGGCGATCGCTATTCGGGTCAATTTCAGTTGTACTCCTTTACAAAAAAATAGGTTTTCAAAATAAAGATATTTTTAATTATCTTATTTATTTCTTAGCTCTTTTTACAGTAAGAGGTTGAGGTGTTTCATGGTTTAGTTGGCATGAAGGAACTCAATTCCCATCACTCCTAATTAAAAAAAAAACATTTATTGAAATTTACAACTGTATTAAATTAAGTTTATGTTGATTATTTCTAAAGGAAGGAGAAATGAGAATTATAAGAAGGATTTTTCATTGCAAGGATTGGATATGAGAAGAATGCAACAGCTTAGTGAAGACCCATAGCACTACATCCATGTATTTCCAAACAGGCCCAATAATAGTCATGTAGAATAGAATATAATCGAATGGAAAAATAATTTCATTCTGGGACCAGGTCCCTTAAGAATAACAGATGTTTACAAAATTTAATAAAGATTTATCTGGCTAAAGGGCTAGATTATTAGAATAAACAAAATATAGATTAGAATAATAATTTGCAATTACAGTAGAACCTCGATTATCCGTCAGGGTATTGGACCAAGATGGTGACGGATTTGGGAAATAGACGGACATGGGAGTGAGTCATAGTCTCATATATATATATATATATATATATATATATATATATATATATATATACACACATAAGGTATACATATGCAGTAAAAATGTTTTTAAAAATTAATAATAATTACGTACGCTAACAGCACAATCATTGTATGTCCAATTTTTCCCTCTTGAGATTAAATATCAATTTAAAGATGGAGTTTAGCTCTTTCTTCCTGCACTAGCGTAGTATGGCCCTTCCTTATAATCATTAAATGATTACATAGAAGGGACATACTCTAGGGTTCCTCCGCACGTTTTAACTGTAGTCCAAGGAATTTCATAGATTTTTGCTAAAATTGAAGCACTTTCACCTTTTCGTAAACGTTTTACAATTTCAAACTTAGTAGCGAGATCTAAACTCTTCCTTTGTCTTTTTTTCCGACATTTTTGTACGTACTTTAAAAAAAACGACAAGTACCCGTAAGACAAGAATGAAGACTGAAGGTAGTTCAACTGCGGAAGTTTGAGATTAGGTAGAGATGAAGAAATTTTCTGAGAAATGTGTGAGTTTTTGAGTAAACAACAGATTCTAGAAAACTAAGTTGTCAAGACACAACGATTGATTCTTAGTCGGCGTCTATGACTTAAGCCACCAAACAATATATATACATCTTTTTTCTCTCAAACTGAGGTGACGGTTAACAGAGAGTGACGGTTAATAGAGTGACGGATAATAGAGGTTTTACTGTATATGGAAACTTTGTACGTTTGTCAAGATGTAGTACTAAGTATCGGATGTGTTCTACAAAAATCATTAAGATATTATTATAGAACCCTCTACTCACTTGAGATAATATTAAAGAATACTCAGGAGATCCCGTAGATGTTTTAAGAGTTTTCTGGTTATTTTTTTATATAAACTCGTATATAATAATAAGTGTATAGTATTATAAAATAAGTGTGGCTTGAATTAAATATACAAAGTGATACATGTATGCAATGCATTGTTACCGACATATCAGAGTTTATGAATGATGAGCTAATGGTTTAGATTGAAAAGTGTGCATGGATAATCTAAATATTTTCAGTTCCACCGCAACTATGTGAACATATGATGTTTTAGTAACTGTCAATAAATAGTTGTAGTACAATTTTTGAGTTAGTATGAAAAAGAGATTTTTTAGGTTAAGCTTCTTTAAGGAGTGATTCTCAACTTGCACTTCTTAAATACAATAAGTTACAAGTTTATTTGAATTAAAAAGTTAAAAATCATTGTACGTATTGAGCGATTATATGGTCATGTGAGAGATACATTGAGACTGAAGGTCACGGTAATGATTTCTACTTGTTAGATATTTTTCTTTTTTAACCTTATAATAATAATAAAGATACGTGGAAGTTTAAAACAATTCGGAAAATCAGCGATTTTGTATCCTAATGAAAATCGAAGAATCACAATTCCCGAAACTAAATTCAACCTAGTCCTAAAAATTCTATGAAACATCGAATCAGCTGTAAAACTGTTTAACAGTTATTGAAAAAAACTGAGATAAGACTGAAATTTTCATCTAAACACCACCAATACTAATAATAACATTTCGGCAAGAATTATTTATCGTCAACTGAGGCGAATTTGAAGTACCTGAACAAAAAACTTAGTGTGTGCGAAAGCAGCCATGGGAATCCATTATACTCATGAAGCCAACTGAGCAGTCATATTCTTCCATTTATATATCATACCTATTGTCTTATTTTTACCATTGCCTGTTAACTCTAATGGTACCAAATATTATACAACTTGCTATTGCTTTTCTTAACATAAAAACAGATCTTCACTACCAGTAGTTAAGACTAATTACTCTCTTTTGAGAGTATTAATTAAAGATGATTTATAGATTCACGTTATCATTGTGGGTTCGCTGACGGTTTTATGGGCCTTTGTCCGTGAAAATACTGGTAAAAGATCTATTGGTACCGGAGTTGTCTATTAACTCCTTATCTAACGCTTTAGCAGACGCGAACTGTCCGAAATATATTGGCTCACGTTCCCAACATCTTGTGCCGATCCCATCTTCGCTGTTTGGAGCTTAGTTTTGAAATGCGGTATCGGATCCAAAATTTTAAGGGTTCTCTAATCTCTTCGTGGATCTGAGATGCTTTATGCTCGTTTTTTTGCTAGGTCAGTATATGTCATTATAAACTAAATTGAGTTTTATGCTACAACTCAATTTTATCTGGTATTATCAAATTTTATTGTTGTTCCTGACTTGATCACATATATCTGGCTAAAGAAAAAAAATAGTGAGCAAAGCTACCGGAGTAGTGAATATTAAATGAAATAGAAGACAAATACTTTTTATTTATGTAGATTTAAAATAGGGTAAATTTAAAACTTAGTCAGCACTTGGCTAACTAGAAGTTAAAATATATACTTATGTAACAGATTTGATGAATATATTGGGAAAATGAGGTAACTCGTCTACTTTCCCGTGTAGATTTTTCGATGATGAACACGTTGACGAAGTCAAAATAGGTTAAAGACGAGTTCAAAGGGATCAATGGCTAAAGACTTAATTATTATTTGAGAAAAACGAGTTCAGAACGAAAGGATATGTGGCTTTCGCTTTCACTTCGTGCATTTCAAACACTAACTTCTTTTTCAGATTGACAGAATCAGCAATCTGCGAGAAGTTATAAAAAAAAATAATGATGATAATGACACCGATTGGATCCGACGCTTATCATGCACTCCTGATAATTTAGCAAAAAGGCAGTTATCTCGTTTTCCCCTTTGTAGTCTTCATTTTATGCATTTATAAAACATAAGATAAATTACATGTGTATAAATTGGATAAAAACGTCGTTGTTATTATATGCTATACATTAACGAAAACTATTGACCATTGATAAAATATTTAAATACCGTTTTTGAAAGGAGGTTAGAGAAAATGCATAAAGAATAAAAACGTGATGGGATATTAAAACAAGGTTAAGATCACTAAAATAATTCAATAATTCAAGTAATTCTACATAAGACATACAGACCTACACCTTATATAGTTGGATTGTTATGTTAAGGGAAAATAGTTAGAAGAACTCGGTTGAAAAGGTAATTTTAGGAATATCGAAACGTATTTTGGGAATTAGGATTAAGCCTTGTTTGGGATTCCTATAAGGAATAAAAATACCGAATAGGTTTCTTACGAAATTATGCTGAAGTTGCTTGAGATAGTATGGTTTTTCTATCAATCTGGGATAATATATATTAACGCCGGGTTACGCGTCTGTAATTATTGGCAAGTTTTTGGATTGTTCTTTTAGATGAAGTAATGAACTGTGCTGAAGATGGATTTAGAGCCAATTAGGATTCTATTTGCTATTATTGCTTTTAGGCCCATTAAATTATTTTCCGAAGTCATGGCTAATTGAGCTATAAGCCATGATACAACCATACGAAACTATTAATACCACCTTGAGATAAGGAGTCAATAAATATAAAATAATGGAATAAAATATTTAAACATCATCTTTGAGACGCTATAATAAATTATTAAAATTTAAAAGATATTTTCTACAAGAACCCCAACCAAATCTGGATCAGGAAGTATTAAGGATTCTGTCTTAACCACTGAGTTCTCTGGCTGCGTGAATACTAATAATTTTATAGGAAAATGGGAAAGTCTTTCTTCACCAGCAAATTGGTTAGTTAATTCAGGATCAGCAACTCAATACAAACAAATTAATAAATACAGCCCGTAGAGCTTAATCGAAATTGTTCTTGTGGCTATTTATTTTTTTTTTTTTTTTTACATGTTGTGAAGAATATTTCCATTTGTTTAAACAATAGAATTTATAAAATAACCTAGAAATCGCAAAATCAAATTCAGATTTTTCTGTTTGTGTTTTTAGTCAGAATAGGAAAGAAGGGAAAAATACCGAGAATGCCTTGGAAAAACCTGGAAGGGAGTCGAGATGCTTTCAAATCTCATGGAATGGATTGAAGTTAAAGGGAGTATGTTTACGATAGACAGAATAGGATCAGGCGCCCTTAAAAGGAATACTTACCCCAAAGGAAATGAAAGGAACTTAGTGATATAAAATATTCCCACATTCTTTATTGCAGGTTTATAACTTTATAGACAAAAATAAGTTTAGTTTTGCTTTAAAAAAATCAACAACACTAAAAAACTTGAAACTTTACGACCGTGGTCATATGAAACTGTTCAGAATTTAGCTTTTTAGCAAATTTCAAGCTACATTGTATTATGTCTCTTCACTTTGTTAATCAACAGAATCAAAATAATTTAATAAATGACAAAGCTTGTTATCTGCTATTATGATATAACATTTTTTAAATTTTTTTTTTAAACACTTTATTAAAGCATTACAATCTGCCACTTGTGGGCAATAAGAAATGGTGCTATGTAGCTTACAATCATTCCAATATAACGTTTTAGGTATGACATTCATGGTTTAATGTAAAACTGATAATAAGTTGTTTCCTCCTGTATTGTTCTCAAGAGTATACAATTATAATACATGGAAATTCTATTAATCTATTGATAATGCAGAATTACCTAAACCGTTATTTAATTTTTATAAAGCTTTTGATCAAGTCTGGCATTCGGGACTGCTGTAAAAACTCTGTAAATTCTTACCTTCTACTTACTTCCTTCTTGTCAGTTCCTAGCTCAGTAATAGAGCTTTTAAAGTAAACCATCATTTTTCCTACTCTTCCCTCTTTATCTAGTCTGCCAAAGTTTCTCTAGGTAGTATCCTATACACGTTCTACACAGCTGACATCCCAACCCATCCAAGCACTGTCCTCACTACGTACGCTGATGACACATGTGTGTTATGAGTAAATAAGGATCCATTTGTTGCATCCCAATCTCTTCAATACCATATCTCAAACCTTTAATTCCTGCCCTACTGTATTCTTTAATAATATTCCACTGAACCATGTCGAACAGGTAAGTTACCTTATCTCTATAAGAATATATCTGGACAAACGTCTCACTTGGAATTCTCATACAAGACTGAAAAGACAAGAAACTGCTCGTCGTTTTTGTCTACTTCAATACTTACTGGACAAACGCTCTAAGCTCCCAATTAATTACAAAAGACTCATTTACATAACAGTTATAAGACCTATTTGGACATAAGGAGTTGAGCTTTGGGGCTCTACTAAACCATTCAATTCATCTCGTATCCAATCCTTAGAATCCAATATCCTTCGTAAAATCCTCAATGATCCTTATTATGTCACAAACAAACTCATCCATCATGATCTTAACATCCCATATGTTACTGATTTGGTCCAAACTAGATAACTATCCTTCCATGACAAGCTCCATACACACTTGAATCCGTTAGTCTCAACTTGCTTCCCATACTTTTCCTGATAACCTTCCGAGACGTCTGAAAAGAAAATGGCCTCGAGATCATCTACTATAGAACTTTATTGGAGTGCTACCGATGGGTAGTTTCTCCACAAGTGTTTTTCGTGTCATATTGTACATTTTAGCAGATTTACTTGTTTTAATATTATTATAGTTGTAAATATCAATAAATTAAATTTTAAAAAAATATATATATAAATACTATGGGGGAACCCACTGTCCACCTAACGGCGGACCGACCCCCATTTGACAGGTTATTCAATTGTTCATTTAACTAATGTAAGTACCTATTTCATTACATAGTTCACCGATATTATTCAATAAACGGAAGTTCAGTTAAGTACTTATTTTGTACTCCTCTAGTGAGCCGATTAATATACGATTATCCGCTTAGTACTGGCTTGAGAAATTGAGAATACTGCAGTTAATTAAACAATGAACCGTTTTTTGTTTTTTCAATTTAGCTTTATGAATATATTATATATATATATATATATATAAGAATAGTTCTTCAATCCGCTAGGCTAGGTCGATAAAATATTGCGTCACTAAGAACATTTTTTTATTACAGAGATTTTTTTTTCATTTTAGGTTTAATTTTGTGAATAATAATGGATACGAAAAATTTATCTAAATTCAAAATTTTGGAATAATATGTATCTTACTTTATATTTTTTTATACATGCACTCTATCAAAATTCAAAAACAGTACTATATTTTGTGTAGATGTTTAATTAAAGAAGTCAGGAACAGTGAATTATTGATTTACCAATATGCAGGACGTAAACTACACATTTAGCTCCGCGATCCAAAAATATATTTCGCCCCTAAAAACTTTGATATAGTAGAATGATTTTGTTACGTTTTACAATATTATTTTTGCAGTTCTATCTGACGAAAGATGTTGTAATTTACCTACTGAGGGCTTTATTAATCCTAAGGCTCTGGTAGTATAACTTAAGCAGGAGCTTAAAGAACTTGTGCTTACTCAATTTAAGACAAGACCCGGAGTATTGCCCACCGCAACTGGGGTTAGTGGTTGTAATGTGGTGTGGGGCGGCCTCCTCAACGTATTTCCTCTCGCTCTCTGTTTCACTTGAGAAATTAGAGACCTTACTTCCTCGCTCAGGTTCTCGTTTACTCAACAAAGCGGATGAGAGTAATGGTAGTGAAGTACTGTTGATTCCCTATGATTTCCTTGGTAGATATTGGCGATTTAAATCAATGTATGAAGATGAAAATAGTTTCCTAGTGAATTGATAAACTATTTTTTACATTTTTTTTCTAGCCTAAGTGATGAAAATATATCTAAAAAATTGCCATTTTTTCAGAAATGAGTGTTAACAGTTAAACTTATATCCAGCTGACGCAGACATAATATCTTTTGACCCCAAAACAGAATACTAATGGTACGAAATGGTCCAGAGATACAGTCAATGATTAAAAAAAATAAGAATGAATTATTATTTTGTGCCAACTTTTCGGCATATGATGTAAGGCCATCTTACATGGCTTGGAGAAAGAAACAGAAAATAACTACATAAAACGTTTCACTATGGAAGAACAACAGTTTATATCAACAGAATTGATAATAATGAAAATAAACACATAGAGTAAGATCAATTATAAAATAAGTGGTGAAAATAAGACTGGAATACAAAGTAAAATTAAATGTAATGATATATAAAAAATTTCATAAACAGTTAAAAATAACAGAAACGCCAAGACGTATTTAAATGGTTAACTGATAAGTTAGATGCTAACACCACGCGGTTTTCCCCAGATGGTTACCCATCCAAGTCCTAACTACGCCCTGCGTTGCTTAACTTCGGTGATCGGACAGGAACCGGTGTGATCAACGTGGTATGGCCGTTGGCTAGGCAAGACGCTGGCATAGTAAAATCAGTCATTCATATTTATTGTAATAACTCAAACCATTGTTATTCTATTCAAGGTCATAAAAAATTAAGTCTGCATTGGCTAGATTCTAGTTATTAACTCATTTTTTAAAAAAGGAAATTTTGTGGAAATGTTTTCATATCACTTAGACCACGAACTATATAAGAAAAAATGTAAAAATAATTTATTAAATCGGTATAAAACAATATTCATCTTCTTCTATTAGCTTAATTATAAGAATTATTCGGTAAACTATTTTCCAATTAACTAAAAAAGAATAGAAAAAAAATAATAGATAATGAAAAAACATACCACACGGATCTCAAAAACCTCAATTTTGTAGATACTTTTTAGTGTCTGCTTCAGATGCTACTAGCAGAATTCATCAGATAAAGCACTTGCTTAACTGTTCATCAGATGTTATTTTTGGAACATTACGTATGTTTCCATCTTCATTGTTTTTCAAAACTAACCTCAGTTTTAAAGCTTAGAATGTCGATGTAGTGTATGTCTAAACACATTCCCCATCCTTATACTTTAACAAAAACAAAACAAAAATTATAAATTGTAACTATTGGTTCCCACGAGTTGTCCAGTTACATTTTTAAATCAAAGCATTAGGAAAAGAATTAAAATAGAAACTAAAATGCAACTATTTCAAATAGCGGTTTTTAACTTCTTTAAATATATTCATTAATTAAAACAAATAATTTTTAGTTAGTTATTACACTCTTTTAGACCTAATCCTAAATTGATCCAAATATCAAAAAAGCGTGACGATATATATTTGTACATAATGTTTTAAATAAAAATTTGCAAGTGGTTAATTTATAATAGAAAGATTCCAGAAAAAGGAAAACGATCCAATCCGAACAGAAAATAGACAGAAGAAAACAAGAAGCAAAAAATAAGCAGAATAAATATATTCCGGGGCAAGAAAAATCCAAATTATGCAAACGATATTTGCAGATCCCTATGTGGTCTGAGCAAAGAAAAAAATAAAAACCTAGAAGGCGAAAAACAAAACAATTTTTGATCTCGTACAATTGTATTTAGATTAAAATTAAAATAAAATGTTTACTAATCGTAAATCATTATGATGTGGATGTGGTTGACTGGAAATATCTTTTGATATTATTGGGGTGTGCAGCCAATAAATTTTAGACAAAATAAATATAACTTATTTTATTTGTGCCAATGTTCGTTCAATATAAAAACAATCGGGTCTGCCGAACATTAATCGTAAGTCAGTTTAGTCTAGGATTTAAAATGGTAGGAAAAACGCATCATCGTGTAGCTTGAAGTAAATAGTGTCATGAGGCAACATTTTTGCAAAATCAGATGCCAGACAACTCTCGATCTTAAGAAAGTATGTTGATCAATACCGATTTGTGAGAAAAACTGGCACAAGTGAGTTTCCTTGTTACTCTTTTTTAAGCTCATTTGAAACTGTGTCTCATATGCGAGTTCTTCATTACCAATATTAGTAATTGATTGAATAAAATCACTCCATATGTAATCCTATGCCTGAGTATTTTTTCTGGAAAACTTGCACAATGAAGAAAGCAGAACACGGCCAGCATGAATGAATATTTCTTCTTTTTATTTTATCTTTTATGTATGTTATTTTAAAATTTATGTTTTATCTTTATACTAAAAATGTAAATGTTGTTAGCTATAATTCTAATAATGAGGTTGGTTAAAATTATTTTTTATCACAGTCAATATAATTCTAAAGAATAAAGGAATGTTTCATGGCTCGATAAATTTCATGTTATACCATTAAAGTAATACCAAACAATACTTTTAAAACAAATGTAAAAAGTTGTCTAAAAGTTTTTATTTTGATTAGTGAAAGTATAGTAAACATTTTTAAGAAGGGCTCTTAAATTTCTCAAGGCTTCACTGCCTTTCAGAAATTCCCTTAATGGGAGATTATCTCAAGACAAATACTGCGGGTTAAATCTAAAAATCAAACTTCTGTGATTTTTAAAAGAAAAAATCTGTATCACCGGAGTTTATTACATAGTAGAGACTGTGCTATTTCTTGGACAAAAAAAACGGTAATTAATAGAAAGATTATTTAAATAAACTACTTTATTGAGCAATTTAAAATATACTAATAAATGGAGCGGTCATAAAATATATTCTTCAATAATTAACTAAACTGTAACAGGTTAAATATTATTCAGAACTAATTAAATTTAGCCACCATTAACATTTAGACAACTTCAACTAAGGATATTTATTAGTGAAATTAATTGTTAATAAGCTTAAGCTCTATTTTTTTTTGTTATTTCTTTTATTCAATCCGTAATAAATATTTTATTTTAAAGTCATCTTAGGTAGACATATTCGTTTTCTTCAATATATCATCATTTGAATAGAATTTTTTTGGATATTGTAGTGAAAAAATTAAACAGATATTATACTAATTATAATAAGAGCGAATGGACAAACTAATATCCCGTTATTTGCATGTAAAAGGTGTGGAAAGCGGATAAAATTCCAAAGACGATTAAAGACTCCGTAAGAAGAAAATCAACTGCATAAAAATATGGTACGATGAAAGAAGACGATGAGCAGGGATTAAATAGTCAAAGCTATTTATTAAATGCAATGAGAGGTACAAATAACATATTATACCATTAGATAAATATAACAGAATTAGGGCGAAATTATTTAAAATGAAATTACAAAATATAGAATAATCCTAGTATAGTTATGCTGTTAAACTACTTATTATCACAGTATGGTTAAGCATAACCGATTTCCTTATTGTTAATAATATTTGTTTACTAACCCTTGATTTTTTATTGTAGTTTAAAATAACAAGGAAAATTCACATAAACTTAATATAATATCGGGGAACCGATGTCAGAAACCGACGTAGCGAAAAAGTCAAATGATCATACTTTCATTTGACTTTTTCGCTACGTCGGTTTCTGACAGTCATTACTGACTTATGGATACGAGACTAATTCTCAGTTTATAGAGAGCACTAAACCCTCCAAGAATAGATATTGTGAATCATATACACAATAAAGAAATGTGCATTGCATCTAAGAGAGTTAAATATGAGTAGAATAAGACATCAGCAAGGCCTTGAAGAATCTTTTTAGGAGTGTTGTGCTCAATTGTAAGTAAATAAGTGAATCATTATTAAACAGTTTCCTTTGGTTCGTTGGAGTCCTGGTTCACCTTACCGCTTGTTTAAACCACACTATACAGGTGACAGCTGGATATGCAAAATATTATGCTTACAGCGAAATTGCTTCCAAACATATTTCACACAACCAGTATTTTCACTTCATTAAAAATTTAATAACCAAAATTTCATTAGGTAACGTTACTTATTGAAACGCTCAATTAAGCCCAATTCCCTTCTTTAGTTATTTTCCACCAATTTCCTAATTGTTCATGATAATAGCTTCCTAATTGTTTAAAATTTCAAATTTAACTTTAAAATTATAAGAAAGTTCTCTTTAACTGACTAGTTTATTTGTTCACACCATTTTATTTAAATATTTTCTTTTTATTTTAAAGAGAAAAGATATGCCCTCGGCCGGGATTCGAACCCGGAACCTCTGTCTCTCCGTGACAGCGCTCTGACCAATTGAGCCACCAGGGTCACCTGCCGGCAAGGGACAAATCTTTTCTCTTATCCGATCCCATGTCCCCGTGTTCTCACGACTTTTTTTGGATGTAAACACGAGAATGAATGTTCTTTGAACATTACTTTTAAAATTTATGTTAAAAAAAAAGTAATGTTCAAAGAACATTCGTTCTCGTTTTTACATCGCGAAAAGTTGCGAGAACACGGGGACATGGGATCGTATAAGAGAAAAGATTTGTCCCTTTCCGGCAGTCAACCATGGTGGCTCAATTGGTTGGAGCGCTGTCACGGAGAGACAGAGGTTCCGGGTTCGAATCCCTGCCGGGGGCATATCTTTTCTCTTTAAAATAAAAAGAAAATATTTAAAATTCAAAACAGCTGACCAATAATGATAAAAAACATTTTACTTAAAGTTTGAATGAAAAGAATGTTAGTCACTTAATCCTGATACATGTTCCAGCTTCACAGGTCTAGAGATACTAGCAGGGTATAACATTCTTTGTCTAGAAACATTTAACTTTATATGCAGATATTGCAGAACTAAAGGCAGAAGTAGCTCATGACACAGGTAGCCAAGATGAGTGCAGTAAAAAGTTGAAGCGGGAGTTGCCTTTAATCTTATAATCCATTCATGATTTGTTTATTAGTTTTTAGTGCTTGGCAGGCATCCCAACTTCTCCAAGTTTTGGCGCTCTCTAATTTCATATTTATAAACTTGCTTCTATGCTTAGACCCGAAAATTATTCATTAAATTAACCCTTGCCGACTTCATGGGACTTTCACAAAGTGGTCGCGTAAAGGAATTGGGCTTAATTGAGCGTTTCAATGAATTACGCTAACTAATGAAATTTAGGTAGTTAAATTTTTAATTAAGTGAAGATAATAGTTTAGTGAGATATGTTTGGGAGCAATATCGATGTAAGCATAAAAATCTACAAATGTAACTGTCATTTGTAAAGTGTTATGGCTTAAAAAAAAAGTTTTGAGTTAAACCAGAACTCCAACGAATCAATGGAACATTTTAATTATGATTCAGTTATTAAGTTACAATGGGGCACTACACTCCTTAAAGAATATTGGCTTTGCTGATGTCTTCTTTCACTCCATTCTCTCAAATGCAATGCACATTTCTTTGGTTGTGTATTTCTCTGATCTATCCTCCAGGTTTTAGGTTTAGGTCACTGTTCATCAAGGGTTTAGCTCTCTATGATCAGAGTATTATTCTCGTGTCCATAAGTAGTAATGATTTTACTTTCATTTGACTTTTTCCCTGACTAAGCAAATACACAGCCGCGACTCTCTCTTCCTTTCCAAACTCCATTTGTCTCTCGAGTGATAAATTCCAACCACTATATTAAAGAACGTTGTGATTATTAAAACATCAAGCATCGCAATAATCCTAGTATTGTCCGGTTTTAAAGAATTAACATTCTAATTACAGATCAAGCTTTTGAGTGAGAATCAGAACGATGTATTCAATAATAGATGAGTTTGGACATTTATAAACTTCATTTAGAATTTAGAAAGAGGTTCCTTTCAGGATGATTTCATAAATAAACAATGCTCGGTCAAATGGCCAAAATTAAGAAAAATCAGTCGATAATTTTGAATTATAAAGGATTAATTGTTGAAAAGTATTAGTTGACTTTATGTATATGAAGAAGAAAATGGTCCGGATAGTGGTCAATAAAATTCTCTTACATAGGGAGAATTTTTATTAGTACGCCAAAGTTTCGACCTACATTCCAGGTCTTCTAATAGGTAATTAATTATACAAGATACAAATACATAACATTAATACATGACAGTGCATAACAATATATGGGGTATAATAGAATATTGAATTATGTAAAAGTGTACAAAGAGGTTTGATGTTTAAATCCAACAAATGAAGATTTAAAAATTAGAGCAAAGAAAAAAATGAAAAATTATCAAATAAAAGAAGAAATAAGAATTAGGACAGAAATATTATAAAAATGATTAAAAATTATAAAATGAAGAGAAATTATCAGTAAAAATAGTGACGAGAACAATTGTAATTTAATATAGAACATCAGTGAATTATTGCAGATGTAAGAATAAAATTAAAATTGATACTAATAGATAATAAACATAAATAATAAAACTGGTTAAAAATTAAAAAAAAAAACAAAAGCATTATAGTAGATTCAATTTGCTCGAGTTATAAGGGATTTTATACAGAATAACTAATATGAATTGTATAAAAATTAACTGAACAACTTTTATGAGGAATTAAACAAAAATGTTTTAAACAGATTGTAAATAATACCAATACAAAATATATTATAAATTATAGAACAAAAATTATAATTTTAGAGAAATTAAATAAATAAAATAAAATATATTGGATACCTAATTACAGTTATGGAATGACAAGAATAATAAGAAGAAGGCAAACAGGAGTTGGTGCTAAGCTAAAGTGAACAAAAATTAATGAAGAATGTTGAATAGTAACATGACGTTGGGTGATTACTTAAGGTATGATATAAGATGGGTTATACAGAACAAACGCCGAAGGGGTGTGAATAAGAAAGAGCTGTAATATGAGAAGTTATAATAGTTTACAATTATTTCTATAAAATACAAATATGGAAGATGGGAAGTGCACTATAAACAAAAATGACCAATTAAATAAATAAAAGAATCAAAGAAAAATAATAATAAAAAAAAATGAAAATTGACTATTTTTTTAAAAGTTTGATAAAGCTGATGAAATGATAATATGTTTATTGCAGAATCCATTCATATCCGATGATCCGAAAACCTTTTCAACCTTATGAAGTAAATTTTCATTTTTTTTCATTCTAGTAGGAGTATGGAACGCCAAATTAAAATTTTGGATAGATTATATTAGAACTAAATGGGAGTAACTCAGTGGTAGATCACTTTCCGTGCCGAATACGTTCAAATCCGTCGTGTGGCAGATATTATTCAATCTGTTAGCAGCCGTGGATGGATCCTATTGGATCTGGGACCCATGGGCCCTACAACAAAATATTTTTAATTTATTTGCAAGAAATAAAATACAACTTATACATATTTTCGATTTTGAACAATGTCTTTGTTTTATTTATTTTTTTAGTTTTGCTGTTTCTAATTGCAAATTATCTATGTTTTTAGTTTCTAATTGGGAACTAAACAGAAGAAACAACGAACTTGGATTGGTAATTGGTTGATAGAAAAACAAATTTAAGGTGTTTGGGATAAGATCGAAATTTCAAAATCGACTTTTTTCACATTGTTTGCTATTGTTTATTTGTTTGTTCATTTAACGTCACTTTTTGCTGCTATGGCTAATCGGACGATGCTACATTGGGAGCTCTAAATTTTGCCTATCCAGGTTTTATTAGGATAGGGATTTTTAACGAGTACCTGACATCGTACAGGCTCGGGACCCCCGTTTTACGTCCCTTCCGAAGGACGGCGTAACTAAGGATTTTTTACTCCCTTTAAAAAATCCTAGGGCCACCTGCCGGGCTACGAACCCGCGATCTTGGGATTAGTAGTTTGTTACGCTAACCACTAGACCACATGTGACCACTTGTTTGCTTTTTTTTTTTTTAATATCTAACGTAATATGTTATTTCCATAATATAAAAATGCTAAGTTGTATTTAAGTAAAATAAAACAAAGTTCATTTTACCTTGTATCTTCTATGTGTTAGTTCCGATTTATTTTTTGCAGGTTATCTTTAATACATTCTTTCCACGAAATAATTTATTTTATGTATATACAAAAGTATGTATGTATGAACGACTTTAATATAACAATGCGTCATATGTCGCAGCCTAATTCATTTAAACCCTGCCGGCATTTTATTTTATCATAGCAGTCTTCCTCTCTAAGTCCTCTTGCCGCCATTGCTTCCGGGATCCCTTCCATCCACATCTTTTCTTGGCGACCTCTCTTCCCCCTTTCCGATGGTACATGTTTCAGTTCCCTTTTAGGCCATCGGTCGTCCGCCATCCTCATAACCAACTCAGTTTTGTTAAGCGGTTTGTTTACTGCTACCCTAATTTTGTTATTCGGGGCGTGTTGTAGTCTTGATATCCTACAAATACGCCTCCAAAAATCCATCTCCATTGATAGCAGTTTTCTTGTCGAGTCAGTTGATATGGACCAGGTTTCTGTATATGTATATGCATAAATATATGTATGTATAAGGCAAAGCTATGGTATAGATTAATATAGGTCGATCTATTGAATTATTTTAAAATACAACTTCTGCTAATAAGATTTTTTTTCACAAAAAGTAGATTTTATTTTCGTATCTAATTTCAAAATAGATTTTAGCTCAATTAAATAAAAATGTTTGGTTTTGTGCTTTGCCCGCTCTGTTTAGTTTTTTTTTATACTGCATATATATTTTATAATGAATAAATTTTATAGAGATAATATCGCAATTTTTTAAAGTGAAATGTTGAATAAATAAAGAACATACTTTCTCATCAGTGAAAAGCGATAATATCTCTCAATCATTCGGTAGGAGGTCATGAAAGAGTAATTAGACGGTTACTTTGCGATTTCTCAGAGCCGTTAGGACGGAGCTGCTGAAGGAGTCCAATAAGTCATTTTCCCCTTCACACGCAGGATTTTCTGTCAAGTGATTCGGCACTTTTTAAAGGTCACAACCACTGATCGATATATTCTACTTTTTCTGGGCATTTCCGCCTACAAAAACTTTCATTCGGCTCAAAAAAGCTTAGTTTTATAAACAAAAAAAATAAATAAATGATAAAAAATTGTTAATAATCACAATGTTGGGTTCTATAAAATAGTAATTGAAATATAATTCGTTTCTAGTTGCTTATTTGTCGGAAAAAGAAATTCAGAAGAATTTTTATTAAAATTATATACATTTTGTTTTGGTGATATCTAGTGATATTTTTTCTCTCCCTAAATTTAAATTTTAGATAGAAGTTTATGATTTGTTTTGTTTTTTCAACTCTTTAATATAGCACCAGACACATTAGCACAGAATCCGACAAGGATGTAGGGATCTACAGTGAGATCCCTCATGCTAGGAGTGCTTTCAATAGCAGGATTCCCATACACGCTTTCACGAGAATCCCTTAGGGGAGGTTTACCAAATGAAGAAAGAAAATACAATGTGTGCCAAATGGCATTTGTATGATTTCTCAATTAAATATTTTCATTATTATTATATTATTAATATACCACAAACGAGAAGATCTTCAGGAGAAATTATTTTTAGTAAAGCAATATTTAATAATGTAAGTACTATAATTATGAAAGTCTTTTTAATATTCAATTGAAGAATTTTATTATACATACTATGTATTTTTATTGGAGAGTAATAAATTTAGGTTACCGACTTTTCAGAGGCTGTGTGAGTTCCAGGCGGGTCTGAAAGGCCCAAAAAAACCATCCGTGACTGTTATCGTCCGATTCCAACTCGAGATCTTCAGTACAGCAACTCAGCGCTCTACACACTAAGTTACCCCGCTCCTCTAGTACAAAGACATATAAGATGAAATATATTTGATTGGTGCCCGATAAAAAAATGTACCTGTGGTAGTATCAGTAATGGGTTTTTCTAATAGATGGATGACAGTTAATTGAAGACGGAAGTTGTGATCCGAAAATTACCTTTCTTGGCTAAATAACCGAGACAGGTTTATTGCCTGCAGTCCACCTTCAGCTGATTCATACGACCTCTTTTAATGCCCAAGAGCTTCTTTACTCTGCGACCGAAGTGTTGCCGCAACAGCTCAATGGTTCGTCTAATATTTGCGTATTTACCCGTAAGTGTTAATTATTCTCACTAATCATATTTATCCTACTCTTCAATATTTCAGATCAGAAAATAGCCTCTAAATATTCACTGAACGTAGGGGATATTTATGTTTCCTAAGCGGTTTTAATATTTGAATTGTATTGTTCATTGATCTTATTAATAACTATACTGTCATTGTGATTTAGTTTTGGTTATTTGTTTAGAGATTAGCATAACAACACTCTATGTGGATAGTAGCGGTTTCACAACCCGGCAGTTAGATTTTTTTTTTTTAAATACGGTAAAGAAAATTAAATGAAAATGGAATAAAATTAACACAAAACCAAAACAAGTTAATTAAGTACGTTAATAAGTGTTTATATTTTTGTGGTTCCTCATATATCCTTTTTTATGTTTGGAATGCCAAATTAAAAATTTGGATGAGTTATGCGAGGTGTGGCTATTTAATAACGAGACTAACGTTGCAATAACATTTATTTTTATTTTATACATAATTACTTAGTATCGCCTCCAATATACACTCCTTCTCTATCTCTACTACACTCCATGCGAATTTTCCATTATTGGAAACAGTGCTGGAAGTTATCTTCTGTCAGCTCCTTCAGGTCACGTGCCACTTTCTCTTTTACAGCTTCCACGGACTCAAAGTCGTCCCTTTTAATGAAGATTTCACATTAGGAAACAGATAGAAGTCACATGGTGCAAGATCTGGTGAATAAGGTAGATGTTCTAACACTGGGATGCTGTACTGGGCTAGGAACCTCTAGACAGATAACGCGGATTGAGCTGGCGAATTGTCTTGGTGGAGAACCCATGATTTGTCCTTCCACATTTAGGGTCGTTTTTTCCTTACTCTTTTTCGTTGTTTTGATAGTACCTCAAGGTAATAGTATTGATTAATAGTTTCACCTTCAGGAATCCAGTGAAGGTACACAACCCCATGAATATCGAAAGCAACGTCAGTTTCGTTATTTGATAGCCACACCTCGTATATAAAATGAGAGAGGAGTGATATAGTGGTAGAGCATTGTGTCGCCGGGCCGAAGACCCTGATTCAAATCCGGCTGCAGGCAGATTTTATTTTTATCTGTTAGCAGGAAGGGATGAATTTTTTGGGATCTGTGACCATAGATTTTGATAGAGATAATATATTTTTAATTTATTTTCTTGTAATAAAATACAATTGATACATAATTTCAATTTTGAATAATTTCATGGTTTTGTTTCTTATTATGTTTTGCTGCTTCTAGTTGGAAACAAAACTAAAGAAATTACAAACTTGGATTGGTGATCAATCATCAATACAGTAAGGTAAAAAAAATGGAAGAAAATGAAATTTACACAAAACAAAAAATAAAATAAAAAAATTTCTTTTGTTCATAGAGAGTGAATTTTTTTCACATTTTCCTCGTTCAAAACTCTACCTATTGTTCAGAATATTTAAATAATAAATTCGTTTTTAAATCTTTCATATTTTTTTCCCTCCCCATACTGATTGGAAGAAATACTGGGTAACGAGCCCAATATTTTTGTGGAACCACAAAAAAAAACTTGATGAAATCGGTGACGCATTGTCTCTGACGTCCCTTTATTAGTGCTGGAGTTTATTTCTTGGATAAAAAGGATTTGTACAATTCTTCTTTTTTTTTAGTTTTGTTTTTACTTTATTTGTAACTGTTATTTATTTTATGCTTGTAACAAAAAATAAATAAAACAACAACCATTTATTTTTATTATGATAAATTATTAGCTTTAATATATATCAGAAGTTATTATGATTAAGTAGGACTCAGTAGGATACTGCTTATTTTATTTGAAAAGGAATCAACACTTTTGTAACTAGGAATAATATTTTAAAAATTGTCACTCCCTAACTGACGGGCGATACAATCCTTGCAGGGCCAGGGCCTCCTCAAATGTTCCCTGTCTGCGTCCTTCTGTTTCCATCGCCGCACTCCCATTCTTCGCAGGTCATCCTCTATATCATCCAGCAATCTTAAGCGTGGCTTCTCTCATTTCCTGGCCCCACCTGGATGGCTACACTGGTTCCAGCCTAAACTGGTTCATCCTTTCTTTATGACCAAGCAAACCCAGCCTTCAATTCTTTTTGAAGGCAATAATGTTGGGCCCTGCAGATAACTCCGTTAGCTCGACATTTTTACTTATTCTTATGCCATCATTGACTGGTCCATAAACTTTTCTTAGAACCTTCCTCTCCCTAAATCTTAGAGTTTCCTCCCATAGTTTCTATAAAATACAACCAGTGACTATAGTGTGAATTCCAAGTCTAGTCGTTAATCACTGTTGGTATTAATTTTTCTGTGAGTGTTCGATGCTTTTAATGTTGTGCATACAAATCTGAACTGTCATTTTTGAGTTAAATTAAAATAAATGCTACATGAATATTTTATATCATAAAAAAACCAAAACATTTTAAACCTTGTGGAATTGCCTATTTTGCGTAATATCATAATTTATAAGTAAATACTTCCTTCATTTATGAAAATCATGAATTTGAAGAATTATATTATCTTGGAAATGTATAATTCTCAGAGAAAGGAATTTTTTCCTTCTGAGTATGATGAAGTTTACGAGGTAAAAAGCAGAGAGAAGGTGAGAGTGTTTTACCACTCTCCCGACTCATCTTTATGTCGCTCTCTGTTTATCCCCGGGGGTTGCTCCCCCTTCACGAAGATCCGGGATGTCCGCCCCTCTTCTCCAAAACGTCATAAAACTTTCCTCCAGTTCGGGGCTGATATGGGCTACGTAAGGCCTTGGGGAGGGCTCTGTCGCAACTTGGCTTTTATTTTTATCAATTCATGAGGGCCTTGGATGAGAATTCGAGAGAACCTTGGGCGCGAAATAAAGGTCCTTGGTAAACCAGACTAAGTAATTAAGAATATTCTTTTATGAATAATAATATTAAAAGGCTAAGGGAAGCCGAATGATCGATGCCTGTACTACCAAGCTTAGCTTGGAAACTTCACTCCATGGATTAGCAAACCATTAATGCATTTCTCCCATCTACGCTTCGGGAAAATCTAGCAGTTGAAAGTGATCCAGGACAAATCAACTATCTGCAAAACTACAACAGTACAGATTCTACCACATACCCCCTTAAAAGCCATGGGTTGTAGTAGTACAGGATTTTTGTATAACCCCGAGACTTTATTATTGGTAAGTATTGAGGGCGTTTCGATAAGGAACCACCTTCCAGAAATGTATATCAAGATAAAAGTAAAGTGATAAATCCTAGATAAAAGGAAACATGATACGTCCCTCGAATATGAATATATTTTATGTAATGACACGGAGAGTAAGATAGCTAATTGGCTGGCGGGACGGCACTTACGCTCTAACTAGACGTCAGTTTGCCGAGCTAACTTATCCACAGCCTCCTCCGACCGACCTCCAATTATGGCGTAGTCCAATTATCAGTTCTTGCTAACTTCTAGGATGTGATCTACTTGCTCCAGAAACTCGGCAACTAGGCAATTCTCATACCAAGGTATGACTATTATAGTGCATTCATTAGTAGTATGTTAAGTGAATCCACGGATGGGTAAAACTGCAAGGAGAAGCTTATTTCAATGATATATGTAATACGGGATTGATTCATATTCGTCGAAATATATTTGTATATATTTTATAACTGAAATAAAATAAAATATTTACAACAGGTACCTATAATAACTAGAAAATGCACGCCAAATGTATAAACGAGGCTTTAGTAATAATAATAAGGATTAACTAACCAGAGGGCTTGATGCCGATACCACCAATCTCTGCTTATAATTGCGGTCAACTGACAAATTTGAGGTATAAAGATACTATGTACTAATTATTATTTTAATTAAATTATTGGTCTTTTGTAACGAGCTTGTGCAGCCAATCATATTATGTTTCATTAAAAATAAACTAGGTATTTGAAAATGTAAATAATTATATTTAGGAGGATCACTTACATTCGTGTAATCGTCATGCTCGTGACGCAAGTTTCAATCAAATTTATTTTAATAATTCAATTGATATAGTAATAATAATACTTAACTAAAAGGTCTATTAATAGTTCTTACTATCTTATATATTACTAATAATAACTTATCGGTGCGTTTTTTATAAAAAACATGTCTGACCATTTTTAATATAGATTAAATTTGCTACAATTTGAACCCAATCGCAGCATGCACGTCTAGCACAGCAGTTCTGTAGCTCTAATAGATTCTGATTTACGCCCCTTTGAAAATTGGTAATTTTTTCCAAAAAGTCCAAATTTTAAGTTCGGCCGACTTTCGTGAGTAACACCGGCCGAAGGATCCTACTATGAAAGTCATGGGGGATGGAGTTGTAGCAAATTTAATTAGCTTTAACTTAAGCACAGACCGAGACCGAGGTCTAATAGATTCTGATCTTTGAACCCTTTGAAAATTGGTCATTTTTTCCAAATAGCCCAAATATAGGCCATCGGCCAGGTGTTTGAGGGTTGTAAAAAATTGAAGTGAGTTTCATTTTTGATATGTTTTAAGGGCATATCTGAGCAGTGTAAAACCAACTTTGCAACCGAAAACACAGATGAGTAACCTTTAGTTGGCCGAAAAACTTCAGGGAGACTGGGTGGCACTCCCGACAAAGTGGAACCAACTAGTACTACCATTATTTTTTGTATAGGTAATTTACAAGTAAATGTTTATACGTTATAATAAACAAGCTGTTATAGATCGATTCGTGGGTTACAAGGTCATTTTCATAAAAAAAAAAAAACACTTTCCCCGACTTTCAATTTTTTTAAATAACAAGCGAATTATAACACCGATAGGCCTCGTTCTGAGCTTTAATTGAAGCTAATTAAATTTACTACAACTCCATTTCCCTTGACTTTCATCTTAGGATCACTCCTTCGGCCTGTGTGCCTCACGAATGTCCGCCAAAACTTAAAGTTTGGACTTTTTGGAAAAAATTACCAATTTTCAAAGGGGCGCAACTCAGAATCTATTACACCCGCAGGGCTCGGTCTGTGCTTAAATTAAAGCTAATTTAATTTACTACAACTCCATCCCCATGACTTTCATAGCAGGACCACTCCTTCGGCCGGTGTTTCTCAAGAAAGACGGCCAAAACATAAAATTTGGACTTTTTGGAAAAAATGACCAATTTTCAAAGGGGTGTTACTCAGAATCTATTAGAGCTACAGAGTTGCTGAGTAAGACGTGCAGTTGAGTTCAAATTGCAGCAACTTTAATCCACATTAAAATGGATCACTTATGTTTTTTTATCAAAAATGCACCGATAAGGAGATAAAGGTCAAAAACTGAATTAACTCCGAAAATTTCGAGGATTTTTGGCCAACAAAAGTTTTTCCATCCGATCCCTCTCCGATCTCTCTCTTTATCTATTCCGCGAAGTCAGTTCGAATAATTGACGTTGGAATAATAAACGTTCTACTAAATATGCAATATTTATTGGAAAAAATGTTGAAAATGGATTAATAATTTCGTTGTAAGAAAAAAAAAATCCTTTAAATCGTGTAATAATATATTGAAGTGAATGAAAAAATCTTTATTAGGAGTGAAATGATTGCCTTGAAGAAGAAAGGTACGGTTCTTGGTACCCCGGGGACCCTAAGGATGGATTCTTTCTCAACTTTTCAATAAGCCCTCCCACTCCTTAGATTTCAAAAGCACTTCAAATATTGTTAGCCTTTTCAACTTTGTACAATGGTGGATGTTGCTTCAGGTATCCTCTTGTTTGCATTTTCTCTTATCTCTTTAGTCCACAGAATTCCCTCATCTCGTAAGTCCTTAAGCTAATAATTGTTCCTTTTAAAGTAAGTTTTCATGTTAAAAATCACCTAGTGAAAACTCATAACCTCCATGTCTCTATTAAGTTTTATATAAAATATATACGTTGTCCTATTTAAACATTTTAAATTCGAAAATTGTTTAAAAAATAAATGAACGAAGGTTGTCGTTCGAGTAGAGTTACAAGTTTTAACTGGGTTTTTTTCGTTTCATTTTTAAAATTTCTAAAATGCAAGTTATAGTGAGCATTTGTATAAAAAAGAGAATATAATTATGAGAAATGAGTAGATATCTGTTTCAACTAAGAAGTATAAATGATATTTGTTTGTTGAACCGATCATTTCTGGATGAAATGAATACCGATGTATACAAATTACCATAATTATATTCTCTATTCCATTATTAAACCATGAAAGGGAAAAGTTAAAAAAGATGTTTTGTTTCAACTCGAAGCGACAATCTGTCGAATAATTACCAAAATTAAAAACGTTTAGGTGGAGGAGATAAAAATCATCCAGGAGATAAAAATCATTATCTGTGGGATCGAATTGTAAATCTTAATTATTCTGGAGCCTACATGAACATACCCAAATTATTTCATCAAAATCGGTTCAACCGTTTAGAATTTCAGTGACATATATATGAACAGAATTATATATTTAATGATAGCAGAACCGGCAGACGTCCTTTCAAATGTTTCATGTTTATGTCAAAGGAGAAATAATTGTTTTCAAAAATCATCAACTATCGGATGGAATTGTGAATGTAAACCATTTCCCACCATTTTGAACGCACACAAAGCATTATATCAAAATCAGGAAAAACCGTTTAAGAGTCACATAAACACGAACACAAAGATTAAAATCTATAAAGATTTGAAAAAATGCTAATCTGATGTGCATATTTTAGCCATAGGTTCCACAAATATTACAAAAAATTACATCTTTTTTAAATATTTTTATTTTGAAGAGAAAAGATTTTCTCTGGCCGGGATTCGAACCCGGGTCGTCCGACTCTCCGTAAAAAACAATATTTGTTCAAATAATATGCAAAAATGTTTAGCTGGTTTAATTTTTTATTTTGTATAAATTTTTTTTAGTCCCTTTCGGAAAAAATGGAGTATTTAAAATTACAATTATTTATACTGAAATATAAAATAAAACTTATACAAACAAATTACGCTTTTTATTTGTTTTTCCCCTCTGTCGTAAACCAACGACTTCCTGCCCTCCAGTGTCGTTTAACATCCTACTGATTCCAGTAGAACACGTCCTGTACTTAGGACTACACCTAGGCAAACGCTTAACTAGGAATCCCCATACTAGGCTGAAACGACAAGAAACAGCTCGCCATTCCAGGCTACTCCAACATTTACTAGACAAACGCTTTAAGCCCCAAATTAATTACAAAAGACTCATATACACGACAATCATTAGACCCATCTGGACATACGGAATATAGCTTTGGGGGTCCACTAAGCCATAGAATTCCTCTCGAATTCAATCTGTAAAATCCTCAATGCTCCTTACTTTCTTACGAACAAATGATAATGACCTTAATGTCCCAATTGTTGCTGATCTGATTCGAATCCGATATCAATCTTTTCATGACAAAGATTGGGTTGTTATGCCACTAGAACACACACAGGAGTGTTCTAGTGGCATAGCAACCTCCTAAGCCCAAAATCTCTGGTTTGTAGCACAAAAGGTGGCTTTAGAATTTTTTAAATGGAGTAAAAATCCTTGGTTAGGACGTCCTAAGGATTAACGTCCTCCGAAAGGGGCGTTAAACGGGGTCCAGAGCCTGAGCGATATCAGGTACTTGTTAAATATCCCTACCCTAATTAAACCTCGATAGGCAACATTTAGAGCTCCCACTGTAGTATCGTCCTATTATCTGTAGCAGCTTAAAAAAGTGACGTTAAAATAAAAAAGCAATTTGCATTACTAGCCTTAACATAAATAAAATTTATATTTTTTATTTACTTACCACTTACCACATGCTCATTTGTACATACTATCTTTATTTTGGACTTTGTGGATAATTTGAATGCACATTATTCCGTGGGCCAGGTAGACTCCGGAGCGATGGAATAACAGGGTAGAGAGCAGACGGATAAAGAGAGGGAGGAGGTCGGTGGTGTATAGAGGAGAGACAAAGGGAGATGAGAAGGCTTGGATCCAGCGGCGCCTTATATACTCGATTAGCTGCCATCAGCTCCTTGCTAATTTCACTTTCATCTCGAGGCCTTTCATCACAGCGGCCGTCCTGTCTCGGGATCAGCCTCCGTCGCTAGCATCTTCTTTCTTCTCTCAGGTTCAACAAAATGCTCGACTGAACAGGTTATTAAAGAAGTAAAAAGAAAGTACAAACTCAACGAGTTAGGGATTTTTCCCCAACGTTAATGCATATACTAAATAAATTAAATACGAATATCTATATAGAAAGATGTGAATATTGTCTGTTTATTCATTTTACATCTTTTCATACAGCCATGGCTTATCGGACGATGCTATAGTGGAAATCCCTATCCTTTACTATCTAGCTATAATTAGGATAGGGATCTTTAAGAAGTCCCCAGCGGTGTTCACAGGCTCGGAAACCCCATATTCCGATGGATGGCAAAAATAGCATAAACATATAAAAAACATTTTTTATTCCCTTTAAAAATTTCATGTGCCACTTGCCGGACTGTGAACCCGCGATCTTGGGCGTAGTTGGTTGTTATGCTACTGTCGTTATTTGATATGTGAATATGAATGTATTTACATTTGTAATTATTTAGGTTTTGAGTACTACCAGTGGGTAGTTTCTCTACTTGTCATTATCATGTCATTATGTAACACGCATTCTATTTACTTGTTGTATAATTGTAATACAGTTGTAAATATCAATAATAAATTTAAAAAAAAAAAAAAAATTATTTAGGTACTCGTACTTAACACACCAACCGGCCAATTTAGCGCTGATCATCTTTTAAGTTCGTTTACTTTCCTTTGCGACTTTGAATGCTCACTTCAACAACTGCGTTGTAATTACGATAATAATTACTGCTACTTACCCCACAGTTCTACAAACAAAAATTTTCACATCTGCCCTTTAAAGTTTATAGATCAAAGTTTACAGATAGTTTATAGAAACAAATCTGATAGCGGACCATTTAATAGTAATAAATAAGCAATCAAAATAATAATTTAGGAACCAATAGCCATACCACAAAAACAAATAGAGGAGTGAAAAGGAAATTAAACCAAAATATTGATACCACCCAAAATGCACTGTGCAACTATTCAGAAATATACAAAATTCTAAAAAAAATTAATACGAAAAAACACTCGGGATTGTCGCAATATTGCCAATATATTTAAAAAAGCTACCACCGGCAGGAATCACAGGACTAGTAGATTTGGTAAATTTAATGTTAAAATAAAAATAATATCCACAGATATGGAAAATGGCTATAATTAAAGCAATTCCCAAACCTAACAAGGATAAAAAACTTATAGAAAACTAAAGGCCCATTAGTTCATTATGCGTTATAGGTACAATAGCAGTAAAAATAATATATCAAAGATTAAATAAATTTATAAAAAATAATAAAATCTTTATAAATGAACAATTTGGTTTCAGACACCACCATTCTGCTATAGCACAATTAGGCAGACTGACCGACCACATCACAGAGGGGTTTAATAATAAACAACATATGGGTATAGTATTACTCGACGCGCAAAAAGCTTTCGACAGTATCTGGTATGACGGGCTAATATACAAACTATCTATGTACAATTTCCACCCATATTTAATAGCATTATTTAAATACTTAGCAAACCGCACAATCAAAGTACCTATAGAAGGCCACTACTCCACGTACTGCCGGACTCCCACAGGGCGGGGTTTTATCGCCAACGCTCTACAGTTTTTATATTAACGATATACCGAATACATTCAAAGTACAAAAATCCCTATTTGCAGATGATGCAGCTTTTTATACTTTATAAGTTATAGAACAGACACAATTATAAATAGACTGACTAAAGCTCTAAAAAAACCAGAGAGATTCTACAATAAATGGAAAATTAAAATAAATCAGTATAAAACCCGAGCTATATTATTTACAAAGAGACGACCGGATAACGTCCTCCAACTGAAGATAAACAGAACTTGCACAACGCATATTGAATACTTAGGGCTTAACATGGACAAAAGGTTGACTTTCCAATATGATTATGTGTGCAATAAAGCTAACAGAGCTCTGTGTACTATATTTCCTTACTTTAATAGAAATTCTAAATTAAGCATTGATAATAAGTGATTATTATATAAAGCCTGCTTGTGGCCTATACTAACATACGCATGCCCAATATTTAGTTACATAAAACTAATTACAAATATTCCAAAACAAATGTCTTAGAATTGCTGGAAATTATGCATATGACACTAAAGTTAAAATTATGCATAAAGAATTAAGTATACCTCACATTAATGAATTTATCAACAAACTATGTAAAGAATTATTTAAGTGTAAAAACAATAAAAACCCACTTACAAAAAATATTGGGAACTTTACAAAAAATAGTACAAAGTGGTATGTACATAAACGAACAAAACATTTCTTATTGTAGGACACCAATTTCTTTCATTTCATTGTTATTCTTTATATAAATATATATATATATATATATATATATATATATATATATATATATATATATATATATATATATATGTATATAAGTTACTAGGAATGTATAGTTACAATTTTTGTTTATTTTTTTTTTCTCTCTCTTTTGGAAGGTTTTTATACAATTTTTCTTTCATTGTAAATTATGATTGTCCACAGATATATTTAAATTTGTACAATTGTTTTTAATTTGAAACTGGTCTATAGGTACAGGATTTTTATTTTATGAATTGTAGCAAATTATACAAGAAATAAAAAAAATATCTATATAATTAGAAAACCTATGTTTTTAAAAATCAAACGAACCATTTGCTTTTTTAACGTACAAATATTGAAAAATAATTTCCTAAAAGCATAGACAACTATGTATTTCATTTCACAAATTTAATGTAAATATGATATTTTCCCCATTTACCAAAAATATAATAATATTTAAATAAATTTAAAGATATGAAATAAAATCCGGAATATACAGGAGCTGTGGAGAGATGAAAATTTGTTATTATTCCATAAACTGCAATCGCAGATAATGGAAAAAGTGATGAAATACACATGATGGAAGACATTCAAAATTACTGTAAGTGAGGTAGTAAGTTATAGTGTGGTATGATTACTATTGTTAAAATATTATTTACGATAACAGAAAGTATATTAAAAAAAAAACGAACCATCTTTATTTAAAATTTATAAAGAGCACAGGATTGCTCTAGCCATGGGGTCGATTTTTTTTACGGATAGTTTGTCAACATTTTAAACCAGTTTCTGTTCTGATCGACAACCGTAACCCAACTTGCCTAATATTTGACAACAAAACATCTCCCACAGAGCTGGATTTACCCACCAAAACAGCCCCAACAAAGAGCTTTGCATGAGGAAGGAACTCGAAGGAGGTCGAGGGTATTACGGAGCTGAGGGCAGAGACCTAGGGCTATAGCAATTACACAACAGCTGTCCTTCAGGGCGTGATCCGGCCATTGAGGGCAGGTAGGGCCGTGGGGTTCGACCGCAAGCAAAAAATGTCCCTCACCGACAGCCGTTTAGCTCTGTCCCCCGACCAACCGTGTTTCCGCTCCAAGTGTGAATAGGCAATATCATAGGCACCGCAATCTTCCCCTAAGTTTGTTCTCAATGGACTTCAAGATTTATAACTTATAGAATAAGATTTTAACTTTTGAAAAATCGAACAAGGCAATTAATGTATATATATATAGTAAAAGAAATTTTAATGATGGATTGAATTGGTATGAGGGTGGAGTTGGAAGAATTAAAAAATAAGTTTTGCTCATTTTGTGTTCTCTTTGACTGCACACTCTGACCAATTCAATCCATCATTAGAATTATTCTGTTAACTATTTTTCAATTAGACATAAAAGAAATTTTATTTACCATGCAACTCTATGCTTTCTTAAAACAATGAACAATGATAACCATCAATAGTAGGAAGTAGGAATTACTATTCATAATTTATTTTTTCTCGATAATAAATTAAATTATAATCAAACATCAAAACAATAAAAAATAGAAAATACAAGATTGAAATGAAATTAAAAACTATAGTTATTATTGAAAATTACACTATTATTGAACGTGTGGATCTATAAAGCTTTTATTTGTGCATAGTATATGTTGATCCTCATTGAGAAGTTATTTTATCGAGGTATTCGTAAGCAATTTTATTGTTGTTTTTTTTAAACTTATTTTGTTATGTTCCAAGTAAACCTTTTAAAGAACCAATAATTTCTATTTATTATTTTAACCTAATAATGAACAATTTTATCTGGTACAAACGAATTTATTTTTTTAAATTAACAATTAAACTTCATTTGTACACACTTCATCAGTACTTACTTTAAAATACCATTTTCTTCTTATGAAATTATCTCTCTACTAAATTAGAAATGAAATGAAAACTATATCTTATTAACTGCAAGTACAATTGAAGTCAGTATAAGTGTTTATTTTAAATAAATTTGATCATATTGTAGTTTGTTAATGGTATTTATTTACAAATAAAATTTTGGAGAATGAGAAAAAGAATATTCAGAATAACGAAAAGTTTTATTGTATTTTTTTTTTCTATGTTTTATCTGATTTGGATCCTTATCCTGTGCACTTCATACAATCAAAAAGGTAATAAGCAACGAGTTGCATGTAACCATTTAAATTCGTAACAATATTTTGGCAGATTGTGTGGGAATTTTCTCTATGTATGTTACTATTTATTCTTGAATTTGATGTAAATTGTTTTCTCCCTTTATTATTTAAAATGAATCTTAAACCAGTATTCGTCAAGGGCTCAATGACTTCGTTGATTTATGCCTAATTACACAAAGTCCTCGCTGGTCTTGAGAGACACCAACTTGACGATGGTGGACCGGTTTGCTCTTATGTGTGTCTCAATTACCTTTACATGGGCGTAGAATAATAATAAGTTCATATATAGGCAGATAGCAAGGATGGATGAAAATGGGATGCCACAAACACTGCAGTACGATCCCTTTGTTTCTCGGAAGATTGGGAGGCCAAAGACTAGATAGAGAGATCAAGAAACCGCATCTATCGGTATACATGTAAGGTGTAAGCGCAGAAGGCAGGGAGTGATGGAAAAATCCCAAGAGGAGGCCAATGCACGGGATGGACTGAAGTGCCGAAGAGTAGTTGTAATAATAATGAATAATTTATCACTCATCTGCATGAATCATTTGGCGATGTTCAGTCTATACAATGTTCGCAATGACTATACAACCAAAAAAAAAAACCTATGCCACTACAATCCGTGAAGGGTCTGGGTTCAGTACTTGGTAGAGACAATACTGTTTAATGGACAATGGTTGAGCAGGGAGGTGATTTGTACTAGATCACGCTAAACCGCCAGATTTCCCTCCCCCTGCTTTTGGATATCCACTTTTAGAGGCTGAGTGAGCCCCAGGAGGGTTCTAGATCCTATATGAACCATCTCCAGCCGCTAGCAGACTAAATAAAAGTCTTGCCTGCAGCGGAATTTGAACGCTGCCTACAACCAAGTATTTTTAAAATGTAATAGGTCTGTCATTTACTGTTTGTAAAATTCCAAGTTTTATTTCTAATTGAGTCGTTGTCTTTTTAGTGTGGACACATATCAATACATAACAGTACTACTTCAATGGCATTTGTCACACTCTTGCCGTAGCCTTTCAGCTAATAGATTTGCAGAGACAATAAGATATATTTGTTTTGAAATCATGACATGATATGCATTAGCATTATTATTAAATGGCAATTGGATTTTTATTGGCAGAAAGACATTGCTACACTTGAAATTGGATATCAGTATTCAATTGGTTGTTAGCCGTGGAGAAATGACTGAACAGAATCGAAATGGATAAAACGGCGATCATGGCTGAGGGACTAAGCTTATTACAGGGGAGTTTGCATCTTGATTGACTCTGATCCCTGCATGTGGGGTTCCTCCCCTCCATTTCCCCTCCACTTCCCCCCTCCATTATACCTTTTCGGGGGTGAGTCGACCCTCCTTCCTCGCTATTTGTTTTTCAAAGAGTTTGGGTTTTTTCCCAAGGACCGCTTAACAATGGTACCTTTTTCTTGAAATGGTCAGAAAAATACTTTCGCATTCGTTGGTTCTTTTCAGTATTCAGCTGTTATGTTTTTTTTTTTTTTTTAATTGTTCTATATTTTTTATTTACTCAATTTTATTTCTCGCTTTGAACTTTCTTGAAACCTGAAATTGTTTAACCATTTCTTCTTAGTTTTGAAGTGAAAAGTTCTTCAGCCACGTTTAGCAACTTTTGGTATTGGATAAACTTGCATTCGTCAATCCAGCTCAAATTTAATCAATTTTAGTTTAAAGGTTATAATTCAATTGATATAGGGATAATAATACTTACCTAAAAAATATTTTAATAGTTCTTACTATCACCGATTTACTGCACAGATCAAAGTGTAAATCATTTTATAACATTTGACCATAGAGGACAGTTAATCGCCAAAAAAATTAATTTTAAATATTAAAAATTGCTTTTAATGGGGTATCCATACTTAATTTTGCTAATTATTTTGGACATGTTTTTTTAGAATTATGTTTTTGTTTATTGCAATTCTTTTGTAATTTACAGATTTTCGGACTTATTACTTTAAAGTTATATATGATGCTAAGTGATGCAAGATATTTATTGAAATAATTGAAAATGACAAATAGTCGAAACGTTTTATTAATGTTTTAAATAAATTAAGTTTTATTCGGACTGAATAACGGTTTTTTTCCCCTGTATTCATGAAATATTCTATACACTTGACGTTAGTCAATAAGATCCTAAAATTAAATTAATGTTCAAAGAACTTCGTTCTCGTGTATTCATCGCAAAAATTGCGAGAACACGAGGACATGGGTTCGGATAAGAGAAAAGATTTGTCCTCTGCCGGCAGGCTGCCTTGGTGGCTCAATTGGTAGGGCGCTTTCGTGGAAAGATAAAGGTTCCGGGTTCGAATCCCGGCCGAGGGCCTATCTTTTCTCTTTAAAAAAAAATGTATACATAAAAAAATTGACCAATAATTATAAAAAAATAAAAAATATTAGTAATGATAACTTAAACATCAATAACTAGTTGAACTTTTCGTTTCACCTAAAATATTTTATTTGTCATAGTTAAATCTCTTGTTTTATGAAATTATTGAAATTACAAATGATCTCAATATTGTTGAACTTGACGACGATAATATTGCTAAAAATGAAAATAAACTTCATTAACATCTATGTAAATACAAATAGAAGGTATAAATAATATGACTATATACTAAATATTATTTTAATTAAATTAATCATCTTTTGTAATGAGTTTGTGTAGTGCATCATATGTTTTGATTAAAAATAGCCTACTTGGAAATGTAAATAGTTATATTCAGGAGCTCATTTAATGTGAAAACTAGGTTAATAATAATAATAATAATAATAATAATAATAAGGCTTTGTGAACCTGAAAGCTCGACGCCGATACCACAAATCTCAACATACAAACTTCAGCCCACGGATCACTACCCAAACCCAAATCCGCCACTCTTAAGGCAGTCGGCACAGCACTTATTAACATCTTAGGAATTCGTTCGTTACTAATCTCAGCAACTTTACAGGTCCATCTCAATTTCCGTGACGCTATCAGTTTATTAATATTTGCTTATATATTTACATGCTTCCCAATTCCATGTTAGAAAACTAGGTTAATGATAATAATTTAAATTTACAAATTTGAAATTTAAATATGAACACAGATATTCCAAAGTTTTGAGTATTCGTTTCTGTCGGCAGTTCTCATGACTGCCTATTTAAATTTTTTCTATCTTCCGAATTTAATAAAATTACTGTTTTAGTAAAATTACGAATTAAAAAAAAAAGTTGTCTGTATTTATTTATTATTTTGTTATTTTATACATAGCTTATGTATAGCAATTATGTTATTTTAACTATCGCTCACACCCCTATGTATAACAGGGGAACAGTAAGCATAATAGTGTTTAAAGCGTGTAAATAATAAATGTGTGCACTTTTTAGAAAAAAAAACTACAATCATTAGGTTTATTATAGCTATCTATTATCTATTTTATTATAGCATAATAATTTGTTAATATTTTATTACTTGAATATTTTTTTCTCATAATACTTATAATATCACAACTTTTTTATTAATTTATTTGATCCGTTTCTATTACATTATTATTAAATTACATTATTATATTATAAAAACCACTAAACAATAGGTTTGAACTGTACCTGTTATTGTCATTCCTACATTGATTTGGTGCGATCTTCAAGTATTAATGTATCTACAAGTAATTGAAAAATATTAACGATGTTTTGGAATATTGAAGTTTAATTCTAAATCAAACCGTTATAAAATAGAAACCGAATCAAATGAATGCAAATTAACAGTTGTCATGTTTTAAGTATTATTAACAAAACAAGTAAAAAAATAATAACAAATAGTATAGGTATGTTAATAGAATTATAATTGTAATATTTTTATCATTACAAAAATACAACACTTTTGATATATTGGGCTATTATTTGCACCATTCAAATTATGTTATTACAAGAACAGTTTTAGTGGTACATATAAACAATTCGTATATCAGCTTTTAAATTTTAAAAGGCACTTTTACATTTAGAAAATTAATGTGAAAGTGCTTCTTGAACAATGAGACTTGCAACATCTCTTGTATCTTCAATGCGTAAGATCTAATTAATTATTAAAAAACAAATTTAAATAGATGGTCATGAGGACTGCCGGCAGAAATGAAAACTGACACTCCGAATAATAATTGTAAACATTGTTATTTGCCAATTAAAACATACGATGGCTGCACAAGCTCAATACAAAATATTAACAATTTAATTAAAATAATAATTAATATAGTTATGTTATTTGTATTTTTTATTTACAAAGATTTTATTTTCATTTTGATCCGAGGTATGTTCAACACCTTGATCATTTTTACTTTTAAACATTTCATAAAATAAGACATTTAGCTACAAAAGACTTTATTGGTTCCTTCTGGTTTAGACTGTGTTGCTAAATTTTTCTCCAACTTTTCGCCAGCCGTGCTGCTGACTTCTTCAGGGCTGAAATAAAATCATTCTCATTCTGAAGAAGTCAGCGAAACGTTGGCGAAGAATTTAGCAACACTGTCTAAAACAGAAGAAACCAATAAAGTCTTTTGTAATAATAGTGGCCGTGGAAACCTAAAAGAGTATTAAAGACATTTAGCTGTTACAAATAAATTCTATTAGGGGAAACAAAAAGTTCAATCAGTGATTTATGAACAAAAAAATTCAATGTATCGTAAAAAAGGGTGGATTGCATGATATTAATTGTAATTTTTTTTTATTGACTGATATTTCTAAAAGTATAGTCGTTATGAAATTATCTTAAATAACAAACCACCCTCATTTACAAAAAAAATGAATTTTTTTAGTCATCACTCACTTCTTATTATACACTTACTGAAAATTATTTTTCTACTCTCTAGGAAGCGGAGTGGTTCAGTGGTAGAGCACTGATTGCCATGCCGAAAATCCTGGTTCGATTCACACTGCAGGCAAGACTTTTATTTCGGCTGCTAGCGAGATGGACCATATAGGATCTAGGACCCTCCTGGGGCTCACCAAGCCTCTATAAAATGTTATGTCCTTGAGAATAGTGTTTGAAGTTTCAATTTAATCCAATGTTTTGAAATTGCCGAACATACAGCTCAATGATTCCGATACATTCATACATAAAAGAGAAGCTAATAACAGCGTATTAAAAATAAAAAAATATTGATAAATATATATATATATATATATATATATATTGATGGCGATAAACTCCATTTATTAAAAAAAAAAAATCATAGATTACTAAAATCCGGATTCACATAATTACAGAAGGAAATGTGATTTTTCGGGTGCAGTGTCGGATCAGATAATAATAAGCATACCATAAATATGATAGCATAGATAGCAAGATAACTTACGTATTTTACATGTAAGATGTTGTGTTCAATTATATATTCCATAGTAACATATTAATAAGAATTTGAATTAGCCGATGCCACCAGTATTTTCTAAGGTAGATATAATTGAAAACTACATTTACTGTAGTTGACAAATAGTAGTAGTGGTCCCCCGGCTGACTAGAAAAATTATAAATCAAATTATAGCTAGTTATAGTTGCTATTACTAACTGTATTCAGGGGTTGTAACTAAATTATGTAGTTATCTGCATACTGTCGTTAACTAATTTCCGACACTGATCCGGTCTAATAAATTACACAGGCCAACGATGAAAAAACTTTTTTAATGAAAATACCTTATTCTTATGTTGTTTAGGTTGCTGAATCCAAATATGATGCTTAAAAAGTTGTATCACCCACCATTTATTCACATTTTATAGTTAAATTCATGAAATAAAGAAATATTTTTAGAATTTAACAGCTTTTTCATAGTTAAGATAACATGAAAAAATAGGTCTAATGAACAAAGATGATGTTGGCAGCACTGCTGAAACACATGCTAAACAGCTGATGTTTTGTTTATTTTCAACATAACCTCACTTTTACGTTTCCTGTACATGTGCTCAGTGCAATGTCTCATCGCGGCTGTAAAAACTCTGCTGACAGTTTTTGTTATATTTGTGGTGAGTTTGTTATTAAAAAGCACCAAAGAAACATTACAGACTTTGTGAAAAAGGTTTATCTAGCATACTTTGGAACCAAACTTGGAGACCAGGATAAACCTTGGGCACCGCATAAGGTATGTTATGTATGTGTTGAAGACCTCAGGAAATGGTCAAAAAAAGAGAAAAAACACTTTAAATTTGCTGTTCCCATGATATGGAGGGAACCAAAAAATCATTCCGATGACTGTTACTTTTGCAGTGTAGATATTACTGGTCATAACTCTAAGAACAAGAAGGTAATAAGCTACCCTAACCTTCCGTCCGCCATCCGACCAGTAGGGCACGGTGTAGATTTGCCAATCCCGGAACCACCAGAGGACTTAAATTCTATTGAAACAGAAGTATTTTCTGATGTACAGTCGGAGTTAGATGAACACGATGAAGAATTCCAATGTGTTACAGAAAATGTAGAGCCTAAATTGTTCACTCAGGTCGAGCTTAATGACTTAGTTAGGGATCTGGGCTTAACAAAAGAAAAAGCTGAACTGCTTGGCTCTAGGCTAAAAGAAAAGAACTTGCTGGCGGCTGGAACCAGCATTCATGTGTATAGGAAGAGAGAACAACAATTTTCGAAGTATTTTGAACAAGAGGGTGATTTGGTGTACTGCTCAGACATTCATGGTTTAATGAATGAGTTTGGAATTGAATACAAAACAGAAGATTGGAGGTTGTTTATTGATTCATCCAAAAATAGTTTGAAGGCAGTTTTAGCACACAACGGTAACATGTATGCCTCTGTACCTGTCGGTCATTCTGTACATATGAAAGAGAGTTACGAAAATCTAGAAATAGTGTTAAATAAAATAGGTTATTCTGCACACGGTTGGATGATATGTGGTGATTTGAAAGTTACGTGCATGCTCCTTGGTCAGCAAGGGGGTTTTACCAAATTTCCATGTTTCTTGTGTGAATGGGACAGTAGAGCTCGGAATCAACATTGGTGCAGAAAGAACTGGCCTGCTAGGGAGTCTTTAAAGCCTGGCGAGAAGAACATTTTACGCAAAAACCTTGTAGATCCAAAAAACGTGCTCCTACCACCACTACATATTAAGTTAGGTCTCATGAAACAGTTTGTAAAGGCTTTGCCTAAAGATGGGCTTTGTTTCAAATATCTCTGTCAGAAGTTTCCACACCTTTCAGAAGCTAAACTGAAAGAAGGCGTCTTTACCGGGCCTGATATTAGAAAAATGATGTTTGACGTTAACTTTGAATCCACAATGACCTCAAATGAAAAGGAAGCATGGGTTTCATTCAAGCAAGTTGTCACCAAGTTTTTGGGAAATGAAAAAGACCCAGAATATAAGGCTATTGTTGCTAACATGTTAAAAAAATTTGAACAGTTAGGATGTTTGATGAGCCTGAAAGTTCACTTTTTGAGCAGCCACCTCGATTACTTCCCGGAAAATTTAGGAGATGTTAGTGAGGAGCAAGGTGAGCGTTTTCACCAGGACGTTAAAGTGATGGAAAAACGTTACCAGGGCCGCTGGAATACCAACATGATGGGGGATTACTGTTGGTCACTTCACCGGGAAGTTCAGCAAGCTATTCATCGCAGGAAAAGCTACACAAGAAGCTTCAAGGAAAAAAGGGAAAGAAAATATAAACCAATTCCAGTTGACAAGTGAACCTTGTATCATCACATAAAATTACTATTCCAAGTATTTTACTGTAAATACAAACCATTTTTACGATTCTACAGTATTTCATTGATTTCCCTATATACTGTAAATGGGTATTAGACTATATAATAAAATACATTTTGCTTGGAAACTAAGGGTGATACATAAAAACTACGAGCAGATTTGGATTCAGCACATAAAAATCTATCAAGATCAGCTATTAAAATTAAAAAAGTTTTCAAAAAGGTTTTTTTTGTTGGCCTGTGTTATTTATTTCGAAATGTGTAACAGAAACTTTTGATCTATAATAAAATTTTCTACAAACTATTTATATTTTTCGCCCCTCGCCTCACGATGTTTTCCATAAAAATCATTTCGTCAAGTGCTCGTCATACTTTATTAAAATCCAATATCCCTATAGAAAGTTTTGTAATCTCTTAAAAAGAAACCCTTAGAATATTAAAATTTCAGTTAGAAATGTAAGTATTTCAACTAAAAATCTACTGTTTGCAAGTCAGTAGATAATATTAAAAAAATATTATGAAATCATCTAGGTTGTATTTCGTTCGCCATTTGTATTTGTAATTGTATTATTTTTTTTTATTGAGGAGACGGGTAGTCATTGTCATAGCTTACAGTGACTTAAATTATTATTAAAAAAAAAATCACTACAACTCATGGAGAACGGTTGCAGTGGTTGGAGTTAATAATCAATTAAATAATTAATATTTTGTAATTATTTTATTTGAAAAATTATATAATATAAAGATAAAATAAATTATAATTAATATTTTGTATTGAGCTTGTGGAGCTTTTGTATGTTTTGATGGTTCGATTTATTACTTTTCACTTCTGTCGGCACCCCTCATGACTATCTATTTAAAATAAATTTTAAACATTTATTTGAGCTTAGCATTGCAGAAGCAATTTTTTTTATTTAAGTCTCATGGTTCAAGAGGCACTTTTACATTTATTTTCTCATTTCATGCTTTCTTAAACTATTTTGGAAAAATTAAAAGCTGATAAGCGAATAGTTTATAAATATCACTAAAACAACTCTTATATAGCAGTATTTGAATGGTTCAAGTTCAATGTATCAAATGTGTGTAATTTGTGGAATAATATAAAAATTACAATAATAATTCTATTATTTTAACTATTATATTTGATGTTATTAATATGACTAATTTTGTTTATACTACTTAAAATATCACAAATGTTTTATTACATTAATTTCATTACGTTTATTTTTTTATCACGCTTTGATTCAGAGTATCGCAGGTAAACTGATTTTCAATATTCCGAACCCTCGTTAATATATCTCAATTAATGAAACAAAATTAAAAATCTTCCTACAGAAAAACAGTAATATTAGAATTTCCACAGTAAATATTGATGATGTAAATGTTGATATAACTTTATATAAATATCAAGGGACATTTATTAGTTTTAATTACATATAAACATGCTCAAAATGTTTTTTAAAATTAAATGTACGTCGCACCAAATAAATGTTGGAATAATAATAAGAGGTGAAATTCAAACCGATTGTTTTATTGGTTTTTGTAATGTTTTTAAAATTTATTCAAGACACAATTATAATAGAAACAGATCAAATAAATAAATTAAACAAATTTATCCAATGTTCATCCCTCAATCAAGATTACCCATTTTATAGAATTCGGAATACCTCTCCGTTCATTAGGCTTTCAATTCATATAGATGAAGTTGAGGTGGTTTTGTTTATTTACTAGGAGAGGTTAGTGGTCAACAGACATTATTTTCATGTGAATTATCAATGCAGTAATGTCTATTATCCACCTTATTATTAACGAAATCGAAACTGAGTAAAAATTTTTCTTTTTTCTTTATATGATAAATATAAATAACATGTTTCCCTATTAGTACACTCCAAAGCCTCCGTGGAACATGTTCGGCTTAACAAAACCGTATTGAAATAAGAGAATTTTCCAAAAAATTTTTAACTACCCTGAATAGTTTTTGCGTGATTAATAATCCAAAATCTAATCATTAAGAACGAAATAAAAAGCAAAACTGATAATTCTTCTTTTTCTATTAAAAACAAATCAAGCCTTTGTAACCAACTGTCAGGTGGTTTAATTAAGCAAGTTATATTTATATTACTAACACATTTTTCGTCGTACTATTTATATCATTTTTGTGCCTGGTTGGTATAAGAACTCTTGGCCATAAAAAATAATCAACTCATTGCTTATGTTTACACAATTACTGGAATATCATGATTTCTTTATATCATATATTCATTATATAAAGATATATATATATATATATATATATATGATAGGTATATAAATGTTCCACAGCTGTATTCCTCATAACATTAATGAATAATATTTTTATTAGATTAATTTATTGATATTTACAACTGTAATAATATTACATCAAGTAAATTTGCTAATAGGAACAAATGACATGAAAACAAAAATCACTTGTGGAGAAACTACCCTACGGTAGCAATCCAATAAAGTTCTATAGTAAAAGAATAAAATATGTTCGTATTTTTCGTAAATAGAATATGATTATATATGGATCTAGTTCTGGATATTGGGAGGTTAGGTTGTCTGGTTCACTGAAGCGTTAAGCCGGGATTCGTCTAGCTAGCAGAATGATCAACGACTGTGAAGTTCCTTTCAAAGCAGCCAACAGCCAATAAACATATTAAGAAGCTTCTATAGTTATATTTTATATATTACCGAAAGAGTTGACAAACTGAGAATGTTATTTCAATAATAATTCAATAAACAGACCTTCAATTAAAATGGGAAATGTGGATACAATTTTTCACATGCTTCAAAATCTACTCATTACCCATAATTACATCCTCTTTTCCGTAGTAAAGCTCAAAATAACTTGTATTTTTTAAATATTAAAAATGAAACAGTTAAAAGTTGTTGTGGCTCACTTCTAAACGACAACCTGCGGAACAGATACCAGTTTTTTTAAACAACTTTTACTTAAATTTTTAAGCAGGTGGAAACGGTTATGTTTAAGGTACATTTTAGCGAATCCTCTAGTTCTCCCTAAGCTAGATAATTTTGAAGATCTTTATCTGATTTCTCACTACGGAGAAAGGTGTTCGTTGAATAATGAAAAGTGGCCTTCCAGAAATTCTAGGCGAGACTGTAGGAACCTGATCCCCTCTCAGCCGAACAAAAAAGCCGGCACCTCTGGTTAAAGAGGGTGACTGGCCGTAGATAGCGAGCGCAGATAGAGAGTCCCCTCAATAGGGCGCAAAACCCTGGGTCTGCAGATGGGCTATAACCTTCGAGGGCTCGATGCTACTGTTCAATAGCCAGTAATGGTCGCTGATTGATGCCGTGCGATATTGTCCGAGGGACAGTTTGTAACCACAGCGATGTCGTGTAACGGCACCGACATCTGTATACTGGCTAAAGTAGGCGAACGGGACAAAAATTATCTTTATTGTCAAACTTCATATTAATCATATGACAATAGCTAATTTAAATGAGCGCTTAGTGGTGAACATGTGTTCATTCAAGAAGAATAAACGATGCTGTGTTATATAAAACTTGGACAATCGCTCACAATCTAAATGATACACCAGGATATTGATAGAAATATTTCAATAAATATATATTTCAACTTATACTACACTACAATAATTATTAATTGTAATCACACGTCCTAAGAATATGTTCTTTATAATAACGAATATAATAATATGTTCTTTATAATAATTAATGAACATATAAAAGTAAACAAGGATTCAACAGATCTCAGAGTGAAAATGATACACCTTTGTTTTTCTATGTATTTGTTAACCTATTTTTGTATCTATTTTTGACCTCAATTAGGACTCTTTTCTTTTCATTTTCTTATTACTTACTAATTATTACTTTTTTACTTACTTTTAAACTATTTAATATAGTTCAAACATACAGAAGCATATACCAAAATTAATGTATTTTTTAAATTTAAACTTCGTGCCATTATAATTATTTAAAAAAACTTGGAGCTGGAAACCCTTAATATTCAATCATTTGGGAATTTGGAGCAATTCTAAATTATCCTTATAATGTAAATTTAATGGAACAATAGCTGAAATATACTTCAAAATACAAGATTTAATGATTGATATGCAAGGTATCAACATCAATTATTTCAGTTTTAAATACTTTATATATTGTTTATCTATCTGCAAGTGGTTCGAAATGTGGGTTTCTAATAAATAGTTTACCGTTATTTAAGAATATATATATTTTTTTTACGTACCAAGCAATTTTCATCCCTAACAAGTATTGGGTCGTAACGGATGAAATGTCAGTTTCGATTGTTTCGTTTATTTACAATTTTCTTTTCATTAGGGATTAGATTATTTGTACACTAACAATTATGTTATGTATACCGTTTGAAAGATCATTTAATTCTTTTTCATAATCAGTCCTACTTTTCCTTTTGAAAGTGAAGCAACTTTTTTTAAAATAAATAAGAATAAAATTATGTCTTCCGCGAAAATTCGTATAATTTTTCTCTACGAATTTAAACTTGGCCATGGCTTCACGGAGGTGTTCCGAAACATTAATATTATTTACGGTGAACATACAGTGAACGAAAGAAAAATCTTCCGTAGGTTTGAAAAATTTTGGTCCGGTGATTATGACCTTACCAACAAAGATCGTGGTAGGCCGAAGAGTAAGTTGAACAAAAGTTGAAAGAGCTGGTCGAACCGGGCCCTTTCCAAACAACTCGTGAATTAGGTTCACAACTTGGAGCAAGTGCCATGACTGTTTCCAGTCACCTTAAGGAGCTTGATGAGACAAAAAATCTGGAAATATGGGTACCCCATGAATTAACCGAGGCCCAACAGCTCATCCGATTTTTTTTTCAGGAGCTGAATGTAGAGGTCCTTCCTCACCCACCTTATTCTCCGGACCTTTCACCAACTGATTTTTACTTTTTTCGTTGTTTAGATTTTTTTTATAAGAAATAAGAAATTTTACAACGAAAATGCCCTGAATCGGCCTTTCAAAATTTCGCTTTTTTCTTAACACCTAATTTCTATAGAGCGGGGATAGAAATGCTTGTTTCACGTCGGGATAAGTGTATTGAAAGTGAAGGATCCAATATTGATTAATAAAAGTATTGTTTAATAATGTTTTTGCTAATAATTTAAATTCACATCTTCACTGACATTCCATATGTTACAACAATAGTTTAGTGATAATAGGCCGCTTAGTAATTTTATAAACAATTGCTTAGTATAAAAAAGAATACAAGGCTTTATTTTGTGTTAATCTCAAATTAAATCCTCATTGTATCAACTATCAACATCTGTAAGACATTGTATACAATTACAAATTCAACGATATAAATATTACAATCTTTATTGGTTTTATATAACTATAAAACATAAAAAAAATAAACAGTCTGAGTTAAGGGATGACTAATGCTATTTTATTCCCTGTTGAATATTTGTTCTGGTTAATTACTTTATTAAAATACTGAACGACTTCAGGAATTCAACAGAACTGTATTAACTTTTTAACGATTCACATCCTTCGCCATTTATTTCGCATTAATTATACTTATTTGTTTTTACATCTGAATGTGATGATAAAATTTTATGTTTACTGAGCGGCAGCCTATTGATTTCGATAATTCGAAACAATCAGTCCGTTTTAAGAGTTTTTTTAATTTTTATTTTCTTTGTATTTATTGAAATTTACAACTGTATAATCGAAAAATTATTAATGCACCTTGGTATATTTCGTATCACACTATACACAACGACATGAACATTCCCACTGTAAAATCATACATTCATAACAAATACATAACATTCCACTCATCGACACAATATCACCCAAACCCACTCGCTCTTCTGCTTTCCTACTCCCTGTTACCTGGACTTGATAAAAAAAGATTAAAAAGACATTGGCCAAGAGACCTACTGAACAATTGATATATTTTTTTTTCCAAAATAACTGGATGATCATGGAGAAAAACGAAGAGAAATAAACTTCATTCAAATTTGCAAGATGCGCGATTGCACAGGTGCAAATAAAAAAATTAAATAATAATAATATAATCGAATATATCAAATAAATATTATGAAAGATAAATACTTTCCCGAGATAAAGGCAAGTAGAGAAACTACCCAATGGTAATACTCGATTAGAAATTCAACTGAGAAGGTCACAAGGCCATCTTCTTTTCAGACAATTTTGAGAATTATTAGGCATTGAAGAGGTTGCCAGGTTTGAAATTAGTGGGTTTGAGTGGGAATAAAGTTTGTCATGAAAATATTGATATCGGATTCCGGCCAAATCAGTAACAAATGAGGCATTGTGGTCATTATGGATTACTTTGTTCGTAACCTAGTAAGGAGGATTGAGGATTTTACGAAGGATTCCGGATTGTAAGGATTGCACACGAGAGGAATTTAATGGGATAGTCGAGCCCCAAAGCTCTACTCCGTAAGTCAAAATAGGTCTTATGATGGTCATGTATATCGGTCTTTACTCCAGCTGAATTTAAAATAAAATTCAATGTTAAGTATCAATATTCTACAATAGAGGAGCCCCAAAGCTGTTTTCGAAATTAATTTTTTCAAGAATCATACCCAAAGTATCTGGGATTCAATTTAGTCAAACGTAAGTAATTTGAAATACAAAGATTACCGAAAGGCTGGGAAAATAAATGTGTTTAATTAGGGAGCAACTAATGAGGGGTATGATTTGAGCCGGGACTCTAAAGCTTCAGGAGTCATTATAATGTCATCTTCGGAAGCTATTAGCCAGTCATGGGCAAACATTTCTTAGGCCGCAATTAATTTAATTCGTCCCCTGGATGTTGGGCAGCCAAGGATCCTCTAGGGGCCACTTAGTAGGAAAAAATTATGGGACAGTTGAGCCTCGTTTAAAAGGATCATGAGCACATTCCCCTGATTGATATTCTAGACTTTTTTTTTTTTGTTATCATCCTCTTCCTAAACCATTTTATTCATTTGAACCTACTTTGGAATAAATGATGATATATCTACAGCTCCAGTGAATAAGTGGTTAAGTATAATTTTCCCCAAAATGAGTTTATTTTATAGGGAGGTGTCATTGTGTTATTTTCTTAGTGAATAAGAGGTTTTCAGTCATAGGCTTGAAATGGAGTTATTGTATTTTGTTACAATTATAGCGTTATTATATTTTATTACAATTGTAATGTTTATTGAATTGTTTTTTTCTATGTTATTTAATTTTTTAATTTATTTAAAAATTAAAATTTAAAAATTTTATTTAATTTAACGTTTTTTTTTAACAAGGAACAGAATAACTGTCTCCTTCTATTTAATCAAATAACTGCATTACTATGAATAATTGACTTTTTTAAATTTTATGCTGGTTTATTCAAGCAATATATCCAAAACTTCAAGTTCAGAAGCAGACCAGAAACATCAGAAATAATGCTGTAAAGTGTCGTGTTAGACAAAATTGATTGACTGAACTTGTGAAAAAGTTAATTTTTGACTTATCCGCTATTAATCCTGAACTCCTCATTTGATCATAGCTAGTTTTAGGTTATTAATAAATATATTTATTATTCATAATTTTTTATTTAAGTCTAATTGGTAAATTTTTTTATTTTTAAATATTTTTATTTTTAAAGAGAAAAGATAGGCCCTCGGCACACACGGGGACATGGGATCGGATAAGAGAAAAGACTTGTCCTCTGCCGGCAGGCGGCCTTGGTGGCTCAAATGGCACTGTCACGGAGAGACAGAGGATCCGGGTTCGAATCCCGGCCGAGGGCATATCTTTTCTCTTTAAAACTAAAAATATTTAAAAATAAAAAAATTGACCAATATTTATAAAAAAATATAAATAGTAATATGACGTAAAATTAAATAAGATCCTAAAATTAAATTAATGTTCAAAGAACTTTCGTTCTAGTGTATTCATCGCAAAAATTGTGAGGACATGGGATCGGATAAGAGAAAAGATTGGTCCTCTGCTGGCAGGCGGCCTTGGTGACCCAAATGGTAGGGCACTGTCACGGAGAGACAGAGGATCCGGGTTCGAATCCCGGCCGGGGGCCTATCTTTTCTCTTTAAAAATAAAAATATTTATTATTCACTTGAGATCCGTAATAATTTTTGTTTTACGGAAAATTGCTTCATTTTTTTTTTTTTTTATTTTAATATTAAAATCCGCCTGCTAACACCTTGTTTTTCTCACAATCTCTCCATCATCTCAATGAATTTAATTGTCTTTATAAATAATCAATCAGAAAGAACTAGTGAGCCCCATCAATAGACCCCCGATCCTACCATCTAATTCATCTCAGGCAAATCCTATCCATATTCCTCTCTTAAAATGCACCTGGTGCAGTAAAAGAGATTATTCCATATATCCTTACTATGTTATTTTCAACAAAACAAGAAAAGCCAAGAGGCTAGGGGAAAAAAATAATAAAAAAATTTTCCAACGGTAACAGAGTTCTTTCAATTGAATACTTTTTCATTCGAATTGTCTAATAACTGCTCAAAAATTCTTAATTTGCTAAAACATTTATTGAACCTACGACTATAAATAACTTATATTACCTTTTTATATTATATGTTTCAAGTGGGTAAACCAGATAATTTTTAATATGAAAACATACATTAAAAGCAACGGGAATTATTATTATTACGTTTTTAATTATTAAATGTTAATAATCTTTCAGATGTATATCTAAAAGGGTGCATCTATCTATCCGTGTATATATATATATATATATATATATATATATATATATATATATATGGATAGATAGATGTAAACATACCCATACCACGGAGCTATCCTAGTTGTGCAAAAGTTTATCAATACTAATTATTGTTTTGTAAATATGGAATATTCATTACAATTATTTTAGAATCAAAACCTTCAACAAAATTACTTCTTGATTTCAGATCACAGATCTGTTTTTATGCTGTTGACTACATGAAGGGCAATCTGTAGCTATAGCCCTAGATACTACAGCCCTTGTGTAATCTTGATCAGAAGTTATGTAACGGATGTACAGCTGCTCCCGCCTATCGGGACCGCAGGTAGGACAATTAAGGAGATGCTCTGATCCGATGGCAATAGAGGAGGTAGTCATTTTGTTTAATATTTCATAAGTGGGTGATACCTCTCTCTCGGGTTACCAACATAGAGTGGCTGGTGTCAGCCCTTCTAACCCGAGATTTCCAAAACGGCGAGATTCTTATTTAACGTTTCCGTCAAAGAAGTAGGGACCGGATCACCATTTGGAAGTTAAATATTACTATCAAATCGTTATGGTATTAAATAAATTATGTGCCACATAAAATACCTATTACAATTTTTAGAACATACAAATACAATGTATTTGCATTTGTATGTACTAAAAACCGCATGAAAATACGTGCAATAGTTACTGAGTTTAACGCGAACAGACGGACAGACGCGGTGGATTTGTTTTACAATATGTCTATTTAAATAAAAAGTTCTATCAATAAACAGTTTTAATTGTTTAATATATTTATCACCACAACAAAGTTTTTGTTAAACTTTTACTAATTTATTCATTATATTAAAAAATTAAATATTCAGCATAGTATAAATAAAATTAATTATTCTTTTTATTTTTTGTTATCATTCATCCAATACTGGGTAGAGACTGTACTGACAAAGTTTGCGAAGGAAGGCGATATGCCAGAGATCGCACTCAACCGCCAGGTTTTTCCTCTTTTTATAGGTTCCTAATTTATAAATGCTGAGTGACTCCAGAAGGTCACCAGATCCCACAAGGTCTATCCGTGGCTCTTAACAGATTAATTAATTTAGAGCAGGATTTGAACCCAGGACCTTCTGCACTGCATCTAATCATTTGGTCCAATGAGCTACGCCTATAGTTAATACAAACACACACACACACACACAGTCAAGGTAGTAATACAATCAATACTTTATATCATATAAGATTATCAATATACTAATTAATACCTTTTAAACATACCAGAGAGCGTAAGGTGCCAATTAACATATATCAATATAACAAACATCAAACTTGAAGATGAGGAATTGTAGAAACTAGTAAAATTTTATTATGGAGCTTTAAAAAATTTATATTCTTTACTATATTGATTTAGCGTAACACTCTCCTGGGATTATTTTCTGCTAATGATTAAATAACTTCATTAAAATTAGACGTTTTCGATTACTAGATTAACAATTTTCCAAAATCGGATAATCCTTGTATTTTATTAGTCCAATCTCAGAAGATTTTGATTTTTTATGTTGTTATGTTTTTGTTGTCAAGTACCATGAACGAGTACTCCATCTGAGCTACAAAATTGGCAGAAATGTAAGGATTAATATGCAGACATAAATTATAGAATATTTAGCTAAATTATATTAAATTTAAAAGTTGTATAAGTTATTATTAATTTATTTAATATATATAAAAAAAAATGTAAAAGACGTTATTCTCCAATACTTATTTAATTAGCATTTTTAATGTATAAGAAAATGAATTTGATCTTCCGAGAAACGCAACCTTTTTTCGGAAACATTTTAATACTGTTACTTTGACATTTTTAATTATGTTCTTTCTTTTTAATTAAATTCATCGATTACGTCTCAGGTATGGCAAAACTGTGTCTTTCCATTATTACTATTCATTGTCGTGTTTATTTTTGTTGTAGGCTTGTAAGGTTTATATATATATAAGTTTTAAAAAAGATTAGTTAAGAAGAAATTGAGTCCACTTGTTAAAATAAATACTCGCAGAATCGTTTTTTGTATAGTTTTCCTAATGCTTTGTGTTCAGAAAGACCGTGTTTTTAGTCTCTTTCATTCAATCCTAACGGGAAAGTATTTTATCTTCATCCATCTTCTCTACTCAAATCCATTAAATAATTATGTGATATTCTAAAGAATATTTCTTGAATGCCTACAGAATGAGGCTGGGGAATATTTGTTTTAACGTTGCTGCGACATAAGAAAGCATAATAAAAATAAAATCGTTTGTAATACTAAAAAACAAAAAAAAAAAGAAGCAATAATTGAATAATAATGATTGTGGAATAATTTACTGAATTTCTAAATCTATTGGTTGAATATGTTTTCCATGTTGAACCTGTTTTCTTTATTTTCGGATTAATGAACGATGCATGTAATCATACAAATTACAAAGGTATTCTGCAACACTGCAACACCTGGTGGAAAACTTGGTTTTATCTTCGGGTAAGTAGATCTATGATTTACAATCTGAATTTATTCTGTATAACATTTTGACACATAACAGATACCAAAGGAATACAAGTTTAGAAAACAGCAATGTGTATCCAACAAATATTTTGAAAGATGAAATTAATTATTCATTAAATGTCAAAGAAATCCCATATTTTTATTTTATATTCATCCAATAAGTAAAAAATGTTCCATCACAAACTATGAAAATTATTATATGGCACTTAAACCGATGTTGACTTATGGCTGACAAATATAGGGTCAAGCAAAAAATCCCATTTACTGACCATTCAAATATTCAAACTTCCTTCTTCATTTTCCCTTCTAAATAAGTAAAAAGGCTTAGCGAACCCAAAGGCTCGATGCCGATACCTCCATCCTCTGCTTACAAACCTCCGTCCACGGACTGCTACCCATGCCCAAATCCTTCAAATCACTTTTAACGCAATCCACCCACCTACGAAGCGGTCTACATCTCAAACGCTTCCCAGTCGCGATAGCGCTCATTAACCTTTTAGGAATTCGTTCGTTACTCAGCCCAACAACGTTGCAAGCCCATCTTAATCTTCGCGACACTATCACTTGAATAATAGTAACCGGGTGTACTTCATTTTCCCTTCTATGCAAATAATAAATTATCACAGAAAGAAATTGTCATACCACTCGTTGCTGACAAAATTGAGAGACACTTCAAAAAATTGGCCATGCAAACTTACTGCTACAAACATTACTAAAAAGCACATTACCGCAGAATCAGACCAGCAGACTGAATCGTTTCTGGAGCAGGAATCTACTACAGAGATATCAAACACGCTTGTCTTCCATGGGAGGTTTCTCTACACACATGCTTTCACGTGGACTCTTAAAGGGATGTTTTCAAGAGAAAAGCACGGGTACTATATGTCCTAAATGATATATTTATCTCAAATAAATATTTATTATTATTAATTATACTGAAGGTACATCACCGATGATAAAGGTATTCCAAGTTTGAAAAGGAAGATAGCGTTGAGAGAAAGAAGTGAAGCCTGTTGAAAAAAAAACTGTTGTAAAATGCCTGCCTGAATACTTAAGGATACTAACTTTTAATTGTTTCATGTAAAAAGGCTTTTTTTTTTTTTTTTTTTTTTGCAAAACTATAGTCTTTTGGAAATATCGCGTAATGGATCTGTGACATGGTGCGCCACTTTGTAAATGATCTTTTTACATCTAATACAAATAATTGAAGAAGCCTTCATTCACGAGTACAATCTCTTATAAGATCGTATAAACTTATAAGAGTGTATATCAAAATTAAGTATATACTAATAATAAACTTAGTGTAGCAAACAATTATTAAACAATTTATTATTAGTATTTCAGTATTTCGTTTTTAGATTAATATTTATTTTTTATCTTTATCATAGTTTGGTTTTCCATTACAGTGTTTTTTTTTAACTATTAATTACTTTCTACTTTATAGTTCCTCTAGCTAGAAAAACGTGTTTTTCAATTTTTTAAACTATTATTTATTATTGTTGCAAAATATACGAAACTCGCTCGTTGAATCTGCCAGCAGTCATACGCTTGTCTGAAAGATAAAGCCATGTATAGTTTATTATTTACCTACCGTAACTTCGTATATGAATAATCGCTAATCCTGAATATCCTGGTCAGGATAATCAGAGAAACTTATTATTGTAATTTTATGGTTTCTTCAAAGTTTCAAAGTAACCGAAAAGATTGTAGTTCAAAGTTTCCATTGCTTACATACATAAGTACATAAATACAGGCGAAGCATAATAAAATCACTTATGTTATATTTGTTTACTTATTCATTTAACGTCAATTTATGGTATGATTACTAATCGGACGATGTTCCAGTAGGATTCTTAAGTTTTGTCTATCCAGATATAAATAGAATGGGGATCTTTAACGAGAACCTGACATAGTACAAGTTCGGAACCGCAATTTTACATCTCTTCTGAAGGACGGCATAACTTTTTTATACTATCTATAAACACTCCTGAGGCCACCTGCCGTGTTGCGAAGCCAACATCTTGGACATATTAGGTTGTTATGCTAACCACCTGAAAGCATATTGAAGAAAGATTTAATGTCCTGCTCTAGGTCTATTTCTCAAGGACAATATTGAAATGTTATAAGTATCTTTTATATTTTTAGAATTAAAATAAGAATCCAGAAAGAAGAAAAATGGATTTCGCGGAAAGGGTAATTTGTGGGGTTTAACCTTTGGTTTGTGCAAATCCCTAACTCATCAGGCAACATCAATCTCTAGCGTTCACTTACAGTGTCTTCTCCGTTTTCATCAGAGAAAATCCGACTGGCCTTCTCAACTTTCATTATTCTTTCTGTCTTTTACATCCTCGGCTCATTTCCCCTGGGCTCGGCTAATAGCGAAAGCGAGTCCTAATAGCCTACGCCGCGGCCCGGAAAACCTGCGCCTAATGGGGCCATGTTTTAAACCAGCTTCTGCCAAAATTTGTTTAGAATAATTATATTTCACTGTTTATTTCATTCAATTCGCAACAGCCTCGTAAACAAAATATTTTAATCAACGTAACTTAGTGTGACTTGGCGATTGGAGGATTTTTCCGATCTACATAGACCGAAGAAATTGTTTAAAATTAATTCTAGGCCGTAAAGATGTAGGCATAATTCACAACCCATCGAACAAGTTGCACCTCTAGCTAGGTTTAGATCAGTTAGTTAGTATAAATTTACTTTGCCGATTCATTTAGGGACCTATCGTTAGTTGTAGGTAAAGAGACAATTAAATACTCCAGTGGAAATAGTGAGGAATAATTATTATGCGTTAAAGATAAATTTGGGCTGTTTTATTTGTTTCTTTATACTGCTATGGCTAATCGGACAGTGATAGGTCAACGGCATTAAGCAAATGGTTTAATAAATTATTTTTGTAACAAGGAAGTTTAAATCCAAAGACCACCTTCCGGTCTGCGAACCAGACGCCTTTGGCATTGTACGTTGCTATGCTGACAACTGAACCAAAGGTGATCCGTACTGGATTGTTTCGATCCAGATCGAAAAAATTACAACTTCTTCATAAAGATGTAGACATAATTCACAATATATCGAACAGGACGCCTCACTAGCTCACACGACAATTAAACCCTTAATAAGAATTAATTTAATTTTTAAATTCAGCCTTTAACGAACTACCCTTAGTTTAACACTAGAACTACGAAGATTTACCATGTACCTATTTCTACAAAATGACCGGTTTGTTTGTTTAATTAAACAAAATAGTAGAATTTAAGAAATAAAACTATAAAATCATGAGATAATTTAAGTTTAAATAAAATGAAATATATTTCATTCAAATATTGTAATTATATAACATAAAGAGTAGTTTCAACATAGCATAAAGAGAAGGGCGTGATGCAACTTAGACGGCAGAAAGAATACTAAATTAAAATTTTATATATTACATATACACAAATTTTTGAATAATAAATTGAAAACGTAGAATGTTTTAATTCCGCGAATTTCCTGGAATTAAAAATAAACAAAACATGTATTCATGATATTCTCATGACCGGTTCGTATATTTAGGTATAACACATAGATATCTCTGAAAATTAGAAGCGTAAGAACGAAATAATTTATAGTATTATTGTATACACAAATTTAATAAAAATCATAACATTATCGTAAAATATTAAATAAGACTTATAGAGGAAATATTATAAATAAATGGTGCAACCGGTCATTTTGACCGGTTATTAGTTCTAGTGTTAAGAGGAATAGAGAATTAATTCAACCCAGTGCAAATCGTATGAAATAATTTTAGTTTTTTAAAGATAAATTGTAAACGGAATAGCACAATGATTGAGAGCTGAGTTTCTATGCCGGGGGTTCCAAGTTCAAATCTGACAGTGGCTGAGAAATTACTAATTATTAAATAATTAGCCTGTTAACTACCGTGGTACCGGTCAACCCTCCTTAGGTCCAACCTACGTCTGTAATGTGGTCATTCTCGATTGGAAAAACCTGGCGCTCAGCCTGATCTATTCTCACTATAACCGTTCTCCTACAAGTGTACAGTCTTACAAGAACCTTTATGGGTTGGAGTCGTACAGGTTAAAGTAAAAAGAGAATTGATTAACATATTGGAAATTATACGGAATAACTTTAGCGCTTTTAAACATAAATATGAGATGGAAGTTACATACATACATATACCTTGGAAGATACATATTTGGTGTTTGGTTCCCTCTTCACACTAATGATTGATTTCATTAATTTTTATAATACAACATATAATAAAATAATAATAGTTATAAAATAATAAAATTAAGGCGAAATTTAGTTTACAGTTGGCTGATGAAGGGAGAACGCAGGCTTTTCTTTCGCTTAGTGCGCCAGAAAAGCTAGAGTTATAAAACTGACATTTATTGGAGGACCGGGGCCAAATTGAGTTGCCGTCACACTCCGATATCCCCGTACTCCTTAATACTAACTCTGAATCAAACTGGGCAATTCTACAGATACTTAGACACATTTAGATTCATTTCATAATACAAGGTACTTCTAAGGAGGTTCAATGAGTTTGTTTTTTTTTTAATGTAAAAATATCATGTATATACGGTATAAAACACTCGATTTTATTATGTTAAACGATTGCGAAGTTCAGTTATTTTTTTCTTCTCGTTGTGAGGAAAACAGCTCATCGACTATAATGGGGCCTTATAACAAGGCGTGCGTGTCCGCCGGTTCGTGTCCGGCTCAATGAGCTAGCTGCCTAATTGAGCAAGAAGGATGAAATCTAGCCAAAATGAACGCTCGCTCAGAAAACATCATCGCTTACAGAAAAAAACATCAAATAACAGTAATTTCGCCTTCGGTCGTGTGCGTAACAAGGAGTGTCAATAGCTACACGGAGTCCTCTTAAATTTAGGGGGCTCTGTTCGTTTGAAGGTTCATTTAGGCACTGTAAAAGAAATATATAATACCGCAAACCAAAGATCAAATCAATATCGAAATATTAATTAAACAATAATTTTGATTATTTAATACTATGTAAAAATGCTTTGATTTGCATTTAATTAAATATGCCCGGTTAGTAATAGTAATAAAAATTATGTTATTGGACTGTTGATTATTTCATGTTTCAGACTTAATAAATTAATTTACTCTTTTCAACTTTATTCTCTGTATTACTTTCTGTTAAACTAAATCATGTGTAATAGTTATCTGTCTTAATAGAAAATGTACGCTGGTTTCTGGCTTATTGTCTATACTATATACCGATGTAACATACTTGGGTAATTCGATAATCATAAGTTTGTGATAAAAATTAACATTTATAAAAATAATTTGATAAGTGAATTTGGTTTTAAATATTTGTATTGTATATCATTTTTTAATGGAATGTTATTTTACCACCAAATTATTTTTTATTAATTTATTCATTGAAATTTACAACTGTATTATAACAATACAACAAATAAATGGAAGGAGATGATACATTATGACATAGATGAAGACAAGTAGAGAAACTACGCAGCGGTAGTACTCAAATAACAAATTTAATTTAGAAGGTCACGTGGCAATCATCTTTTCAGACCCCTCAGAGGATTATCAGGAATGGAAGAAGTTGCTAAGTTTGAAACTGGTATGAATGGGAAAAAAGTTTTTCATGAAAAGACTGTATCGGATTCGGGGCAAATCGGTAGCAAATGGTACATTCAGATCATTAGGGATGGCTTTATTCGTAACAAAGTAAGGAGCATTAAAGATTTTACGAAGGATTTTGGATTGTAAAGATTGCACACGCGAGAAATTCAATAGCATAGTGGAGCCCCAAAGCTCTACTCCGTAAGTCCAAATAGGTCTTATGACAGTCATGTATATGGGTCTTTACTCGAGTATAAATGTGTATGAGATTTTGATTTGGGCTGTTTCTTATTTCTGTTACATAGTATTAACTAGGTTTTGGAATTATAAACAAAGATGGAATGTTACATTTTTACGGAATACAATATTACATAATTATGTGATAAAAACTAACATTTTTATTTATATATAAATAATTATATTATTTCCTAAGAATAGCCGCCCGGTTCTATATATCTAAATAAATACTAAAATATTCGCTAATTTCGAATTTGAATACTGTGGGTACAGGTAGAGTGGGAAGAGATTGAAATATGGTGTATTGGCATAGATTGAATTACGGAAATATTAAAATTGAAAGAAATGGTGAAATACCTATATCTACCAATATGTGAGACTATATTATTTTGCTGAAAACATCTAATCACCTGTAATACCTTTTTTTTTTTTTAAATCAGGTTTATTTGATGAAATAAATAATAAAACTAGACAAAATATAGTTTTAAAAAATACTTCAGTTAAATGTATTATGTTACCGATGACACAACATAGTATTGTATCCGTTAGTATATATCTAGTTTCAAAAGGCAGTGTGCTGCTGTAGCTGTTTAAGTGTTATAAAGAGTTTTAGGTTATAATTGTTATTTACTTTCTTTCTTAACAGTCATTCTAATAAATATTACATGCACAGTGATCTTTTAGTTATTTATCGGAACATCTTTATTCATAAGAGAGAAAATAAATGAGCTGGAAAATTTGTGAATGTTTATGAAACTTCGAGATGAACGTAATTAAATAAATAAATAAAGCCCCCAAAAAATATATGATTGAAGAATTATGTACTTAAAGACATTTTTCATTAAAAATAAGCAACACTGAATGCCATACACGATTACAGTAATGTAAAAATATTATTGCATCAATTCAAATAAGTGTTAGAAAAGACTTATTATTAATGGATTTGTTCGACATCCTCCTGTCACAATGTTCGTTCCTTATTGATATTGTGTTACCTTGAATATAATAATTAAAAAGGAAATTGTTTAATCCATACAAAATGTAATTGTTTATATATTTAATTTATACAATTATGAGTTTAGTTTATAGCTTTTTGCGGGTGTACAAATAGTATGTGTGTAAAAAAAAAGAAAGGTTTGATTGATTGATAAGAAAAACACATGCAAATACTAACGAGGAATTTTACTGACTGTCCATTAGAAGAAAAGTGTATTGTACTCTTTATATGTTTTTTATAAAAATATATTATTTTATACATAATGTAGTGAATTATTATATTTATAATAGTATATTGTCCTCTGTATTATTCCCAGCCCTGATGATGGCCTAAAAGCTAGGCCACTTAGCACTAAATAAAAATTAATAATTTGAAGGTAATTAATTGCAGCTATTTATGTAAATTTTATTTAATGCACCCCCGACCATTTCAACATTGCTCAAAAACAACATTGCTCGGTTAACCGTTTACTCATCAACAATATATTACAGTTTGTATGCCAAAAATCTTCTTTCTTATTCTTCTTAAGATTGTTTCATATTTTCCCTTTACTTTTTCTAGGAAGTAATGCTTTTGTTCTTGCTGAAGATTTATATTCGTGTTTGCTTATTACTACTGTCCACACAAACGGCCCTACCATGTCTTATTAAATTCTGGTAGATATAACATAAATTACATGTTACACCTTGATTATAATTATTTTGAATATTAGTTGACCTTATATATAGGGTTGACCTTATATATATATAACATATGAAATGTCAGTGAAGGTGTAAATTTAAATTATTACCAAAATAATTGTTAACCAGTACCTTTATTAATCAATAAACTTCCTTCATATTCATAAAGATCCTTCACTTTCAATAAACTTCTCCCAACGTGAAACGAGCATTTCTATCTTTGCTCTGTAGAAATTAGGTGTCAAGGAAGAAGCGAAGTCTCGGAAGACCGATTTCAGGGCATTTTCGTTTTTATTTCTTAAGAAAATATAAACAAACAACGGAAAAAGTAAAAATGAGTTGGAGAATATGGTGGGTGAGGAAGGTCCTCTATATTCTCCAGACCTTTGTCCAATTCATGTGGTATCCATATTTCCAGCTTTTATGTCTTACCAAATTCCTTAAGGTGACTGGAAACAGTCATGGCACTTGCTCCAAGTTGTGAACGTAATTCACGAGTTGTTTGGAAAGGGCCCGGTTCGGCCAGCTCTTTCAACTTTTCGTTGTCCAATTTACTCTTCGGCCTACCACGATCTTTGTTGGTAAGGTCATAATCCCCAGACCAAAATTTTTCAAACCTACGGAAGATTTTTCTTTCGTTCACTGTATGTTCACCGTAAATAATAATAATGTTTCGGAACACCTCCGTGAAGTCATAGCCAAGTTTTAATTCGTAGAGAAAAATTTTACGAATATCCGCGGAAGACATAATTTTATTCTTATTTATTTTTAAAACCTTGCTTCTCTTTCAAAAAAAAAGTAAGACTGATTATGAAAAAGAATTAAATGATCTATGAAACGGTATGCATAACATAATTGTATGTGTACAAATAATCAAATCCCTAATGAAAAGAAAACCGTAAATAAACGAAACAAACGAAACTGACATTTCATCAGTTACGACCCAATATGAGGAAGAAAATGGTCCGGGTTGAGGTCAAAAAAAGTTTTTACGGTTAAAATAAATCCTTTTCCGACCATTATATTCGTCACCAAATACCGCAATTTAAATAATGAATATACGTTATGCTTTAGACAACAGGAGGATGTTCATATATTACAATTTCGGTAAACATATAGCCGGTATCAAATATTGGCCTTCATGAAATTTTAAAATATTATATCCTTTTTGGAACACCACTCGGACTATTTTCTTCCTCGATTATAATTATACAAAAATTGTCCCCAACGGTCGAAATTGTTACCAAACGGTCTGAAACTCGCGAATTAGAAGTCTATAGTATGGGAAGGGAGAGGCGCTTTGAGGGCCCAATAACTGGCTTGTCCAAGGAACCATAGCCAGCGGGAGGAAAAAGAATGAGGCGAGGAAGATGGAAGAGGGAGGAGGGACAAAGCGGCTACTGCTCGTTCGGAAAACGTTAGCTCACACCTTGACAAAAAGCCGGGTTCGTTAGGCCCTGATTTGTGGGCCGCCCATTACCTCTCCGGCCAGCCTATACTTAGTCTTTGTGTATCCAGGCCAACCAATAGCTGCTCCTCCGTATCTCTAGAGATTATCAGAAAATCGTGTTCCTTGCTACAATAGCCTCCAACGCCTTGAAGGTAACAACGGCAGCTGGATATCCATGTTCATACAATGGTCGACTCATTTAAAAATATTCTGGGAAAAAGTTAGATCCTCAGTTATTTTTTAAACAAACACACATTAAATTACATTTTTCAAAAATAGGACTAGTACCAATATTATCGACGGTTCTTAGTGACAACGAAATCATCGCGTTGATCTTTCAATTTTTGAAAGCACATTGCCTACTGTCTCAATTATAGCTCAAATTGTATCTAATTTTTCCTATCCAATAGTTTGAGTGTGTTTGTGTGTGATTTCGCATATGTGCATTACTGACTAATAATATATACATACATTTCATAAAGCGAACCATTGACGTTGATGACCAAAGGATTTCATACCTTTATAACATAATGTTCAAGGTCAAAGTTAATGTTAGGAAAATTTAATTAATTCTTAATAAAATAATATTAAAAATAATCTAATATCACACAATAATCAAATAAAACTATTGTTCCTAAAAATAGATTACTTACTCATTGATCATAACTATCGAAATATTAAATTAATTAAATATTGTGAAGTAACTTGTTAATGATTTGTTTCTTCATTTAACGTCACTGTATGCTGCTATGGCTAATCGGACGATGCTACAGTGGGAGCTCTAAATTTTGCCTATCCAGGTTTAATTAGGATAGGGATTTTTAACGAGTACCTGACATCGTACAGGCTCGGGACCCCCGTTTAACGTCCCTTCCGAAGGACGGCGTAACTAAGGATTTTTTACTTGTTAATGATTAACTGATCAATTCTTTAAAACAATTCCTTTAATAAAATTACTTCTAAATCCTATTGAATGTAATTTTGATAAGATAGACTATTTATTTGTCAAAGGCCTTTTGCATGTCAAAATAAACTACAAAAGTTTTTTCCTCTTGGACTAATGCATATAACAATTCAGTTTCCATTTGAATCAAATGATCTATTGTCAATCGTCCTTTGTGGAATCCACATTGGAAATTTTTGATGAACTGGTATTTTTCCAGGATCCATGTGAGTCTTTTATTTTGTAAAATCTTGTTTAAAATAATAGGAAATGATTTAGACAGCACACGATTTTGTATCAAACACAAATTAAACAAAAAAACGGTGGCTCAAATAGTAACCATAACTTTTATTGCTTATAACAGAAATCTGCATATTACAATTAAGAAATAAAAATGCAATTTTTATGAAATTTATTTAAGTTTTTAAATAAATTACTGGTCGAATAACGTCCAACCGTCTGGTTTCACTTCTAATTAAGGGTACCCATTTTGATTGAAGCTGAGTGAGCCTCGTGATGGTCTTGAGGACTGGAAGGATCAATCAAAGCACAACAAAATATTTAGAAAGCAGTGCCGCGTTTCTCTTAGTGACCTTGCTCCCAAATACTCAACAACTTACCTTTTTACAAGGGGGTTACTCCCTGTCCGTCTAAAGGCGGACCAACTCCTTATTAACATATTATACAATTTTCATTTAGACCTGTTATTTGTTCAACTTAAACATTTTTATAAAAAGAATATAGTACAAGCAGAAAAAATAAATCATTTTTTAAATCTTTATCCCATTATTAAGCTTATTCACATTTTAATTATGTCGCTTATCTAATATAAAATATTACACGACCGCTAAAAACTGCAAAATAAATTATTGTCGGAACTAGAGGTTTGTTATTTTATGTTCATAGCTTCAGTATAGTGTAAAATGCGTTATGTAACATTTTCAGAGAACTTTATATAACTTGTTTATAGAAAACAATGGTTGGGTTATCTACGAGATAGAATTATTTAAGTACATGTGTTTGGAACGTATTAATGATTCTGAATATTTATAAAACATGCATTTCAGATTTTTCATTTATATTCATCAACAATACCAAACTCTGTACATCGCAGATTAATCAATTGTAGCTAGATCTGTCATTTTTAGTTTACTTACACTAATTAATTTTTATAAGCAGTCCGGGAAGAGAGTTAGTTTACAAGGTTTGTTCCCTGGTTTACTCAATCCCTGGACGAAAAATATTTTCATGTTTTCCTTTTCTAAATGGTTTTACGATTTTCCTTCCCAGTATTCACATCGTTTTTTTTGTTTTTTAAAGGTAAATAAGAAGAAGTAAAATAGGAATGACAAGTTTCCATTATTTTCAATAGCTAGCTGGTTCTTGAAGAAGATGCTTGCCGATGATTGGATAAATCTACCAAATTATAATAATAATTGGAATTGTTTTTTATAAATAATAACTTCGGTGTGTTTTGTTCTGTAAGTATTTTACCTAACATGTGGACTTGATAAAAGTAATATATATGTTTTAAAGAAGGTGATATGATCCACTTTTTTTCATAATGATAAAGACTTTATTTATTTTGGGAGAAGTTCCTTAAGATTATCAATAAGGAATCATGTATAGCCTAAAATGTCTTAGAGTAAAATGGATTACATTTTAATAACTAATTACAATTAAATTAATAAAAGAGAAATAAATTAAAAAAAATAATTGAAAAAATTATCAATTACTTCCTAAAACAATATTTAAAGAAAATTATTTCTTCTTAGAAAATTATTTCTTCCTTACCAAGGAAGAAGAAAATAAAAGAAATAGAAATAATATAACAATAAATAGATAGGGAGAAACAATTGACAGTTACATATATATATATATATATATATATATATATATATATATATATATATATATACACATTTTTTGAAAAACAAAATAACAACAAAACAAGAAATAAAATAATGAAAGAAAAATAAAAACAATACTAACTATGATAACATTCAAAAAATAGCCAAATTAGCAGAAAAATAAAATGTAAGTATATCACTCATACGCGTATGCACACATACAATTCTATAGATGCACACATATATACCAATACTGAACATACTATTTCAGATTCTTGGGGAATTCTAAGGAAATTAGGTGATTGATTATACGAAATTTAAAGGTTGAAAGATTATTGGAATGACGAATGGAAGAAGGTATAGAGTTCCAAAGAGACGAGGACCGGATAAGGAAAGCTTTGTCAAAAGCTGCTGTTCGGTGGAATGCTGTATATAGATCTGAGAGCCGAGAATGGATGTTAAAGGAGTGGACTGTGGCTTTGAATTGAAGGAGATCGAAAATGTTGATGGTCGATTTATTGTTCTTTATTGGATATATTTTTTTCTACCTGCAATGAATTTCGATGGTGATACTATTGGTTTTTCCAACATATTTTTGACACACTGTCCAAGGTTTTGCCTACCATAAAAAGGTTTAATTAACTAATCAAATTATTATTGTTACTCAAATATAACTTTTGTCATATTTATGTTATTTTCACCCATAAAAGATATAATCAAACTTATGTGTTAGAAATCTTCATAAATATACCATTTTCTCTCATCTTCGTTACTTTTCTTAATAATGAAATGCGCTAAAAATATTATTTTCTTTTTTATTTTTTAATTAGTATTTAGTATTCTCTGTTTGCTATTTTCAATCAGTCAACAATATTCTTTCATAATTTAGCAAAAATACAGTAATGAAGTTGAATTGTTCAACTCTTAATTCTTAGTTCGAAACTTGAGAACTAACATAATAGAGTAAAGCAACATCAGTTGACTAAACAAAAGTTGCAAACTTTATAACAAAAAAATTAGAAACTTATTTAGCAACAACTTTCAATACAATTATTGTTTAATTCATTCTTTCTAAATCATTTACTAATGTTATTTTACATTAGTATTATTAATTTATTAATGTTATTTCATAATATATTTAAATATAAATAATTTCTTCTCTAAAAGAGATTACACAGGCCAACAAAAAAAACCTTTTTGAAAACTTTTTTAATTTTAATAGCTGATCTTGATAGATTTTTATGTGCTGAATCCAAATCTGCTCGTAGTTTTTATGTATCACCCTTAGTTTCAAAGCAAAATGTATTTTATTATATAGTCTAATACCCATTTACAGTATATAGGGAAATCAATGAAACACTGTAGAATCGTAAAAATGGTTTGTATTTACAGTAAAATACTTGGAATAGTAATTTTATGTGATGATACAAGGTTCACTTGTCAACTGGAATTGGTTTATATTTTCTTTCCCTTTTTTCCTTGAAGCTTCTTGTGTAGCTTTTCCTGCGATGAATAGCTTGCTGAACTTCCCGGTGAAGTGACCAACAGTAATCCCCCATCATGTTGGTATTCCAGCGGCCCTGGTAACGTTTTTCCATCACTTTAACGTCCTGGTGAAAACGCTCACCTTGCTCCTCACTAACATCTCCTAAATTTTCCGGGAAGTAATCGAGGTGGCTGCTCAAAAAGTGAACTTTCAGGCTCATCAAACATCCTAACTGTTCAAATTTTTTTAACATGTTAGCAACAATAGCCTTATATTCTGGGTCTTTTTCATTTCCCAAAAACTTGGTGACAACTTGCTTGAATGAAACCCATGCTTCCTTTTCATTTGAGGTCATTGTGGATTCAAAGTTAACGTCAAACATCATTTTTCTAATATCAGGCCCGGTAAAGACGCCTTCTTTCAGTTTAGCTTCTGAAAGGTGTGGAAACTTCTGACAGAGATATTTGAAACAAAGCCCATCTTTAGGCAAAACCTTTACAAACTGTTTCATGAGACCTAACTTAATATGTAGTGGTGGTAGGAGCACGTTTTTTGGATCTACAAGGTTTTTGCGTAAAATGTTCTTCTCGCCAGGCTTTAAAGACTCCCTAGCAGGCCAGTTCTTTCTGCACCAATGTTGATTCCGAGCTCTACTGTCCCATTCACACAAGAAACATGGAAATTTGGTAAAACCCCCTTGCTGACCAAGGAGCATGCACGTAACTTTCAAATCACCACATATCATCCAACCGTGTGCAGAATAACCTATTTTATTTAACACTATTTCTAGATTTTCGTAACTCTCTTTCATATGTACAGAATGACCGACAGGTACAGAGGCATACATGTTACCGTTGTGTGCTAAAACTGCCTTCAAACTATTTTTGGATGAATCAATAAACAACCTCCAATCTTCTGTTTTGTATTCAATTCCAAACTCATTCATTAAACCATGAATGTCTGAGCAGTACACCAAATCACCCTCTTGTTCAAAATACTTCGAAAATTGTTGTTCTCTCTTCCTATACACATGAATGCTGGTTCCAGCCGCCAGCAAGTTCTTTTCTTTTAGCCTAGAGCCAAGCAGTTCAGCTTTTTCTTTTGTTAAGCCCAGATCCCTAACTAAGTCATTAAGCTCGACCTGAGTGAACAATTTAGGCTCTACATTTTCTGTAACACATTGGAATTCTTCATCGTGTTCATCTAACTCCGACTGTACATCAGAAAATACTTCTGTTTCAATAGAATTTAAGTCCTCTGGTGGTTCCGGGATTGGCAAATCTACACCGTGCCCTACTGGTCGGATGGCGGACGGAAGGTTAGGGTAGCTTATTACCTTCTTGTTCTTAGAGTTATGACCAGTAATATCTACACTGCAAAAGTAACAGTCATCGGAATGATTTTTTGGTTCCCTCCATATCATGGGAACAGCAAATTTAAAGTGTTTTTTCTCTTTTTTTGACCATTTCCTGAGGTCTTCAACACATACATAACATACCTTATGCGGTGCCCAAGGTTTATCCTGGTCTCCAAGTTTGGTTCCAAAGTATGCTAGATAAACCTTTTTCACAAAGTCTGTAATGTTTCTTTGGTGCTTTTTAATAACAAACTCACCACAAATATAACAAAAACTGTCAGCAGAGTTTTTACAGCCGCGATGAGACATTGCACTGAGCACATGTACAGGAAACGTAAAAGTGAGGTTATGTTGAAAATAAACAAAACATCAGCTGTTTAGCATGTGTTTCAGCAGTGCTGCCAACATCATCTTTGTTCATTAGACCTATTTTTTCATGTTATCTTAACTATGAAAAAGCTGTTAAATTCTAAAAATATTTCTTTATTTCATGAATTTAACTATAAAATGTGAATAAATGGTGGGTGATACAACTTTTTAAGCATCATATTTGGATTCAGCAACCTAAACAACATAAGAATAAGGTATTTTCATTAAAAAAGTTTTTTCATCGTTGGCCTGTGTTATTTTTTCAATTATTAATCATTCTTCACATCTTCAAATATTCATTTATATTCAGGGATGTTTGGTAGAAAAAATAAAAAGAAGATAATTTAAATTCAATATTTAATTTTATCTTAAATATAAACATATTTACAAAACGTATTTACACAAAGTAAATAACATAAAATATAAAAATTGACTAGAGCATGCCATATAACAAAGCTTAAATAGGAAAACTTCAACCTTATTAATTTAATGAAAAATATACAGTCAAGAATATGTTAATGTAGTATCACAGAAATCGTCATTTCTTCTAAGCCGCCCTCTTCCCTGGCGATACCTGAGCAGACAGAAACAATAAAAATAAAATAAATAAATGAATAAAACAAAGCAAACTTAAGAGTAAAAATAATAAGCATGGCAAAATTAAGTATAATAAGCAAAAAAGAAATAAGCAAACAAATATTTGAAATAAAAGAAAATATAATGCATATAATTAATATAAATGATAAGATATGTTGTATGTAGTGTTCTTGTATTTTTTTTAACTTTCATCACATCGAATGAATTTGTTAGATTATTTTAGGCTGGTTAATTTGCCAACATTAAAAAAAAATTGTTTATTTTTTAAAATAATGAAAAACTCTCACACTCAAATACTTCAAGTATTGAATGATAGATCAAAACTATAAAAACATCAACTCTCTTCATTAGTGTAAAGTGAGGAATATTTCTACATTTAACTATGCTTTATTTTTCAAGGCATTAATGCAGAATATTTCTCTCTAACTCATTTTATTTTATTCATATTTCTTTACTCATCTCTCTGAGTCTCAAGAAGCGTTTCATACCATTGCGAGATTCGACATCTTAATATTTTTCGTGTTAATTTTTTTCAGCTTATAACTTGAGAAATTAACCGACACGATGGACTTAGTTAAGTACTCGAACGAGCCTCCAACATGCCGCTGGCACAAATTCCCTGATGGAGACAGAGGATGGGACAGTTGAGACGAGTGGGCGACAAACAGACTGATAGGACAAACATTCAGGGACCAATCTTCTTTATCACCACCTACGTCCAACTTTTCTTTTCCACAACTTTTGTGGTTTTCCTTCGTTCATCTACTTTTCTTCTTCTTTTTCTTTTTTTTTTATAGGTATCCTTTTCCTTCCGGCATTCTTCTTATTTCTTCAGCCTCTGAGGGAGATAGGGATCAATATTATGAAAAAGTATCCTCTCTTGTAACAGGGCAAGATGCTATTTAGTGGAAAAATGAAATATTGAGACCCTAAAATCTCTCTTGAGCAGTTGACTTAGACAAATCGTATATAGACATTTCATATGTTTAAATGATATTATTAGTAAGTTATATTTTTTTTGTATATTTATTTTAATAATTAAAATAAATATGATTATATAATTATAATATTATTATTACAATAATTAATATAATTATTATATTAAGTAAGATGTATCCCCAAACATTCTGTCAAATTCGGTATTATTTTTATAACTATTAAAAAGTGATAAGGAACACATTGAATTTTAAACATTGGAAAGAAGTGAATTTATTGAGGACGGCTTAAACCAGGATTTTATATGAGATACTTGAATGTTCCATGTATTTTCATAATTAAACCAGATGAGTTAAAAATAAAATGTATATTGATGAAACGAAACATTCCTGTTGGAATGAAGGTATTTTAATTCTTTATTAATCGTTTGAAAATGTTCAAAAGCTTAAAACGTTTTGATTTTAATTTATGTCATTATTCCCATAAAACTTCAAGTTAAAACATGATACAACTCAAAAAATGACTATGAAAAATATGTTGGAAATGGAATTTCAGATATGCCGTTTCTGAATTAAAAAACTTCAACCATATAATTGCTTTCCATATTTTAATCAGTGTCAACAACAAATTTAATGATATGCATTTGAAGTAAACTCAAATCCGATACTTAGAACATCTTGATAAGCGTTTAACATATAATTCTCACACTAGACTGCAAATACAAGGAAGTGCTTACAGTTTTAGACAATTACTAAATTATTAATTAATAAAAATTGGCATTTTTGAGTTATGTCGTTGCTCTTTTGTTCTTATATTTACAGTGATATTTGGATTTTGAACAAAATAAAATGAATTAAAAGCACAATTCTTAACCGAAAAAAAATTAATAATAAAACAAACCAAAGAATAGTTGTGTTAAGAAGTATTCAGTGATATCGCAAATCGCATTCAAAGGAAATTAATATACCTATAAGTGACGAAACAACTTGCTAATGTTAATCTACACAAACCCAAACTAAATATAGCCTGCCCATTCCGTCATCCAATCAAACTTATAGATTATAGGAAGCCTATCAGAAATTATTAATTGCTTCGTCACCAAACCACTACAGATTAAAAACCAGATCTTTAACGGACTACACAGTGCCGTTAGGCAATTAAAGAGAAAAAATATCTTTGAAACACCTTCAACAGTACCCAAAAATGGAAAACCATTCAATATTTCAAAAAGAAATTTTAACAAAATTGCAATTCATACATAACTAACTCGTCAATGCTACGGCGAAATTAAAAACGAGTAAAAGTATGAAGTAGAAATATTTAAAACTCTACCCATAGAATTCCATATAAATAAATAAATATAACATAAATGAATAATTAATACGGTGCATTGAATTTAATGGCATGTCTTTTTGAACGGATTCGAACTATTACCTGTGAAGATTCTGTACCCATGACTCTAATGTTCAGTCAGTGTCATACAAAATGAAATACCAACAGCTTAATAATTCTAAATTGATTATAGACTACAAAGGCATGCAAATTTTTCAAGAAATATGGAACAGCTACTGTTCCAAAATATAATTAAAAGGCTGTAAGAAGAACAATTATTTTTAATTACTGGAAAACAGTATAACAATACTTTAAAAAACATATTAGAAGAAGAGAAAGGAAAAAAATTAAAATAACTTAACACTAATTAGATAAGAGAAACAATCAATAGTTACATATATAACACTATCATTGATTTACACTTATTTCTCCTATTAAAATTTAAAACCTCCTAGGCGGCTCTACTTTTTCCAACATTTGCGCTAATACCGTTATATCTTTATATTCCAAAACGTTTACACAAAGCCTCGACAAATTATATACCCAAACCTTCCTGGTGAATCACTCTATCTATTATTGTAAACCGCATGAAAATGCGTGCAGTAGTTATTGAGTTTACCGCGAACAAAAGCGGCCGAGGACTTTCTTTTATAATATGCATAAATTCATTTCAAATAAAAACTACTAGATAGACATGATTCCGCTTGGCTAAATACAATTTAAAAAAAAAAAAACCTGTACCACTACAACCCATGAAGGGTCTGGGGTTCAGTACATGGTAGAGACTGAACTGTTTCATGGACAAGGGTTATGCAAGGAGGTGACTAGTCCTAGGTCACACTCAACCACCAGATTTTTCCCCCTTATTTTGGGTACCCTATTTTTATAATATTTTATAGAGGTTGGGTGGGCCCCAGGATTGTCCTAGATCCTATATGATCCGTCTCCCGCTGCAAACAGACTAAATAAAAATCATGGCCTGCAGCGGGATTTGAACTAGGATTTCCCGCATGGCAACTCCGCTCCCCATATAAGTACAATTTATAAAATTAGAATTAATCCCTGTCTGAATAAAATAAGACTTAACCACTTATTTATCGGGGATGTAGATATTAGTTAATTAACCTATACTTGGGAAACCCCTACACATTTAGAACCTGTAAAATATCAGAAAAAACGATATTGTTGGTAATCAAAAAAATCTGGTCTGGGAATTAGGAAGATAAATTATTATTGCCGAATAAATATAGTTTTTGATCATAAACATCAAGTTCTGAGTCAATCAATTAACTTTAACTGAGTATTTAATGAAGCCCTTTGACACCACAAAAAGATCAGTAATTATGGACCATCAAAATAATAGAACTTACATAGTGATATGTTATACATATAAATAAGCGGTACCAGATTAATTAGTGTTAGAATGGTACAAATATATCGAATGGATCCGATCAATTTTAGGTTTGGCTAACATTGCTATTAATTGTATCCGGTTCATCTTCCATCAAATGCTGACTATCTTTTGAATACAGTTCCTACAATGACATGGATACCAGGCAAACTGCACTGCGTAAACCAGTCGACAAACTTCAAGACTAGGTATTATTATCGGGATTTATATTTTCTTCCACTAAGAAAATAAATTTTTTGTCTTAATGCAAGCTGCAATCAGTTCCATACAATATGTGTTAATAATCAGATCAAGTAATTGATAGATTTAATTAGTTGACGTATAAGTTATTGTAAAATATAAATAATTACGACTCCACAAATAAATGGTCACTTCAGCTATAACCATCATTGGGCCTCCAAAATTGCACTTCGATTCCGTTCAAGCCATCCTTGGGACTATATTTTATGATAATTACGCCTTCAGAGAGCCGTGAGTTTAACAGTTTACTGCAGACGAGATCCGGACGTGTATTCCTTTGTGCCTGCTATGTTCCCTCCACGAGGACATAGATGTCGGCTTGGATGGTATTGGCTAATCCATTTACTTCTGGAATTGTCCGACAACCAATTACTTACTCCTGCTTCTGCTCAACCAATCATCTAATTGAAGCCGCTAATAAACTTTAGCCATTGCCTCTCCTTTGTTTGACCATTGCAACTTATCTTATAGCTAGGAAGATTGTTTCAAGATTTGGCGGACAAGCTCAGTAACCGAGTAAACTCTTTTTTTTTCTATATAATGTAATGTAATTAATAAATTTTTGCAACTATATTATAATAGTACAGCATAAATATTGATATTATTTAATCTATCGGCGGTTGGAGTCCGGTGGACATAGAACTCTCCAGGGGCTCACTCAGACTCTAAAAGGATCCCACAATTAGGGGAAAAGTCTGGCAGTTGAGCCTTATCTAGGACGCATTACCTCCCTGCACAACCGTTGTCCAAGAAATAGCTCCGTCATTTTTTTATATAATGATGATACAACATATATAAATAATAAATACGACGATAATAATGTAATAGGTAATAAATAATGACGATGATGTAATCAAATGACAAGATTATCGAGAATTGAACAGGTTGCCAGTTTAAAACAAACTAGGTTTTAAACTAGTTGGTTTGAGCGAGAATAAAGTTTGTAATGAAAGGACTGATATCGGGTTCGGGCCAAACCAACAATAAATGGTGTTCGTAACGGATGAATTTATAAGTAAAAAAAAGTAATGAGCATTAAGGATTTTGGATTGTAAAAATTGGATAAGAGAGGAATTCGACGGCTAAGTTATACTTCGCAAGTTCAAATAGGTCTTATAACAGTCATGTATTCATGAGTTTTTGTAATTGATTGAGATCTTAAAGCGTTGATAGAGATCAAAAGCAGTGACAATTAAGTAAGTGTTGAAGTTGTCTAAAACTGTAAGCACTTCCTTGTCTTTGCAGTATAGAGAATTATATGTTAAACGCTTATCAAGATTTTTTAAGTATCGGATTTGAGTTTACTTCAAATGCATATCATTAAATTTGTTGTTGACACTGATTAAAATGTAGACTTGGAAAACCGATTATTCAAATTTCAATTAATACCAATTTCATTTGCAAACGTTCTTTAATTTTTAATTACTTAATTAAATTGTTCGACGATTTCATTAAGTTAACCAGATCAAAGAACTCCAAACTAATCGAATTTCGAATCCCATATATTAACAATAATTTTTATCAACTTTTTTTATTTGAAAATATGTTACAATGTTTAAAGGAATTTTAAAAATGAATGTGGGGAAGAACAAGATAATATTTTTGAAGAATAAAATAATATTCCATACATAATTTTTAATTGATCAAAATATTTTTGTATATAATATTTTGCTCAGAATCAAAAGCGGAAAACTCCAAATTTCAAAAATTTATTTTTTCACATTTTTCGCAAGCTTAGGTTAGCAATGCTTTTCGCTCCCGAATCTTCAGGTTTAGAACCAGACTAAAACTATGAGAAATATTGCGGCCACTTGTCATGTCTTACAAAATTGCTTGAATAAACTACCGAAAAAAAAGAAAAAGTCAATTTTTGAAATTTTGGGTTTATCTCCTAACGATCCTTACAAAAAATACACAATTTTTTACCAACAGATTTGAAAGATAAATAGACAAGATGGCCGCCGGAACATTTGAATAATATGCCATTCCCTTGAGTTTTGGTTAACTGTTGTAATTTTACTTTTACCTGACCTGACCTACCCAATGATATTTAATATTTTAAAAGGTTAAAATATATCTCGAGGGACTACTTTTGAATCTTTTACGCGTTATATTTTAGTCATCCATTAAATATGGACGGCTTTGATACAGACATGGTATATATTATATAAATACTTTATTTATCCACAGTCTTTTTTTTTATATATTTCAGGAAGTGTAAGGAATTATTTTTATGGAAAAACTAAAAAATAATTAACAAAAAGATTCGCCAATGTCAAATATTCAATCCTCACTTCGATTTTTTGATTGGCTTGATTATTCAATTTTCAAATAAAGAAGCTCGAGTGTAAGAGTCATATGTCAAGTACTCCTCAAAAAAAAAAAAATATAAAAGAAATATTAAAACTAATAAATTACTTGGGAGCACATTTTTTAATTTATTGACGGGAAATTGTAACTTAACACATATTCGGTACAATGGAGACCGATTAATTTTTTCTGAAATAATCAATACTTTGACCTAAGTTCATAACTAAAAAATAACGTAAACAAAAAAAAAAAGTTTCCCATATTTGTCTTACTTTGCTTAATTTTGTTTATAATTTAAAAATTATTGTTCCTTAGAACTGCTGGTATTTTATTTGGTATTATGACATTTTGAATGAGTCAAATCAGTTTAATCAATCTTTTAAATCATTGTAAATGGATGAGCACCACAAGAATTCTCTTTCGTTTTCAGCAGGAGATTTCGATCAGTTCATTCTTAACCACCAGGTTTTCCCACTAATTATGCCTTAGTTTACAATTAAGGTTACTGCATTTAACACAATTAATTGATTATGTAATCTATCAACAGTAGGTATATAAGTATATTAATGGACTAAGGAGGTTAATCATTATATTAAATAAACTAGTATTGAATAATTGATTTTTTTTATTTAGCCGTTTATGATTTTTTCGTAAAGAACATATAAATTAAGCAACGAACTTACTGCATCTTAGTTTATACATTTAAATCTTGTTATTAATTTATTTACACTCATTAATTTCTTAATATCTTGTCATAATTCGTTTTCTTTATTTAAATTGTTGGCCTGGTATATATTATGTTTCTTATTCTTTTAATTTTTGCTATTCTAAAGGGGCTTAGTTGAAAAATGAAGTTTCTTTTCAATTCTATTCCATTCTATATGACTGTTAATAGATTAAAAAATTTACCAGCCATAGCCGGATTCGAACCCGGGATCGTTTGCACAGCCAATCAGCGCTTTACACACTGAGCAATCACAATAACGGATTGCAAACATATTGCACTACATCTTACATCATCGAATACTAAATATTTCAAGTCCCCAATTGAAATTAAATTTACTACAGTAAATCTAGTTCAGTTTATTAAGTTGATCCCTACAAGACCGCCTCATGTGGGTACAAGCAATCACAGATGCTGGAGGGAGGCAAACACATGTGAGCAGTTGCTACGCGAGCGAGGCCTGGAGAGGCTGGAATCTGCAATCAAGCCGATGTCGCCGAGCACACAAAGGGATTACTTCCAATATCCTCTCCCTCTTCCTTTTAATTCTGTGACCATGCAAGGAATCCCGATACGCTCCAGAATCCCTTTGAGCCCTCACTAGCCGCAATTAGAGCATTGACCCATTATTGGGATTCTCTGCTGGCCGTCAAATAGTCCTCTTCATTGGTTCATTTATAATTATTAATAGCGTGGGATCATTCTGCCAGGCTACACCACTTGAAAATTGCGCAAGGTGGTTCATATCGATACAGCGTCTTTACGGGGTACATTATTTATGAAAACAATCTAAAAAATCAAATACCCAGTATTGTACTGTTTAGGGAATTCATTTGTCCTAGATCCCGCTCAACCGCCAGAATCCTCCCCCCATATTGTGGATTCTCACCCAGAGGCTGCGTGAGCCACTGGAGGGTCCTTGATCCCATATGATCCATCTCTGATCGCTAAAAGATTAAATAAATGTCTTGCCAGCAGCGGGATTGGAACTCAGGACCATCGGCATGGAAACTAAGCGCTCTACCACCGAGCCACTCCACTCCCAAAGAGTATAGTTATTTAAATCGGTCTCTAAACGAATGAAACTAGCAAAAATCAATAAAACCAAATTTATAAAACCACAGTACGAGGTCATATAAGGGCGAGACAAAGCACCTGACCAAAAATCAGAACTTAAGGTCAACTCCTGGTAAAGAAAAATATTAAGAAGAATTTGTGGCGGAGTGGCCGAAAATGGCGTATGTAAGGAAAAGAATGAATGATAAGCTGAAGGAGCTGTATGGAGAGCCTGATATGGTGGTATTGATAAAAAGAGCATGTGGAAAGAATGCCAGACCGCAGGATACCAAAGAAGATGCACAATGGTAAACCAGACTGCAAGGTAGGTAGAGAACGTCCTAAAATAAGTTAGCTAGACGATGTGGAAGAGGACTTAAAGTGACTCGATGTACCAGAATGGAGGAGAATAGCGCAGGATCGCAGAGATTGGTTAGCTGTGGTGGAGGAGGCCCGGGTTCTTGTAGGACCGTAGAAACATAATTGTAATAATAATAACAATACTAAAAACACATAAGTACAAAAAAAAGGATATTCCCAACTTTAACACTCGTTCCCACAGGACCAAAACATTCAAGCTACCCTTTCCATCTAATTTTGGATCCTACTCACACCTGATATCCGCCATGCTTCTTTCTTATCCACATTCAAATCCATGCTTTTCCTATATCTCCTCGATTCCCGATCAGATGCTCACTAATCAGTTTTAATTAATAGCTGTTTCCATCAGCAGTAATGGATGACTTACTGTAATTCATACTGTAATAATTTTCTGTACTTCTTTTATTTGTATAATGTTATGTGCTTTCTGTATGATGCTATGTACTTTTTGCCTAAGTTTTGTTCTTGTTTTGTTATTCCCTTTACCGAAACCTTTTAGTTTATATTTATTTATTTTTATGTAAATACTGTATCATTCTAATAATGTGGCCCCTTGACCAAATATACATTAAATTATTTTTTTACTCATTTATTACTCTTAAGGGACCTGATCCCTGAATAACATTATTTTTCTATTCCATTCTATTTAAACTAGGCAATATTTACTTAATCCGGTGTTAGAATCTAACATAATTTCTTGTTTCGTTACAAGTAAGGTTATATTAGACTTCCCATGTAACATGAAATTATGCCACTTAAAATTAATCATCTAGAAATACCCATTGCTAGCTGTTAGTCATTCTCAAATTATTTTCTAACCATTCCAATTTTATAGGTTAAAAATTATATGAGCGACTAACAACAAGCGACTACCATCGAGCTGGCCACCTGAGGAATTAAGTACTTTTTCAAAGGAAAAAAAGAATTAAATAAATTTTAACTGCATAAAGGCCAGTATAAACTGCATATAAACCATTTTCCGCTACCAGGAAAAGCTTGTGATGGGAAAAAGAAAACATGCATGACCCTAGGTTGTTTTATATTTCCTTCATATTCGTTGAAGGACGTAATCCTAAAAAAAAAATTTTGTTTAATTTCAAGAAATTCATCACCCCTATCTAACTTTCTGCATTGAACGCTTATTAATCTCGAATACTATATCTGTATAGATCGAATTTGTATTCCATGATTAGTGCTAATGTTTTGGTGATCAAGAAGGTGTCGAATTTTTAACTTAATGTAATTATATAAAGAAAACATTTTTGTTGTGCTTTTATCAACAGATACCTACACTTAAGATTTTTCCATTATATTATTTTTTTTATTAAAATGTTTTTTCGATTTACGAGCACTCACAGAGTGGTCCAGGAATTGCAATTTTTTAATGACTTTATACAACTACATAGTAACGAATATTTTTGTCTTTTCCATAAAGAACTTATTTAGCTCGAAGAACAAATCAATTTAGTTGAAGGAATGATTCTGAGAGATTGGGAAACCTGGCTTAGCTAATTGTTTCATGGAAGAACTTTTTATAAATGTTTTGATAAATGCTTATTCAGTATATCAATTAATTATTACCCAAAGGGTGGTCCAGGAATTCGCACTTATCGTATTTCTTGGTACTAAAATAAAGTAATTATTACTTTTCTCTCTTCTAAACAGACCTGAATATTACTTAGCCACAAGTAAGACTAATATACCAAGTTTAAGGAATTGATCAGGGAGGTGGTGAGACCTAGCTAAACTAATTGTTTGCTGTATGAACTCTTAATTGATGAAAATATTTTTCAATATCATACCGCTACTTCAAAAGAACAAAGACATTACACAAAATTTGATAATTTGAGTACCAGTTGTATTTGTTGAAGGTTTTTGATTCAGGAACTACATATCTGATATTCCATTTCCCATATATTTTTTTTTTAATTATAAAGTCTTATTTTGAGTACCTACTATCACGTTTGAACTTCAAGTTTTATAAAGTATAGTGATATAAGTTAAAATCAAAATATTTTCAAAGTTTTGCTAATGCTCTAATTTTTATTTTTATAACACACATGGAACTTTAAAATGAGGTTGAAAAATTAGGTTTTTTGAGGTATGACGTTCTTCTTTTGAATGAAATATACCATCCTATTATTACCGAATTTAGGCGATTCCTTAAATTATATTCATAGTAAAGAACACTGGATTCCTGCATCCGGTATTTATCTCACAACAGAGGAACCGGTCATCTCCGAATTTCAGAAGTATATTTGTAACTATCTGCCGTTGACAAAAGGGACGTCTGATTGGGACAGAAGATATAAACTTCAACAATGCTTTTACAAAACCAATTCTAAAAGCTTATCGGTAAAGCATCAAAATGCAAAGGAGCGGGAGAAAGATATGAAAATCATTGAGAGCGGAAAAGGGTTTGGGAGTTGGTTGCCAAAAGTAAAATCACGTTTGGAAAGGTGCCTGGGAGATATTGCCGGGGGATACCCACTGTTCACAGTCTGGGATAAATAACTTTCCAACGAACATGTTCCGTATTTCTATCAGCTGGGGAATTACATATCTCTGCCAGTGGGTTTTGTTTCCAGCATCTTTGGAGAACAGTAAATATGAGGGTGTATGTTATGCCCTTATTATTTTTTATTTATTTACTATACTTGTCTACTAATAAATGTTTATTAATTTTTATAAACATGTAATATTCTCTCTTTAAAGTAATTTATTCATATACATTGTTATCCTCCAGTCATCGATTATTGGTAGTGAGAGATATTTTCATCATTACATTGCAATATCCTTTTTCACTATCACTTCCTGTATGAAGAGCACTTAGTTGCTGTTCTGAAGATCCTAATCGCTTGCTTAACAACCGTTGCCATTGGAACCTTACAGTACTGGACCAGAGATCCTCGGAGTGGTGCCAGTCTCTTAATAGTATCTTTTAAGAAGCGGGTTATTTAATTGTATCTTTTAATTTTTATATGAATTCTGCAGTTTTTCATGGTCAAAAATAAATGTTAATCCAATAATTCTTGATGCGGTAAACATAGGTTTAGTTTGAGGAAGAAAATCGTATATTTAAGAAGGAACATTTCCATGTGTTTCCAACACACTCCTTCACTAGCCCTGATGAAGACCTGATGTGGTTCGAAATGTTGGCTTTCCAATAAACAGTTCGGTCTATTTACGATGTCAACTTTTATTATTGAAGATAGTTTTAATTATTTCATTAATTTAGTAAAACCATTTTCCAGTCAATTTTTTTTATTTCAAAAAACGTTTCGACTACATAGTCATTTTCAATTTTTCCTTTTTTATCATTAGCGTTACTTTTACAGCTTACAAGTTCATATTAGAATTGTCATTCTACCAATTATTTATACGGTTGTCCATAATTTTAAAATTTCTTTCTTGGAGTTTCATTATTCTCCATGGTCAATCTCTAATCTTTTCTTATCTTGATTAGAGATTGACCATGGAGAATAATGAAACTCCAAGAAAGAAATTTTAAAATTATGGACAACCCCATCCAGTGGCATCCACATTAAAAATTAAAAATGATAGTTTTAATTTGATTTAGGTTACTTTATTATTATTATTATTATACTATTTTTTATTTAATCTGTATTTTAAAAGTATTTTAATTCGTTTTGTTCTTATTACTTTCTCATATGAAGCTTCCCATTTTCTGTGATATTAAGCTACGTCCACACTACTAGACCGTTGCTGAGACCTGGCCTCAGAGACGCGGATTAGTTGGTCTAGGTAGGCGGTTGCGGAGCCGTTGCTGAGACTAATCCCCGTTGCAGAGTCCGTCTCTGAGACCAAAATCGCTGGTCTAGCGTCTCCCGCTCCGAATGGGAGACCTTAGACCAGCGGCCCGAGGCACGGCCTAATCTGAGCAATATTCAACATTATTATTGTCATTATAGATTGTGATAATAAATTTTAATAATAGTTATTGCAATCATAGATCGTAACTATCATGTGTATACCTAAAATTATAAAAATAATCCAATTATGTTAATAATAATATAACAAAATTACCGGTCTTAATTTATTTAACATTACGATAGGCGCACGTATCTGTCAGATATGCAGTGGAAATGTTCATTTAACTTTCTTTAATCCTTGTCGGTCTTAATATTTCCCACTTCTCACGACCCAACCAAACCACAGTCTTGACCGAAAATTCCAACAATAAATAGTTAGGTTAAAGTGTTGAGGATCTGATGAGGAATAAGTAAATTCAAGTAGTATTTTATACCTATTTAATTATGCAATGTAAAATTTTTAATTCATTGGTAATTTAAACAAACAGATTAATTGAATTTTCACTTGATCCAAACTATTACAGACCATTCTATTACTATTAGTTTTTTTCCAGATAAGCGCGACGTTTAATCATTGCATCAGTCTTTTAATTTTCTATTCCTTGCAAATTTGTATTTCATTTCAGTTTCAGTAGTATTTCAGTTTGCTATCTATTTTATTTTGTATTTTTTAAAGCATAAAGCACGAAATCATTCCGTATAAAACAATGCTCCCCATGGTGTATTGACTAGGATTGGTCTAGAAACTGAAATAGTAGTGTGGACGCTAGACGAGACCAATCCGGCTGCTCCTAGACCGTTGCTGAGGCGGTTTCTTAGGCCGTTGCTGAGACGGACTAAGGTTTGTCTCGTCTATTGCCTAGCAAATGTCTCATAGTGTGGACGTAGCTTTAGAATTTCAATCAAACTGTCTAAATGTGAAAACAAATTTCTTTACTTGAATACATCCTTTACTGATTACAAATTGTTGCTTAGAAATAATCATTTATTAATTGTAATTTATACTAAGAATTACAAAAAACGTTAGATTAATAAAATTCTTTAAAAAGTGTTTTGAAGTTTTAAAGGTTTTTGTCCTTAATACATGGAACACAGCTCAAATTAAGCAGTATAATATATTTTATAACATAAACACTGCTCGAATTGTTCAAAAACCATTAGTTATGGTATTTCCAGACACCAATAAAGACCATTATGAATAGATTTACTTTTAAATTAAAAATTCAGGTTTTGAAGTATTTCATACAAAAATGATTCCAACTTCTTGTCCATCAAAACATATGTAATAATAATATATAAAATGAAAATAAGATACAGCGAATTTAAACAAAAACAGAGAATTTACTGAAAATTGTTAGGAAAGTTAACATTATTATTAAAAGGCGAAGGTAGGATTGATCTCATCTGAGGAAAATAAAATTTAAAAACCTATCGAGAGCAAATAAAGTGTATATTCAAAAGTGAGAAGTTTTTTTCCAGAGCTAAAGCAGTTCGGTCTAACCCATGTTATATAAGCTCCGTCCAAATTAGGCTGACTTTAATTAAAGTGATTACTCCAGAGTTGGTAGGACAGAGGAAAAAATAATTTATTTTATAGGAAAATCCCAGCGTTTTTTTAATTATGGGCCATTTTTATCACAGTTTTTCCATTGTATAACTTTCATCTTATATAGTGTATTAATGGATTCACTTCTCCTTGATTTGCATCTTCAATTAGTGAATAATATTTATGCAAATCCAGTCCAATTAATTTTAGTAAGGATTTTATAATGAAACTTTTGATACCAATATTTAAAATATCTGAACAAAGGACGTTTATTTTGTATATAAGCCTTTTGCATTAAACCATAAAGTCTCTTTACGAATTTTAATATGTATGTGTAGGTATATATCAAAATTATATTTATAATTTTTTGTTAATTGTTTTAATTTTTAAATATTTTTATTTTGAAGAGAAAAGATTTGCCACGGCCGGGATTAAAATTATATTTATTTTCTTCACTATAGCTATGCAATTTTTTATTTTAATCCATATCGGTAAGTGAATAAATTGAAAGATTCAATTTATTGAATTACACTGTTATTATGTTGCAGAAGATTTTCAAAAATTATATTTTTTTTCTGATCAATTACAATTAATATTTAATTCATTTTTTTTAAGTTAGTCTACATTCCAGTCAGTGCCGAAATTAATTTATCTGAAATTTCCTAATAAAAAATATTTATTGTATTAAAATTATTCCCAATTATCCTATAGCAAAATTAGTTTTATTTTTATTGATATGCATTTTTTATTAATATATATCATAAAGTTTAATTTTTTTTTGTTATAATTTTTATAAAAACCTAAGATAATAAGAGTTATAACATAAATGTGTAAAAGAGATGATCAAAAAATTAGATTAAAAAATTTACTGTCTTTAAACATGTTTTTTTAACATAATCCACTTCCTAAAATTTTTTAACGTAATATAAAACATGAGAGGACTTATTTCTTATTTATTTTAAAGAAGATTAAAATCAGAGATCATAAATAAGACATTTAAGTAAACTTGAACCTTCTCAAATTAATTAACATTAAATATAAAGAGCCATACTTTTTAATTAACGTTTGAATAAAATCTTATGCATTGCAACTAATGAAGGTTGTAGGGCTTAATGACTTGGTAGGGACTGTAATATTTCTAAGCCTAAGCTAGGAGATGAGATGGCCGAGATTATCCTCCACCTCCGGGATTTACCACAATTAAAGGTCCTATCTTAAAGAGGAGAAGAGAGCCCAAGAGGGTTTCGAGATCCTACAAGGCCGATCATAGACCTTACAAGAATAAATATTTTTCTGCCACACCTGGTCTAGAACACGAGACCTAGATATCAATAATCCTGTACCATACCCCGTTAATTTTATAAAATTAAAAATACCCTTTATTTACTAACCTTATTAATTAAACATACAACCAAATTAATTTGAAATCTAACGCTTTGTATTTTGTTCTCTTATCCTAATAAGCAAATTATTATCTGAATCTTACTAGGCTATACTAGGGATTAGGGTTCTACCGATATTACCGATATGGGTACAGTATCGATACTTTTCCTTTCGATACCGATACTTTGGAATCGATACTTTTCTTCCGATATTTTATCGATATCGGTATGGAAAACTAAATATCGAAACAGTTAACTGCTTTTTTTTTTTTTTTTTGCTCATCCAAACGAAACCTGAATAAACAGTTGTATATATCCTACGGCACATTCTTTCCATATTCTCAAAAAAATAGAATGATATGTTTCCTTTCCCTATATGAACCCTATTATTTTATTATTATGAACCCTATCTGTACATATCACGGAAATTAATTAAAAGAAAAAAAAACATATACATGCATAGGAAAGGACATTCTTTCGATACTAGAAGAACAGGATACTCTTTCGATATTCTAATAATATTTTCCGATACTTCACAGATGGCTAATATCTAAATTTATTATTATGTTATGACCAATATCTGTACACATCCGGGAAATTAATTAAAAGAAAAAAAATAATATATATGCAGAGCAATGGAAATTCTTTCGATACTAGAAGAACAGGGTGCTCTTTCGGTTCTTATAAATTCTTATACAACGGTTTTGGATTACGTCTAGGTTTTTTAATGATGAATCTGGGGCTTCACCGTATATGAATGCTCCATAATCAAAAACTGCCCTTATCGTAGATCTATAAAATAATAAAGATATGTTTGGGTCAGCTCCCCATCTGGAATTGATAACACTGAAATTAATGTTCAAATCATGAACTGAATTATTATTAACTAAATTATGTAATAAATTATTATCAAGAATCACATTTGTTATTTCTTACTAGTTTTTATCGGGGGGATATCATCCCGACCATCGCTATTTTCTGACATTATTCCCTTTTTTTAATTTATAAGTAAAATAAGTAATGTAAACCTATTTCAAAGAAAAAAGAAAGAGTGAAAATATATAATATAAAAATAAAGCCTCTTATCTGTCCTCGGTGCTAAAGCTTAGAAGCTAGAACTAGATCCTCTCTGCTCAAAGGCTAGCCTTTCACATATAGGGTTCATAACATAATACAAAATTTAGATATTAGTCATGTGTGAAGTATCGGAAAATATTTTGAGAATATCGAAAGAGTACCCTGTTCTTCTAGTATCGAAAGAATTTCCATTGCTATGCATATATATTATTTTTTTCTTTTAACTTATTTCCCTAATGCGTACAGATAGTGTTGTTAACATAATAATTTAGATATTGGCTATCTGTGAAATATCGGAATGATCATTCGATATTTTGAGAAGGTATCGATATTGTTGGCTATCGGTAGAACCCTACTAAGGATCGTATGAAACCTTTTGCAAGATTTCATAAGGAGTGGTTTGTGATCCAGGAATTAATATTCTGAGCTATCCCATGCCCGTTCATTTCAGTTAACATATCATCAAATAATACACACATAAAATTAATCAAGAAGGTATTTTTGGCATCAGTTCCGCAGATTGTTGCTTCGAGTCAAGCGACAACAAGTTTTAACTTTACATTCCTTTTCTTTTTAATATTCTCGAAAATAATCGTGAGTGTTAGCATGAACAGTAGTTTTGGCAAAACGTGTATATTTCAGAAAATGTTTTATCAATAAATAAACGTTTCAACTAGAATTTCGAAGCATTGATTATATTAGATGATACAGAAAGAGGTATAAGTATTTGGATCTAAAAAATGGTTTATCCTTTCAAATGGTTTGAATGATTATTATCTCATAATAAAATTTAAAAGGCTTTTAGGGTTTGAAAGGCCACTCTTTACTAAGTACTAAGTGATAGAAACATCTGCCCGTTTGCTCCTATTTTTAAAGTGATTCAAACGGAAACATTAAGATATAGCGAATATGAATAAACTGATAAATAAATATATATATATATATATATATATATATATATATATATATATATATATATATATATATATACATATCAGTTCATGTATGTTTGCTTAAACGTTCATTTCTTGATGGAATGATTACCAAAATATACATAATTCCCATAGTTACATTACTTTTTCCCATACTATAGCTCACAATTTTTCGGAGAATATTAAAAAGATAACAAATGAAAAGTTAAAACTTGTGAACCAACTGGAAGCGACAACCTGCTGAACTGAAACCTTTATTTTTTTTAATTCACATATGTTAGTTTAACAAGATAACTTTTATTAAATATTATCCGAAAAATAAAATAAAACGAAAATAGCAGTAAATTAACATGAATCATAATTTCGAGTCAAGTTTAGGAGCGTCTACTCGGCAGTTATTTTAAAAGATAAACGGTTTCAAGAACTCCCTCCCCGGCTAATGAGCGTGTTGCATAGCATCAGCTCAACCTGCTCCCAGTAATTGCAAGCTGCGGTAAATCACGTCAGCTTTGGCGGAAGCCCCAAAGCTGCTGATGCCCGCTCCTGACAGGCGGGTTGCCGTGCAATGACGTGCTGAAAGGCCACGAGATCCGCCTCACCCGTTGCGTAAATGGAGCCGAATTAGAGAGTGTAGGTACCACGTGCCCGGGGCGAGGGTAGCCTCCAGGCGCGTACCTGCTTAGGAGCTCTCCGGAGTGGTCTTCCATTACAAGTACGTTAGGAAGCCCTTTTTGGTATGGTAGGGCTGACCAATGCACCGTCCCTTGTATACCAAACGAGTTTCCAAGGAATAAAGGGCTTTACGGAAAAAGAACTTCCGTCGATTGAATAATTGCAGATCGTGGGGTTAACTAACCGTGTGAATTATTCTTACCATGTTCTGTTTTATACAACGAAAAAGATAGCGGTATCTTTTCCAAATGACGATGAGAGATTCCCTTATTGCCATAATTATAAAGAAAGTTATTTTAAGTAAATTTTTCTAGAAAATATACAGAAAGAATCGCACCTTTATTAGAAAATCGAGTAGAGAAAAAATCATACAATGCGGTCAACAAATCACACATTGTCAATTTTCTCACTGCTCCTTGATGCCAAAAGAGCAAAAAATAAGTCGGTCAGTCTCGATTTTAGAGAACAGCAACTGTTAAGAGAATGCTCTCATTTGGAACCAATTCTTCATAAGCTACAACTTTCATAATTTTTTAAGATATCCTTTAGAAAATGAAGAGAGAGTAGTAACTTTGATCCAAGAACACGAACTAGAAAAGTATGAATCTAGTGTCAAGTGTGATCCTACTTACTAGCACTGAAGAAGTCCTGCAACGTGGGTCGAAACATGGGCTTTCCAATAATAAGTGCTCCCTATGTACAATATCTAATATATTTTTACGATTTATAGATGCCTACGGACACTTTAAAAAAAAGGATAGCGGTATGAAAAAAGGGTTAAATAAAAGTTATATTTTATTGGAACTAAAGTTTCCTTTTATTTATTTACTCGTACTAACGCATTGTTTTATTGATTGATTAAATAAAAATAGTAGATTAATTTAAAATAGAACGCTTTTAAGATTTTTCCTCACGAAAAAGACCGTATCTCAAATCTCTTAAGCCATGGGATTACATGCAATCCTTCACAAGATTTCATTCAAGTACAAAGCCTTTCATTTACTTCATTCCAAAAATGGATACTAGTTAATTCTGAAGAGATTAATGAATAAGATCATTATTAACTAATATGTATCACTAGTTAATATGTATATGTATCATTGTCAATTGTATGTTGTATAAATAACACTTATCAGTCTTGTCAATCTTTTGATGACAACCGATTCATCCAGGAATATTCGATTTATTTTTATACAACAAAACTGAAATATAACGACAAGCGTAAAAGGTATGCTATGCTATGTTATTCATTTTGAACTAAAATCGCTCTTTGCCTTGTCAAACCATATGACTTTCGAAGTATATGATACCTTTTATATAAAAACAGCATTGTGCACTTTACAGTTTTTTCTATTCGAAAAAAACTTTTTCTTTTTCATTATTTGGAAACCCTTTTTATCAAAGCCGCAAAAAAAGGCTTATCTCTAGCTATAGCATCGTTTGAATAATGAAATCGGTTTCCGAAACGTTCGGGCTTTTTGGAGAACACTATTCCTTTTTTCTTTCCTTTTATTTTATAATAAATAAATAAACGGAATATGTGTAAGAAAATTGATTTTAAAAATAATCCTTAAATAATACAATGTCATATGCCATGAATCTGTTAAAATTGAAGTAATCAGTTCTAAGAAAAGGCAATGAGTTATATGCCGGAAATTAGTTACAGGAAGTAAACATATATATTTTTTTGCGGTAACTGGTTAAATATTTTTCGGAAAGGTAAATTAATTAAAATCATCTGTTAATTTCTTCTTGTTTGTTGGTTTGTTTCATTTGACATATGACTATTAAGCTTTAACTAATCGGGCAAGTGGAAGTTCTAAATTTTTACTATCCGGATATTATTAGGAAAGGGATCTTTGACGAGTATCTGATGCTTTAAAAGCTCCATACCAAATCTCTCCGAAGAAGAGCTAGTCAAGGATTTTTTATTCCCTTAAAATAATCCATCTGCCGGGCTGCGAACCCACGCTATTGGATATTGTTTTGTTGATTTCATTAATAACTAAGTAAATTTTTAAAATGTTTGAAAAAAGCGACATTTTTGAATTATATTTGGATAAAATTAATTACGAATAAAACTCCTACACAATCGAGAAGTTTTCAGTGCGGTAAGTATTCATTGGAAAAGTTCAAATTGACATAGAACATTAAAATTATATTGCCTTTTCCATTCAGCAGTGATAAATTACTGCCCTTCCTAAATTATTGTATTTAAAGGAGTTTTATTTTAAACATTTTCAGGCAAAAAAAAAGTGGAAAAAGTCAAAATTTAAGAAATTCATTTTTCGGTAGTTAAGTCAAGCAATGCCGAGACTATAGTTTCAGAAGTGGAACAAAATAAAGATGTTCAATTCGTCAAAGTGTCGTGTTTGACGAAATAGTTAGTCTGAACTAGCGATAATTGTGAAAAATTCAATTTTGAAATTTTGGAGTAATGCAGGGGCTTTTGATTCTGAACGCCTCAATTTATCTAGATAGAAGATTAACAATATTTTTAAAAGGGTTCTGCATAGCATTGAGGGCACAAGAAGTCACAATCAATCATACAACATAGTCATCTCCTAAAGTAAGGAGTAATCATCACGGGTATAGGCGTATGTGCAATCGTAGGGATTCTGTATTAAGGCATTTTAATATTTTCTTAGTACGTTGGTATTTGCATTTTATAATTCATCATCATTCGGGGCTACGATCCTAGTTGTCGAGTCTTGTCGTGATCCAGCTATCAGTCCGGCGTTTCTTTGTAGAGCCTTGTTGATTAAGATTGTTTACTGGAAGCAAGTGTGTATTCTTTGTATCCTATAATTACAAAACGAAAATCCAAAAAATACTTCTTTTTTCCATGTAAATGAAATTTAGGAAACGGTCTGTTTATCTGGTTCTAACAGATGTAAAATATCACTTTAATTATTAAATAAATAAAGATTAGGGGGCATTAATCCAATCCATGAAATTGTCAGACCGTCGAGTTTAGCTTAATTATTAACGACGTTGGAGGATATGCTTTCTGAAGCATGAGCTCTTGAGTTTAACTCCCACTTAATGTTTAAACAGTGTGGATCAATTCGCCAAGGCATGAATACATTATAGCTATTTGAGCTGTTCCGGTTATGAATAGTTTATATCTTGTGCGCTAACAATAGAAGCTAGTAGATACAGAAGAGGCCGGCCTAATGCATTCATAATGAGGGCAGGGGATCTGTAAGAAGAGTTATTTTCTTCAAAAAACATTAACATTATCATTATTATGTCATGAAGTGACGAAATGGGGTCACTTGTGGAGCAGTGATTACTACAACAGCCTACTTTACTCAATATCCTGGGTTGGCAGCCCGGCAGGTAGCCATAGGATTTTTAAAGGGAGTAAAATATCATTAATCATGGTGTCCTTCAGAAAGGACGTAAATGTTGTCAGGTACGCGTTAAAGGTATCTATCCTAATGATACCTATATACGCAAAATGCAGAACTCCCGTTGTAGTATCTTCTGAATAATCATAGCAGCATAAAGTGACCTAAAATGAAAAGACAAACGTGATCGAAACAAATGCGTGGAAAGGAATTCGACATTTTCTCTAAATTATCACAATATTTAATTTAAAAATAAATTAACTAATTTCTTCACATTTGAATACGTTCCGAATATTTCATTTCAATTCATCCCAATATCCGAATAGTATTTGAATACCCAGAATAAATCCCCTTTTATGCATAATACATAAAATGCTACAAAATTTTTGTTAGTAGTTGTGTGCAGTATTAATATTTATTCCCTCATTCCCTTAATCTGCAATATATAATATTAGGACTACTTCAACTATGAATTTTATTGCATTTCCTTCCTCAATTAACTGAAAAAAAAACAACTTTCGAAAGTCAATTAAAAACTTTTACGAGGGACGTGATTCCAAAAGGAAAGCTGATTTGGAAATTATAAAGTTCTTACATTTTCTTCAAATTTTTAAGTATCTCTCGTCTATCTAAAAAATGAATGTTTTTTTGTTGTTTTTTTAACGCTGTAACAGTACAAGCCATGAAGTGTATTTGGTTCAGTTAATGGTAGAAACTGAGTTTTCCCCCAATCAAGGATATCCACTCATTTTAAAATGGCTGACTGGGCCCCAGGAGGGTCTGTAGTTCATAAAGGGTCCATCTCATGGCTGTAAACAGAATCTGCCACAACTGGATTTGAATCCGGGACCTTCAATAATGCACCTCAGCACTCTACACACTTAACTATCTCGCTCCACTTTTATATTATTAATTATTATAATTAGACAAGGTTAATTAAAAAATGAGAAGAAAACATTTATAATTTAACGGTCATGTATAACGCTTTTGATCTTGCGTCTAAATAGAACAGAATAATTTTGGGTTTTCTTACATCTTTTTTACCAAGGTACTAAGTTATAAAATAATATTTCAAAATATTAAAATCTGTTTTGTATTTAAAGCTTTTGGTAGCTGTATTTATTTTTGCTCAACTTGGTATTTATTGATACTATGCTAAGAGTCAACGTTTTTCATAAAAAACTATTTATTAATCTGTTGTTTTTTTAACAAATTAAAAATACTACAAATATGTTAAGTGGACACATAAATTTATCCATCAGTGAATAAATTTGTAGAGACTATTGTTGTTTGAATTCATCAACCAGAGATTGTAAACTAAACAATGTTGCATTGTTATTTAAATTACATTTTTATACTTGACTAACTAAATTTTTACGATTTGAAGTTGAATTCCTTGTTTTGATAAGATCCACTTATCCTACCTTATCCTTGACGATATAAATGAACCTAGTTTAAGAAACATTTGTTCGTTTTAATTATTAAAACAGTATCCTTAATGAGAACTCAAACATTCCTGTTAGTTTATTGAATAAAATCTTACATACTATTTCTCGCAGCAAGCACATTGTTAAACATTATTATTCAAGCATTCTATTCCTTTTAGTTTAATGAATAAAATCTTACGTATTATTAGCTGCATTATTCATATATTGCATGAATTGTAAATTGTTCAAGCATTCCTAGTCCTGTTAATTTTTAAAATATCATACATATTAATTGTTGTAGCATTAATTATAGTGCGTATTACTAAATGTTATTGCTCAAGCACTCCCATTCCTCTTAGTTTATTAAATTAAACCTTACACATTATTTGTTGCAGGATTCATGTAATTGCATATTATTATTCAAGCAATCCTATTCCGACTTGGTCAATTGAATCCTTAGTTTATTGAATAAAATCGTACATGTTTTTGGTTTATTGATTAAAATCTTACATATTATTTATTGAAGCATTCATATTAAGGCATAAAATTACAAATTATTGGTCAGTCATTTCTATTACTGTTAGTTTGTAAAATAAAATCTTACATATCATATGTTGAAGCATTATCTTTGACCTCACTCAGTGAAACATGAAGCTATGACATCTCACCAAAATCAGTATTATCAACTTCCTTTTCCGTTAGATAATACAATTGTTAAAACACCAAAAATAATACGAATAGTATTCTGAAACAAATTTTATTCTTACATTCTCATCCTGATGCTAACAACTTCAAACAAACGAACGGTATTGAACCAACAGCCCAACGCCGAAACTGAACCCACAAAGTAAACTGAATAATGCTCGGGAGCGAATGATTTACAAGGGAGGATCCTTTGAAGCGAGCCGGGGTGAGAGAACATCTTTTTAATGGACTGCCCCAGTCCAATAAAGGGCCAGAGCGGATTGGACGGTTGGAGGGTTGGAGGGTTGTGGGCTCGGTCACAGCCCTTCACCTCCAGTTACAACTCTAATCCCTAACGAACGCTTTAATTTATTTAACTGCTTTGGATTGCTATTTATTCTTAACAATAGTTGGAGTAATCTGAGCGCTGAGTTGTACACTGGGGATGTCTAATAAAAGAAGTAAATAATTCTTTAATTTTTAATTAACAACTGTTAGTGGTATTTTTTAAACTAAAAATAATGTTATTAGGGCTTTATAACCTACGTCATATACGTAGGTGGGAGGATTGCGTTAAGTGTGATCTGGCGGATTTGGGTTTGGATTGTGATCCGTGGAAAGAAGTTTGTGAGCAGAGATTGATGGTATCGGCATAGAACCTTCGGGTTCGCTAAGCCTATTTATTTATAATTTATATATTAATTCTCTTGTGATAAATAATCAAGAAAGTCACATCCTTGTAAATTTGAAAAGTTTAAGATTTAGGATTAGGATTAGGGGCCGGGTGAAATCAAGCTGTGACCAATAAGTTATTTAATATGTTGACAGCTTCGAATGAGCCCTCCTACGAGGCTAAAAGGAAATGTTTTATTTGACAATGGCAATAATTAAATTTGAATTTTGAAGCATACAATTTATATTATTTTACATAACGTTTACATTTAGTCGGAGAAAATAAGACAAAAGATCATATTTTCCCGAACTTCAAGATTCTAAAGCGTCAGAAGTAAAGCTAATTCGTTTTATTGTACTTACGACTGAAAACTTAACAAAAGTGAATCTTTTAGAGTTAAGTTATAGAAGGAAGAAGGGTTTTGTGTACTTTGTTGGTAGCAGATAATAACGTTTCCTCGTGAATGTAGTTTATTAAAGAACAAACATCATCTGATAAGGAAACAAGGAGAAAGATCAACCAGTTCCTATTTAATAACGAGCGTAAACTTGTGCAAGTCCTAGGTCCCAGTTGTTATTTGATATTCTGGTCTTAACAAACCGTTCTGCTCGGTGAGAAATGAACTTGCTCTTATACTTCGGCTTAACCTGTTCATTGTAATGAAGGAGAGCTTTGGCAACAGGCGCTAGGAGTTCAACAGTCTAAATCTAACTTTAATTCCATAACACACAAATTAATTATCACAATCGAAAAGATTGTTTTCATTGTTCATTGTTTTCATTTCCCACAGAGTAAAAAAAAAAATACTCTTATGCTCAAACGGAATAACAAAAATTAAAATAATCTAAATATCCTATAATTTTAATTGACGTTGTATGTATTTTTACAGATTCTATATAGTTTTACAAAATTAGCTTAAGTCACCTTAAGTTAATTTTTGAATGTCAAAACCTTAGAATGAAATCCGAAAATTCTTCATTCAAACATGTTAATTGCGAAAACTGAGAAATTTTCGAATAGTATGGAACTGATAGATCATAATATTAAAAATATAAGTTTTAGTGGAAAATAGTTGACTTCATAATTCAATCCATAAAATAAAAGTATAAATACCTTTTCTTTTTGCTTACAATAGTAAAGTTGCAGTATATAGTACCATGTGTATGGTATTTATTTTTCTTGACATTATAATATACCTTTTCTTCCTGTTCTTGAGGTTCAGTCATAGATTTTTAAACTATTTATTTTAACCAAAAGATTAAAACAAATAGTTTAAGAGTAATTGACTGAATCCGGAGAATCGGAGGGAAAATGTTATTTTGTTGTATTATGTTATACTTGTGATTGTTATATGCTAATGTCAATGCAAATGCGAATGTGATAATATCACATTTTTTGTTTCCGGTCCGTATCATTTTCTTTAGGATTGATAATTTATATAAAATTCAAATGAAGTCATCTAAGAGGCCTCAAAACAATGGATATGGCAAAGATAAAAACGTTTGACGATAAGCACTGATTTTAAATGCACTTTTTTACTCTTCTGAAAATTGGTGTTTTTCACTTCCGATATTTTGCAGTGTTCGTAGACATACATGGAACTTACATATAAAAAAGACAAGAACTGACTAGACGGTACAAACAACTATCACATATTCTGGACTACAGATCTTCACTTGACTTGAAGAACAAATGACTTATCTATAATAGTATACTAAAACCTATTTGGACATATGGAGCAGAACTTTGGGTTTCGGCAAAAAAAGTTCACATACACAAGATACAAACAACCTGTCCAAAATTCTCTGAAAAATTATTAATGCACCATGGTATATTTCGAATCACACTATACACAACAACATGAACATTCTCACAATAAAATCATATAACATAACATTCCACTCATCGACACAGTATAACCCAAACTCTCTCGTTCTTCCGCTTTCCTACTCCCTGTTACCTGGACTTGATAAAAAAAGATTAAAAAGACATTGGCCAAGAGACCTACTAAACTATTTATATTTTCACCAAACCTCGATGATCATGTAGAAAAGCGAAGAGAAAGACACTTCGATCAAATTTGCTGGATGCGCAATTGCGCAGGTGCAAATGAAAATTAAATTATAGTAATAATAAAAGTGTTTTTCTTGATATATTACATTTTTACGGCCCCATTACGGTTGTGTTTTGTTCATTAAATCGTATTTTATTTTAATTACTGCTAATCAGTGAGTGATTTGCAATACACTAATACAGTTCATAACCTAACTTACAATATCAATGTCATAATACTTAATAAAACTCATAATACTTAATTCAATTCAATAAAATTTCTAAAATTGAGTACAGCAAATTCTTGAAGAAACTGTGTATTATATTCGAATAAAATAAAATTGCTCCAAGAATACGTGAGATATAGATGAGGATAATATAAGAAACAATGTATCGCGCTACAGTAACAATTTTATGTGTTTTTTATTTTTTTTATTGATTTATTACAATTTCATGGCTGTTTTAAGATATAATGAAACAATAAATTCAGTATTCAGGTATCCTGTAGAAATACTTACTGATGCCTTATTTAATACATTATACTTAATACTTTACTACTGCTACTTGAGGATTCAAATTGTAAAAATAAATCTTTAGAATACAAGGATTCGCTCCCAAATGCTCTTCATTAACACACTATATGTTATTACTCGAGGGGATGTGTTCCTGTTATTGCCTCTGTACCTCGAGACCCCAGCTGCCTGTGGGACCCACAATGGGAATTATACAGGGTTTATCTCCTAGTCCCATTATGGCAGAGATGTCATCCCTAACTTCGGCCATCGATCGATGCGGTACTTGAAATTGGTGTAACATCTTGTACATTATCGTGCTGTACATAGAAACCGTTGTAGCCGATTGAATAAATAAGGTAATGCTCCATAAATGTTATTTAGACGATGATTACTTCTACGGAACCCATTTCGTAACGTTGTTTCAGGATATATAATTAAATAAACTTATAACTGCGTTATTTATTGCAGCGAATAATTCATACGTCTATATTATTTTTTTAAAAAGCTATATCACTGGTTCTGCTGTGAGGTGATTGGCATCAGATCATGCTCAACCATTACTAAGGGTGTCCACTTTATAGAGGCTGGGTTAGTCCCAGTAGGGTCTCCAGACCCCACATGATCTACCCCCGGCTGTTTACAGATTAAATAACTTATCGAGCATTGCCGGATTTGTACCCTGGATCTACGGGACCACAATTCTGTTCTCTATCACTGTGCCAGCTCGCTTCCCTATACTGTTAATATTATTGATAATTGTTTGAATTCCATGGTTAAGCATAATTATATTACATATAGTATTAATAAAGTATATTGATTAGATGTAATATATTTATTATAGCGACTAACACATAAGTCATAGATCACTTTAACCAATTTATTTATATTTATATAAATAAATATATGAAGTAATTGCATAGGACCATGCAGGTAATTTAACCTTTTTACACATTCATAATAATTGTAAACTCCCTGTTTCTATTATATCATTTTTTAATAGAACTATAATTAAAAACAACCTTAACTTAATTAAAAATTAAATCATCTTATTCCTAATGCATTAGATATGCTGTGATTTTTTTATAATTCTTATACAAAAGTCTCATGAATAACAAACTGGCTGACCTGAATCATTGAAAATTCAAAAAGTGTTGTGCATATGAATTGTATCATAAAATGTTTTGGGGGTTTTCCATTTGCTATCAGGTTTTTCTTTGGTATAATGTTTTCAAATGGTATTTCCCAACTTTCCTAATGAAATTTTCCATTGGTCTCTATCATTTCAAAGTTCCTTTTATTTGAAGTCCATTTATTCTTTTATTTTAAGTCCATTTATTATGTTATTCTAATTCTATCGCTTCACGAAAGAATTATTGAAAAATATTACCTTATATTTTGGATTTACTCTTTAAAAACAAGATCTCAACCCACATTTATATAGTTGAATGACATTACAAAATAAACATTTGACTTTTTTAGAAAAGAAGGATATCGAAAAATTGAACAATACAGAGTATCACATAAGAGAAGAGAGTGAATTTAGAAGTAGAGTGATGAAATCAGGATGGATCTTAGGATAAAGAAAGGCCAGAGAAGATTGGACGAAGATGGCCCCGATGACAGAGGACCTAAAGAAACGTGCCCGTGAACGCATAGAGGATTATTGGTGACAGAGAAAACTCCAGCAGAAGAAAAATAAAATTATAACATGATCCGAAGTACTCAATACGAAAATAAATGAAAATTAATTTAATAATTTTCTAACATTTATAGCGATAGCGATACAAAGAGCGTTCAATTAATTTAGTTAAAAAAAAATTATAAATAAGAACCAGTTTCATATATATATTATAAATAAGATGAAACAGCTCGTTTTAGATCTTTGATGCGGGATGGGGTATCAAGTTATCTGCTCATAAACGGATTTATGCGACAGAAAATGGTAGTCTATTTTATGAGGAGGAACTTTAGACGATAAGTGGATAAGTTCTTTTCCAAATAAAAAGTGATGGAGTCCTCAATATAGTTCGTACTATTTGTGTGAAGTTGTATTATGTAAGAAAGTGAATTTGGGAAATTTTATTAAATATTTATTTTATGTCAGGTAAAATAGTTCTCATTATATTAAACACTATAAGCACTAAGATAAAGAAAATTGCTTAATACAACAATGCCAGATTAATCAATAGCTATTAATTAAAAGTATTTATTACCAATATAAGGGGATCAATAGTTTAAATTGTTTAGTTTGTATTATCATTTATTACATTCAGGAGCGGATTAGTTCAGTGATAGACTCCCCGGGTGCAAATCCGGCTATAGCAGATTTCAATTAATCTGCTAACAGTCAGGAATGGATCTTTTTGGATCTGGTATCCTCCTCCTGCTCTCCCATCCTCTAAAAAGTGGTTTCCCAGAATAGGGAAAAAACCTGAAGGTAGAGCGTGGTCTAGGAAATATCACCTCCCTGCACAACCGTTGTCCAAGAAACAGTGCAGTCTCCACCAGGCACTGATTCCAAGACTCTTCATGAGTTATGGTACAGAAAAATATTCATTGCATTAGTTGTATTGCTAACCCTTTATCTTATTTTATATATATTATACAATATTTATCTCGAAAAAGTTATTATTTATATATTAAAAAAAACTTAAGTTTAATAAAATCTATTTGAAGAATATCAAAAATCTCACATAAAAAAATATATTACACTTTCTAACCAAGTATAAAATAAGTATTATACTTTCTAATACCAAAAAACTTATATCTGTATCCACCCGACCAACTTCACAAAGTTTGTTTTTACATTTCTTAAAAATACTACGATAATTTAAGCATATACTAATAATTAATTAATAAAAAATGTATGAAATTTTAGTTTATAACACCTCTACCTCTGTTAGTTTATTTTACAGGCCGGATTACATCAATTTTTCTATTTCGTGAACAGTCAATCTTCGCATTAACATTTGGCCTTGTCGATTCAAGACAATAATGCGTCACAACATACATTGCATAGTAGCCGTTTCGTTCACCACAAAGATTGATAGTATATCAACAATTTTTTATTTGTACGAAGGCCTACCTAAGGTCCAAGAATTGGTTAAATTACGTTTTTTCTATTACATTATTTTTTATTTATTTGATGCAGTGATGATTGACTTAAAATACTACAAAATGATGAGCAGTCACGTAACTTCACGTGATGTCAAGTTCATAAATAATGTTATTTTGAAGAAATGTTAACATATTATTGGGAAATTTTGCTGATTTTTTTAATATAGTCCTTCCAACTTCTACCGATCTTTCCTAAAATTCCTTAACGCTAGGAGAAAATTGAGAATATTTAAAAATATTAGAAATCTTGTAATCGTTTAAACCAAAAGCGTTTGTTATAATAATCGATTTAAATTTTTCACAAACCAATAAAATTAGACTTTCATGATATAACCAAATATAATAAAATAATATAAATATAACGTTTTCAGGTCTATTTATTTATATAATGAATTTAGTTATCTTATATATACATATATTATTTCTTATATATATATATATATATATATATATATATATATATATATTGTTACAATATTATTAAGTTATTTGATTCTCATATTCCATTTAAATAACATAATTTGAAACGTAGCAACAAAATAAACTTTGGATCTTATTTCTTCGCAATCGGTGAACGATAATAATCTTTAAGAGGAAGAAAATAGTACGGAGGAGGTAAAGAAAATTCTCTTACATAGGGAGAACTGTTTATTGGTAATTGATGGAATTCTCTTTTTAGAAGAAGAATTAATTACCAATAAACAGTATTATTGAGACTATTCACCTACAGGTTTTAGTACTTTAGAAAAGTTAAAGCAAAGGCATGAATTAATTTTAAAATTATCATTTAAAAAAATCTCTCTCGGCATAAAAATAGGAAAATATCTTGCAAGTCTAAATATTACATAAGTACATAACGACGAGGTAGAAAAGGAAGTCTAAGAAGAAGAAGAAGTATACAGATAGCTTTTAGTAAATTTAGTACGTCGTAGATTTAAGTTAATAACATTCTTGGATGTAATTATTTTGAATAAGTTAAACAAATACTGACATTGTTTTCTGAAACATAATGCATCTTATATTTTATACTATAACTATAACTTATAACTAGCCAATCATATTTTTTAAGACGTTTTCCCCCCCCATGCGTCCATAGTATGCCCGTTATTGATTCCGTCTGGAACCGAAGGTATCGATTTTTCCTTTAGTGGACGGAACTTGTCTTCTTTTGACACCATCTGGTGTAAGCTATCGATTCATAAGTAGTTTTATGCAGATCCTTGGGTATTATGGGCTGAAATGTTCAGCTAGAGGAACCAAATTGAAATAAATAAAATTGATATAAGTTTTCAGCGATTGCATGATTTATTTTTAAAAAGTTATAAGTATGTTGTATTCATAGAACACATTGAAAATATTTTTATGCTTATATACTCTGGATCATGGTGTAAATATTATATTTAATACTATCTAAAATATTTAACGCAATCAGATAGGCAAAAAAACTTTTTTATCTCACCGCGTTAGATATTATTCCTTGTAGAGTAATCATTTTAATACGTTCGTTACATTGTATATGGCGATGATAATTGACACTGTAATCATAAATTGAGTATTTAAAAAAATATTGAACTTATATAAATTAAAGGCTCGCCTAGCCTTTATAAATAGGGTAACTTTAATTGGCGAAAAAACCTGACGGTGACATCGTTGGTCCATTATGGGCTCAACAACTGTATTAAAAGTCAAGACTAATTTAAATAAGTTCAAGTTTAATGATTTGTCATTAATCGTCATTAACTGATCATTATTGACAGCGGCTTCCTGTCATCCCTGATGAGATATTCTCACACTGAAACAATCTCATTATTAAACCATATTTTCTCATAAAAAAAAAAAAAAACTATCTTCTACAATCTTAAATATTGGTTTTACATTGACATCCTCTCCGAAAAAAATGAATAAAAAAATTTGAATCCTTCCTGGATGACAGTTTGGTGTCGATCAGAAAAGACCTATACTCTTACACGACAACGCAAGACCTCATGTTTCACGGCGGACAATGAAAGTACTAAATGAGCTGGGTTATTAAGTGCTCTCACAGCCACCTTATTTCCCAGACTTATCTTCAACAGATTTCCCCCTTTTTAGAAATTTTGATAACTTCCTTAAGGGTAAAATTCTTGAAAATGGTTTTTAATGGTGAAGGTCAAAAACTCATTTCCAGACTTTAGTTTTTCTGTCCTGGGATTGAGAATTTGATAACACGTCGGGAAACATCTATAGAAAATGAGAGGAACTACATTGAATAAAAATATTTTTGCCTCATAAAGTTTTTTTTTTTTTGCTAAATAACTTCTCTTTTGAAAACGTACTTTTCATATGGAACGAACCAATAAAAGTTATTTCAATGTTTTAAGTAACTGTCGGACCAGTCTATAAGAAATACCTTTAAATGAGTTCTCAAAAAGTACTGTAATGTATAACCGTTTGGTTAACTACAGGAGGATTACTAGCAGTTGGTGAGGTGAAGACCCGAGGCGGTAACTAACAAGAAGGAAAGAATGAGCTGACCGCGACTGATCGTGCCACCTCGAGCGGAACCCTCTGCTTCTAAAGTTCTCTCCTGGGCCATCGTCCCTCGTTCCTATCAACGATCTGGCAAAACAAGCAGAATAACTAGCCCTTGTTCTCGGAGGATCGCTAAGAATCGACAGTAACCGGGTTTTTCCAACTGTGCTGAAAGAAGAAATCTCGAAGAGGATGACAGTATTTAAGCCAAATAACAGGACGGTGATCCTCACCCGAAACAAAAAAAAAGGACTTATGACCTACTCCCAAATATTTAATTTATTAAAATAACCCTAAAATAAATTCTATTTTAAATCGTGACTACTCCCTTCAGTTTGAAGATGGCTTACATCTTAGGCCGAAATATTGGCACATTAAAATAAGATTTGCTTATTTTGTTTTATCTTTGACCGCACCCCCTGACCAATTCAATCCATTATTAGAACTATTCAGTCCATTATTTTCCACTAAAAAAAGGGTTATAATGGAATCAGGGGCGGCCACACAATTTTCAGAGGGAGCGGATTTTTTAAATACAGAATGATGATCACATTTTTCTTAATATTGTAGCTGTTGCCGTTTGTATTTAAGATTTTAAATATTATATGTGTATGATGGATTGAATTATCCAGTGAACTATTTTCCACACACTATATATATATATAACACATAACGTAATACTAAACGTAACACTATATATGTATATATATATATATATATATATATATATATATATATATTTGGTTGCTGCTTTTGCTATGCTGTTGTTTAGAATAGAGTTCCTTCATTTTATCAATGCTTCTTAATAATATAATACTGCATTTTTTGGTAGTTGGATTTTTTAGTTTTGAAACCTTAAATTAAATTAAATGAAAAATAATTCAATGATATGCTTTAAAAATAAGATAATGAGAAGGCAAGGGGTACACATGTATTTTTTCAGTTATTACATGAAATGCTTTTCCGTACAGCAGTTGCATTTAAAATATTTTCACAAAGCTATATTGCTCAGTATCCATCAGCCTAATATTTTCCATGAAATTATCATATTAGAGTTATAATATTAGTAAAACTCACGTGCTTCTAGATTTTTATAAACTGTTTCAATTTTGAAATGGGTTTTCGCAAAAAGATTTAAAGCATAAATGCTCAAAAGCATACTTCAATGAATTTGATTTATCGAATGACCTTTTTTATGGTTTTATGTTTGAGATAATATTTGATAATTAATAAATAACTTATTTAAATGTTTCATAAACAGAAATGCATTGATACTCCATGGATGAAATACTGTAAAAAATATTAGAAGGAGAAACCTAATGTTTTTGCTAATGTTTATGATAAAATTTATATGAATTAATTTTTCAATGTAGACATTGAGCTCAGTTATTGATTTATTACGCGAAATAAATATTAATTAATAATAATAATAAAAAATGTATTTTTAATCAGTTAGTTCTACATAGTTTATTTCAATTCAGATACATTCAGCCGTATAAAAATACGTTTTCAGAATTTTCCATCAAAAAGACAAGACAAAAAGAGTTATAGTAGACTAAAACTCTAAGCTTTGTTTTAAATTATATGACAATCAACCAAAAAGGTTGAAAATGTACAAAATTATATAAAAAATTTTTAGAGAATATTTTTAAAATTAAATAATGTTAAAGGACTTAAAAATGATGTAAATTGACAATGGCATGGAATTGATGAAGCGTTTTTAGAATAAAGAAAAATAATATATGACTGGAAAAAGGTTTTAATTTACTCACGTGAATGATTGACTAATAAAGATGCACTCCAGTTACAAAAACAAGATAATTAAAATAAAAAATATTTGTCCTAATTGAATATGTTAAATATTTGGGTTCGACCACTATGACGTATTGCGAGATTCAAATTTTTTTCATTGTCGTTTGTCCAAATGTAATAAAGGTCTTTGATTATAATAAAATCCAGTACAGTTTACAAATCTATTCTTGTATTTAAATGTGTAACTATTTGTGTACATTTGCTGCAACTTGTTAAACTATGCGTTCGTCTAGAAATGAGTGTTTGATTAGAGAACAATTTAATCGAGCAGGCTCTTTTTAAACTCATTGTATATATAAAGATGGAAATTTATCTTAAAAGGTTCTTCTCCTCAATTAATTTTATTCGTTTTTATTTTAGGTCTTAGAGGTCTTCAAGTTAAAAACTAAAATAAATTTATCCAGGGCATAAACTGGAAAATTGTGAATAACGTCAGGAGTCACTCTTATACAAAGAAATTTATTGCTTTTAGAACAAAGAAAACACACTTCTCAAAAATTGCTGTCTTTCACAAATATCTCTATACATGTATATACATGAAGTAGAGCACCGATCATCTAAACTAATGTTGTATGTGATCCTATGATGAAAATTTCGGATAGTAGAAATTCCCATTAAAAAAATAGAAAAACATAATTACAAAAAAATATGGTTTTGTGAAAATAAATGTTATTGTTTAGTACACATTCCACCTAATCAGCCACATAAAAGTTTCAAGTAATAAAATACTACTTACTAATTTACTACTGTATCTCATAGAAGAACAAACATAAAACCGTAATTATTATGCAATAAGAAGACTGAAGTTTTATTGTAACAGTTTTTATAAAAAAAATTGTTTAATAGACATTTTAAATAACGACGTAGTTGTTCACAGTCCTTAAAGTTTCCTTGTTCTCTAAAAGGAACAAAGGCCTCAAGCGGAAATAATCAAAAAAATCTTTTCATCAACGAAACACAGCAAAAATTCAAGATAACTGCGGACGCTAGAAAATATTCAGAGGGAGGAAACAATTAAAACCTATTACGAGGACAATAATAGCGAATATAAATATTATAATATTTAATATTCATGATTGTAATTAAATTACTGTATTTTTAACAATTTTGTTTAATATCTTATTATTAATTATATTGTTAGATGCTTTGATTTATTTATTATTATTCTTTCAGCTTATTTCTGTTAATTGTTAATTTGTATGCTTTTTTTTTTGTATTTTTATTTTATTTATATATTTTTAATCCCTACCAGAAAATACTTTTTTGTTTTATATTTATTTTCATGTTATTATCTAAATATTGGCATTATTCCAATAATGTTGCCCTTTGGTCAGATATATCTTTATTAAATTATTTATACATCTGTTATTCTTAAGGATATTCTTAAGGACCTGGTCCCAGAATAAAATTGTCTATTCTATTTTATTCTATCTGAAATTTATTGTTTTTAATGGTAAATTGCCAAATTTATCTTACTTTATCTTGATCTTGAAAGTAGTAAATTATAATAAAGTAAATTGTAATGTAATCATTATAATATAAGAGCGAAGTAGTCTACAAAGTTATAGTTAAAGACTTGATAAGCGACTAATATTGTATGTTGGACCGTATACGATTTTAGGTTAAAAACAAAAACAAAATATTGACTTTTAGTATTAATTAATATTTTCCTTTATGTTATATAATAATCAGCAAATATATTTTAGTTTAAATCTCCTTTCCTAATGTTTTTTGCTTTATTAACGTCTTTAAACTATTACCACTGCCATACTTAAATAATTTATAATGGACCTAGGCACATCAGGAATGATCTACGACCGCAGAGGCACCAGGATCCCTCCCCAACGCGCCAAAGCGACAAATGGAAGAAACCACACTGGCGTGTCTCTGTTAAACGGCCCTTAGCACACGGTTCTGCCAAGGGTCAGGTACTCTCTGAGTCAGTGCGACAGCTGCCTAACCAGCCTTGATCGATAGCCAGTATTGTCTGTCTCCAGGTGCAGCACTTTTCCCTCTTTGCTGATGAGGGCACAAAGGGAGGCACACGCTGGGCGTTACTCAGTAAAGGAAAACATTAAACTCTTTTCAGAAACCAAGCCGTTTGTTTGTAAGCACCAAAAACTCTTTCTTCGGAGTGAAAACTCAAGTAACATTACTTAACTTTTTTTAAAGAATGGACGATTTTTTTGTTCGTACGCTTGTGGTATCGATTTACCGATCACGTCTTTGTTATTTTTTCTATATTTTTATTTTTGTCTGGTCATATTTTTATCTACACATGTCAAATAAAAAATATTGACAACCAGCAGATTGGCTGACAATAAAATAAATTACAATGACATGAGAGGCATGAAGAACAGTACCCAGCGGTACCTCTCTCGTGGCTTGATTTAATTTCTTATGTTAACAAATCCCTCATCCATGTTATTTTTAGCCTCCTTCTAGTGTTCTCAGGCATGAAAACAATAGAAGGAGACTAAAAATCTCAATAAATTGGTTTGGATATCCTTGTAGATTTTCTTGAAAGCGATTATAGTATGCTTGTATTTTTAAATCAGATAGCTGAGTTTTGTTATTGACATACCATGGTGCTTTTGTTGTGACAAGGCTAAGTATTTTAGATTGAAATAATTGTATTCGTTTTCTGTAAGTCTGTTTAGCGATGCAGTAAATTTGTAATGCATTTGTGCAAACTTAAGTACGACAAACAGCTCCCAATAACAGATCCCTCATTCACGTTCTTTTACTAATATAAAACCAAAGTTTATGTTGTGGTATGCTCTTTCTGAGACTTTGTATGATAGGTAACTTTGTGAGTAAGATTAGGTATCTAGGAGTAGTCATCTTAATCAAGACATTCAAACTTCTTTTAGAAGTTCTTTTGTACAAGATTCAGTTCTGTTTTTAATAAAGTATAACTTCAAATTACTTATTTCTTTCATTTATAATATTTTAACAATTATTTTACTCATCTACATGGTTCAAACTATAGCTCACAAATGCCTTAAGTTCAGGATTGACTATTTCTAAACCAACGGTTCTGCAGGGTGTTTATTTGACCAAGATGAAGCTCGACCGCCATTTTTTTTTTCAAATTATGAGTACCCATATTACAGTGCCTAGCTGGACCCAAGAGGACTATGCAGGGTCGATCCTCGTCTGATAACAGAATTAATAATTCTTCACTGGTTACGAAACCGAGACCTACTTATTTTTAGAAATGTCTTAAATACTAACATTGCTTCCTTAATAATAAGATTTCCGTGTTAAAAAATAATTTTTTTCGTAATTCAAGTGAGACATTTTTAACTTATAAATTTTAACTCGCGATAATAATGATAAAATATGTTCATACAAATATGAAATTATTTATAATTTATTTTATTGTTATATGATATAATTTTTTAAATATTTTATTTAAAAAGAAAAGATATGACCAGTACCAGGACTCGAACCCGGGTCTCTCACCTCTCCGTGATGAGATCCTCAAGATCCAGGCAAATGGCCAGAATTTTTTTTTTATAAGGTACCTGAACTCAAAAATAAAAATCCTCACAAATAACTTAAAAGCAATTTGAATTAATAATTCCAATAGTATAATTTCTACAAATTTTACAAATTTAGAGGTGTAATGCTTAATCATAAATAGGTAGAACGTATATTGACGTCAATTGCTTTCAGAGCCCTAAAGAGTGGACGTCAATAGGTGTTATTTTCTGCAAAGGGCTAAAATTAAATACCTTAAATGTTTTTATTTTATGTTACAATATCGATTTATTGAAGTAATTTTAAATAAAAAAAAATTAACATAAAGTATAATAATATTATAAATGTTAATATAAGTGTTTTTTTAATTATCTACCCTGTCCAATTAAATACAGAAATTAGTGACAGTGGTATTTTATTTTTCAATTAAAAGCTAGAACTTTCGAAGTAAAATTTTTTATTTTAATATGACGATCTATAAAAAATAAACTCTTATTTTGAATGATATAATTGCTTTCTAATCATTTGATAAATATACCTGTTTACAAAAACTGAAAAGTTAACAAGTTTTTAACACAAAACGGATATTACAAAAACTCATGCTATCCATATTCTATATCGTGCACTGAATGCGCTGCGTGCTAAAATTTAACAGCATAGTAAAATTTTTATAATTACAATAAATTAAAATAAGAAAATAACCATAGTTATCTTTTTATCCGGCGATTCTTTAAATTAAAAATTTATAGAATAAATGAAAACTTGATATAAAGATAGATAGAAAACATTTTACTATTGCTATGCTGAATTCTCAGCGTATAGGTGCACATTAAAACGGAGTTTATGCAACAACGGTAGTTTAACTATCATCGGTTTAACCATTTCTGTAGGGTTATTATTATTGTATAAGTATTTTAAAATTTATATTTATTTTTGTAGACTTATCTACGAATTTGAGTTTTGTATCTTATTTTATCCCACTGTTATCCTAAGTGTAAACTTGTAGCAATCGAACAAAGATAATATTAAAAAAAAACAACTAAATAATCAAGGCCAACAATTTACGAGGGTCAAAACACTCTATATAAAATTTAGATTTTTAATGAACACATATATTTTGTGTATATTTTATATTTGATAAAATTTAAATGTAAAAATAATTGTTATAAGTGTGATTACTCTTCAGGTCTTACTGAATATTTCCAATAGAATCGATATTTAATATGATGTAATTAATTCGAAGCTATGCATTAAGTAAATACATAGTAAATGAATGCAGTTCCATACAATTTTTGGTAATCATTTAATTTATGGGAGCCTTATTATTTATTACATACTTTTGTGGCAATAATGAACGAATGGCTGTACGTAGCAGAATACAATTTAAAAAAAATACTGTATATAAAATGTTTCAACAACTTTTCATGTACAAAGTATTAAATTACAAAAAAAAAGAATAAGTAGATAGAGACATTTTAGAATATTCGAGTTGAAAATAAAAATATTAAATATTTAATGCACTTTATGTTTCCCAGGCAAGTCGCAATTATCTCCATGTTTATTGGAGAAACAACTTGTCTGATTTACAAGTCCAATCCTCGAATTTGTTGTTTGTGCTATGATTGCTTACAGTATAAAAATTAATTCTACGAGTTCTTCCTTGCCTGTTACAATTTGATACATATTAAGTTGACATGTAATAAGTTAAACATATGCTATTGACATTTAGATAAAAATAAATAATTTACCTGTAATATTGTAGTCGCTATGCCCAGAGAAGATGAGGCTCGAGGACGAGTTTGGGCTGCTGTTCCTGAGGTGGAAGGCAGGCAGGCCTCCTCAACGGCTCCGGCAGCGCGAACCGGAGCTTCTCCCAGAAGTGCCGCTCGCCCCAGTGCAAGCAGATGTTGGCCTTCAGGTAGAGCCTAAGTTCGGGATCCAGCTCATGAGGGCTCAGGTCTCCTAGGAGTACCACTACCAACCTCCGCCTCCTCTCCTTCAGCAGTTCGTGGAGTGCAGACTTGAACTCAAACCTACCCCACTCAGAAACGAGGAAGTTCCTCGATATGACCACTATGGTCCTCTTGGAGGATTCGACCGCCTCTGTAACTGTGTCTGCTACATACGCAGTCAAGTTGAAGTCGCGATAGTGGAGGCACAACCTGAACTGAGACTCAAGACCCGGAGCTAGGACTTGAGTTACGAACCCTTCATCTTTGACACAGTATGTTATGTAAGCGTCAAAAATTCTGTCACTCTCGTCTTCGAATCCTGGGCTTCTGTAGCACATCCTCAGCCCGCAGCTTGAATAAACCCATATCCTCAGTTCTCTACCATAAACAAATAAGCCACAGAATAAAATTACGCACGCAATAAAGGCTAGAGAAGTCAAAAGAACAAGCGGTAAATAGTCTTGTAGAACTTTTCTATCCACTATTCCTCTAGATCCTCCTGCATAAGGGGAACATAGAGTAGCATTAAAATCCTTTACGACTCGTCCTAAAGAATTAGTGCGATTGTTTATAACACAAGAAATATGTTTAGCATCGATCACTTTTGCATAATGTGTCCCGAGCCAGGCACTCAGATCTTGCAGATATTTGCAGTCACAAGACCAAGGGTTACCTGATAGGCTAATTTCAACTAGATAGGGGTTCGCACTGAACTGTGAAACTTCAAATTTAAAAAGTCTGTTATTGTCAAGACGGAGAATTTCGAGCTGTTTTAGGCCTGTGAATGTTCTATTGTCTATGTACTCTATCAAATTACTATGGAGATACAGCTCTTTTAAGCTTATCAAACTAGCGAATTCGAACCCTAGTAGTTCTTTAATATGGTTACTCTCTAAGTGCAGACTCACCAACCTTCTAAGCCCTGTGAACGTATGGTTATAAACCGCGACAATGTTGGAATTATTGGCATAAAGCACAACTAAATTTTTTCTACCAATGAAGGAATGGCTAGTCAATTTTCCAAAACTGTTACCGTCTAGATAAACTTCAGTTGCATCCATTGGGATACTGCTGGGTATCTGAGTGTAACCCACTGACGTGCAATCTACTATATTCGCAGCCCATGACTGATCATGATAACAAGTACAATTTTGAGGACAAGTCATTTCACAATCACATGCATCAAAATCGCAACAGGTACACAGTGCAAAACAGTGAGTCTTATATGAACAGAGAAATTGATAAGATTCCGCCTCTACCAAAGGTATGTATAATCTTTCTCTATTATATAACAACTTGCAGTATATCGCTTCTAAATCCATAACTCGAGGATGTTGACGGAGATAGTCCAATTGATTAATTCTCTGCAGCCATTCCATCGTACAATCGCATTGAAAAGGATTGCCACCGATATAAAATTCTGGGAGAGGACGTTCTTTAGCCACTGGGGTTAAGTGTAGAGCGCTGAGTTCCATCCCCTCAATCTGGTTAGCATACAAATCTACTCTAGAAAGATTTGTTTTCTTTATAAAAGTGTGTGGCTCGACAGATGTGATTAAATTATCGTTCATAAATAACAGCTCGACACTATCGGGGATTGAAACAGCCGTAACTTTAGTAAGTTTGTTAAAGCTTACATCTAATGTTTGAAGTTTAAGCTCCTCTCCCAGATTGTAAATGTTTTCTAGCTCTGCGATATTGTTCTTGTGTAAGTCCAGCCACTGTAGCCCAGGTGGAAGAAGAGAATAATCGAACCACTGGAGGTTATTATCTGAGATGTTGAGCCAGACGAGGCTGGAAACGTCGGAGAAGATGCCCTTCATGTGGGTCAATTGATTAGCATCTAACCGGATTGCCTGGAGGTTGTGGTTGACATCAAAGGCCCCGCTTTGTATTTTTCGTATCTTGTTCCTTGACAGGTTTAATATCTGTAATGAGGGAAGATCGGCGAAGGTTGTCTGGCTTATGTTGGTCACATAGTTACCGATCAAGCGGAGGCCATATAAGTTAGTCATGCCGACAAAGCCTGGCACATCAACATTCGAGATGTAGTTTTCGCCGAGGTCGACTGTTCTTAATAACCTCATGTCACGGAGTGCCAGTGGCACTTGTGCCAATTTATTGCCGTTTAAGTTCAGATCCTGGAGGCTGGTGCAGTTTTTAAAAGCTTCAGCATGAATATTCTCCAACTGATTACTGTCCAGCGACAATAGGCTCAATACGTATAGGCCGTTTAATGCATAGGCATCGAGATAACTGATTTTGTTGTGAGACAAAACCAATGTGTGTAAATTATTCATTGGTGTGAATGTGTCCGGCAGAATTGCTTCAATAGAATTGTGTTCTAAATTCAATATCTGAAGAGTATACAGATCGTGAAAAAAAGAAGGGTCCAATTTCGATATTTTATTATAAGACAAATTCAACAAAACCAAGCGAATAAGACCGGAAAACGTCCCACTATTTATCCAAGCACTTGTGAGTTGATTTCTTGATAGATCTAGGGCAATCAGTTGATTCAGATTGGCAAATAGACCAGGAGAAAGAACACTAATGGAATTATTCCGCAAGTATATTTCTTTTATCGAATCCGCACATTCTCTAAACAATTCGGGTGGAAGAGCTACAATTTTATTATTAGAGAGATCGAAATGAGTCAGGTGTCTAAGTCCGGCGAGCGCCCTGTCGGTTACCATGGAAATCTCATTGTCGTGAATGTACAACTCCTTAAGTCTTCGAAGGGCGCTAAAACCGTTCATAGGCATTAGTACAAAATGGTTACCTGAAGTGTCCAGGACTTGAATATCCATAGTGCACGGCGTCTGAGTCGTCTTCTGTTCACCGACGCCCCCTTCCGGGCCGCTGATCAGAGGCTGCGGGGGAGGCGTTTTCTCTCTAAAGCCGAGGTCGCTGATGTCTTGTAATCTATTACCACTAACATTAAGGCTAACTAGCTGAGTCATGGGACAGAATATATTTTCCGGAAAAGACCAGATATTGTTCAGTCCCAAGTCTAGTTTTTCCAATTGCTTCACTGAGGCGAAGGTGTCTGGTGACAATTCCAAGCTGAATGCTGGGTAGTCAGTGTTGTGCGTGCGAATGGAGAGACTCCTGAGATCTTCTAAGCCGTCGAATACTCCATTTACCAGTTTCGTCAGCTTACAGTATTCCAGATCCAATTCCCTGAGCTTGGCCAAATGAGCGAAGCTCCGTTGGTCCAGCGTGCTCCGGGACATGATATTGTGATCGCATCGTATCCTCAGAGCGGTAGTGTGCTCGGGCGGGATGACGGTGAAGTTGGTAGTGTCGTATTCGGAGTTGATAGTTCGCAGTGAACAGGAGAGCGCAACCTCTTCGGGGTCCCTCAGCCACCAGTTGCAGTCTTCAGGAGCCTCGTAGCGAAGGGTGGTGTTGTCGGCGCGGACTGCGGCGAAGACCGCGGGTACGATCCAGAGCTGCCACATCACTCGATCATTCCAGAGCCAGAGCAGCCCCTCTACTGAGCCCTCCTGGCGGGCGCACTGCCGCTCTGGGCCTGCGCCCCGCCCCCACCCCCCACCCCTCTCCTATTAACCTCTCTTAAAAACTGGCAGCCACAAGGCACCCTATTCGTAATCTATGCTTTACACCTCTTCCCAATTTAAAAATATTTTGCTGAGTTAAATATACTGATGCCCTCTTTTATTATTATTTATTATTTCATCATGAATTGAACATTTCGCTAACATATCGTCATAAATCACCATCTTTACTTCGCTATGCTAGTCGAAATTTATCGATGGAATGAATACTGAAATAATAACATTTCATATAATTACAATTTTTTTTTCCATTTCATACTAAACTCATTATAAATATTTTTAATTTTCTAGAATATTAGAATGGATACGTATGAAAAGTTAAAACTTGTTGAGAATCAATTCGAAGAGACAACCTGCGGAATCAAAAAAGTAATCTATTTAGTTATTAGTATTAAATACAAGCCAAAGTTCTGCTTTTAATTTTATTTTTTTTAAAAAATAATCATGTTTAAATCTCGAAGGGCTGAATCTCTACTGGAGTGTATCCCATATCAACGATCTTGCGTTCTTTGCAAAGAGGAGAGTTTCTTCATTGTATACACATAAACATCTATAATTTACGTTAGATAGTAAACAGGAAAACTGTAGAAAAGTGTTACAAATAAAAACATAATCTAGGTTTATTGTTGAGGATATTATTATCATTCGGAAGACGGAATGAATTCTCTACGGAAATTACAAAACCATTAACAGTCATATTAAATGTTCAAAGTGATTTCCTTCAGCATTCAGACAGGCTCGGCATCTTTCTTCAACAGCAGCAGTAGCAGAACGGCACTGGATATGTGTTATTGTTTCAGAAGACTCAATTATCCTTCTTCGTAAAGAATTAAGGTCATTCCCTGGCCTTGCATTGACTTTTTGTTTATTGTCACCCCAAACAAAAAAATCCAGTGGTGTCAGGTCTGGAGAGCGAGCAGGCCAATCCATTGATTAAGATAATTAACATTTAGCCATTGTCGTATAACTCTTCCGTAATGTGCAGGACAACCATCTAATTGAAACCACGTGTTCCTCCTCAGTTGTAGTAAAATATCTTCAACGTGGTAATCATTATTCAGAAATTCCAAAAATGAGTCCGCATTGAGTCGAGGTGGTAAGAAATGAGGGCCTATTAAAATAAATGGAAGGCATAATGAGTACTCTGTGAAAGCCTCAAACAAACTGATAAATGTTATTGATAAATCTATTCTTATTATTATTATTTGTTATTGATGTTCTATTCCAAACAGTATTAATCCTAAAGTCCTTAGTTTATGTACAGTTAGGGAGACAAGGTCATATTAGTAGGTATTCCATCTAAATTTATCTCCTAAACAAAGCGTTCGCAAACATACCTTCCTACGAAATATTTTTTTCTTGTTTTAAGGTCCTTAGTTCATATTTTCAGTTTGGTCACTGCTGCTGTTGACGAAAGATGCCGAGCCTGTCTGAATGCTCAAGGAAATCACTTTGAACATTTAATATGAATGTTAATGGTTTACATTTAATAAATAAAGTAGATGGAACAAATAAAATAAGTTTTATTTATTTACTATGCCTAAATAATTCGTAACAATGAAATCTTTATATGTGAATATCTCCTAAACAAAGCGTTTGCGGACATACCTTCATAGGTTTTTTTTTCTTGTTTTGAGGTCCGTAGTCAAATTTTCAGATTGGCCATTTAACCCTGAAACATCCTGTATATTAACGTTTTAATGGATTCTATATTTTCAATTAATGTTCAATTTTTTTATCACAATTTCATTAATTAAGCAAGTATAAGAGAATCATAGATATTGTACATGATATCAAAAAATATTTAGTAACTGTTCCGCAGGTTGTCTCTTCGAGTTGTTACGACAAAATTTAACTGTTTATTCGTTTTTAATAGCAATTTAATATTTTCCAAAAATACAAGTTATCTTGGGCTTTAGTAGAGAAAAGAGAATGAAATAACGGGTAATGAATAGATTTCGGTAAAAATTTCGTCATAAAAAGTTTCAACTAATCGACAGCCCTGAAGAGGGCCTGCAGTGTGGGTCGAAACGTTGGCCCTTCACTAATATTTTCTCTCAACTTAAGAGAAATTTTTGACCTCCACCCGGACCATTTTCCGTTTGTTGAAAAGTCAATTTCTTGATGAAATGAATACCGAAGAATATTTATTTGTCATAATTACATTCTCTTTTCTCTACTAAAGCCCACGATAACTTGTTTTTTTGAAAAATATTAAAAGGGAAACGAATGAAAAGTTAAAAACTTGTTGTAACTCAACACGAAGCGACAGCCTGCGGAATAATTGCCAACTATTTTTCATTACATAAATATCTAAGTAGAACTGCTTATTTTGTTTGTTATCAACGGACGGTTCGCCGACAATACCGGACTGAATTATAGATATATAATTAACATTCATGAATTTTTAAATTATTAAAAGCCTCATTAATGGCCCGTACAATTGCTAAGAGATAGCCCATTATTATCCATGATGGATAGAACTGTGTTGGTAGTGAGTAAGAGGATAGCGTTTGGCAGAGTGCCAGGGATCTGGACCACCCCGCGCAGCGTTCGCTTGTCCTAGTTATACCAATTACAAGACATGCAGCTTACCTGGGGCTAGGTTCACTCAGTCTTTATTAATTAGTCGTTAACCTTCGTACTTATATTTTATTGTTATAGAAGTGTGTGGACCATATAAAATTATTCTGTACTTATCAAAATTAGTTGTTAAAGTAATAATAATAAATTTTAAAATATTTTTATTTTGAAGAGAAATAATAATAAACATTTATGTGAGGGATACTACAGGAATAGCATCTGTCACGTATTTTATCTATGCTCGTCTCCTGAAAACATCCCCATATGGAGTTGATAAAGAATTATAATATATGCTTACCTACTTTAAAAAAAAAACCTTTACCACTACAACCCGTGAAGGGGGTTCAATACTTGGTAGAGACAGTAGTGTTTCTTGAACAAGGTGAATTGTTCTAGATCACTCTCCATACCCCCAGATTTCCCCCCCCCTTATTTTGGGAACCCTCTTTATAGAGGCTGGGAGAGGCCTGGGCGGTCCTAGGTCCCATAGTCCTAGTCTCCGGCTGCTAACAGATTAAAGAATAGTGTTGCCAGCAGTGGGATTTGAGCCCATGACTTTCGGTATGAGAACTCAGCGCTCTATAACTGAGCCACTCCGCTCCCTCAACCCTTAGGGAGTTGATTAAGAATTATAATATATACTTACTAAGAAATCCATAAAAATGGATCCATGAACTTCAGCAATACCACAAAGAAGTTGGAAATGAGATAGCAGATGCAGAGCACTTCTTAAGACTCACAAATTTTGACCAGAAATGACTCACAGAAGGACTATGTAGATTTCAGATGAATTGAGAAAATTACGATCGGAACGAATGAAACAGTATTGGGCCGATCTCAAAAAAAAAAAAAAAAACTACAGCACAACCTTCAAAGAGAGAGCGAATGTAGATCCACTGAAGTGGTCCAATGAGGCCAATAAAGTTAATAATAATAAATAACCGAATATCTACATAGAGACTAAAGGAGCCGATTTTATAATTTTACTTAGATACCTAACTTAATACAAATATTAACTATAAATTGAAAATGCATATAAATAATCGCAATATCTTATTGTTGCAGATTGTTGGTGGATTTTTTTTTATCATGTATTATTTTAATAAACTTATAGTCTGGTATTTTATAAAATTGTGTATTTCTTTGGAACGATTTCTGTATGCTTAACCTACTGTATAAATATAAAGTATAAATAATTTTGTAACGTGTTTTTAGGCAATAGGTCTTATTAACAAAAGTATATTCAGTAATTCTATTTATATTTAATTATGAAGTAAGAAAATGATGTGGTGATCTGTATGAATTATTATTAAATTATTAAAGATTTATTGTGAACTTTTAGCTTATAAGAAGTATTATAGATTTAAGCTTTGACAATTGTACCATTGACCTGCAATGTTTTTAATGTTAGTTCTACGTATGTTTATTAAATAACGACTTGCAATTGGTCGGACGATGTCTAGGAGAGGGGAGATTGTAAATTTGGGCCTATTACAGAGTTTTTAATCCTACCACTCTCATCTCAGATCCCAGCTAGGCAGGTGCCCTACTGATCCCTCTCTCCAGGCTTGTATCAGACATAATTATTTGTTGTATCAGATATTATTACTTGATTTATGAATCTATTATTTGCATGTGTATATATATACTTTATATGAGAAATATATTTTACTTTGGGTCCCTTAATTTTGTTCTTGGCTATTTGCTTCTCCTACTTCGGTCCACGAACCTTTATAGCCCATTATATATTTCCAGGGAGAAGGGCCAAAACAATTGGTAGCAGAGCGTGGTTGTGGAAAAATTAATTCACGTGGTGTTTAAATATAAAATAAATTGTGGTGATTAAAATTTGTGAATATTGAATTTGTGGGTAATATTTTAAATAATTAATAAAATGGAGGAACTTTTAAAAAGAATCGACGAGACTCAACAACTTGTTAATGAGGGCATACAATTAAAAGATAAGATATTGGTAAAACAAAATTTAACGTTAAATAATCTACTAGCCTTATTAGGAAAATTTAATGAATTAATGGACGAAAGAATAGATGAAGTGTCAGAAATATTAAATAAATCTATGGTACACCAAATCGTCGGTGATGAATCTTGTGACTCGGGCTTAAATAATATTAATATAACAGAGAGAGAGGATAATAATAAAAATAATGATTTTGTAGAAAACGATACAAGCCTGTTAAACACCACTATAAAATCGCCCAATAATTTAAATAAAGTTAAATTTAACGGAGAGAATTGCCCGACAAATATTAGGTTAAATGATAAAGATAAACTTAGCCCGCTTAATCCTAAAAGTCATCATATAAGAGTCAATACTAGGAATCAGTTAAATGCGTTAAAGCATAATAAGCCTAGATCATTACGACGACGACATAAAAATAACTTGAATAAAACTAAAAGAAACGTAACTTACGGGAAGAATTATAAAAATAAAAGAAGCGGCACTTATGAAAAAAATATTAATAATTATAAAAATTATAAAATTAAAAGAAATTATAATAATAAGTATAATCATCGATTCGGGCTAACTACGAACAATAGTCACAAATCTAACATCGGGCGTAATAATAAAAACTATAACTACGGGCGTAATATAAAAAATAATCGTAATTATAATATGGGACATAAAAATAATCACTATAATAATAAGAAGGGACGTCTTAAAAATCATTTTAATAATAATAGGAACCCTTTTAAGGAAAAAATTTATAAATTTTTGGCTGACGTAAAGTCTAAAGCGGCGCCCCCTCTCAACTAAAATTAAAAATGCCCGATAAACTAAACACGGCGATCCCTGCGGCGAATACGGTTTTAAATGATATTTGAAATTAAACTACGTTTATAAAATGAAATAAAAAAAAGTATATGAACCGGGCTTAATTAATGATTATGTATAAAAAATTTAATTAATGTTTAAAAGGGACTATAAATATAATAATAATAATAATTAAAAATAATGTCGTCGTTAAGTTTTGAAAAATAATTAATATTTAAAAGGGACTATAATAATAATGAAAAATAAAATATCGTCGTGTAATTATTGATGAAAAATTTTGAAAAATAATCAATATTTAAAAGGGACTATAATAATAATAATGAAAAATAAAATATCGTCGTGTAATTATTGATGAAAAATTTTGAAAAATAATTAATATTTGAAAGGGACTATAATAATAATGAAAAATAAAATATCGTCGTGTAATTATTGATAAAGATTTTGAAAAATAATTAAGATTTATAAGGGACTATATTAATAAATAAACATTTTTTTTTGTCGTCGTGAATTATGAATAATAATTAAGTTTTATATGGGACTATATTAATAATAGAAATATAAACAATTTTGTCGTCGTTTAGCTATTGAGAAAAATTTTGAAAATTTATAAATATTTAAGTGGGACTATATTAATATTAATAATAATAAAAATATAAAGTGTCGTTGTTATATGTTGATAATAAAAATTTGTGTCGTCGTTAAATATTATAAAGAATTGTTGTATTACTTCGAATTAATAATAATAATCATTGTGATGAATTGTATTATAAATATTCGGTCCCCATTTCAGTCCCAAGATTGATCACCGACGACGTTTTCTAATTGATTACTGACCATTGAGTCTAGTGAGTTTGATATTAAAGTAGATGAGTCCCGATATGTGTCCCGATTTGTGTCCCTAGGTCCCAAATTTAGGTCCCATTTTGGGAGTTATATTGAATTTGCCCGTGTGTCCCAGAACTTAGGTCCCAATTTGAGTGTTATTTTGAATTTGCCCATGTGTCCCAACTATAGAGTATTAATGATTGATAGGAAATATATATATACATAATTTTTTTTTGGATTTGAGAATAAAAAAAAATTTTTGAGAGAAATTAAATAAGTAAATTTAAAATAATTAAAAGAGTCTCATACAAGCCTGTTTACTTTGAGTATCCCAATGTAGCACTGAGAGAGCAAGTATATTGTTGTAAAATAAAGGATGTTGTTACTAGTGAAAGAGAGAGATAAGAGATAATCTTGAACTTGGCCCACTGCTGCTTGTTGTTTTGTATCATACGAAATAAATATTGTAATAGAGTTTAAATATCTTGTAAGGTGAAATTGATTCTTTTTTTAAGTTTCAGATTTTTGTTAATATATATATATATTGATATATATGATGTTGTAAGAAGATAATGATACAAGATGAGAGATACTTTATTTTGGTTTGATTTCAGAGAAGTATTTTATAGATTTTTATTTTTGTAACCTTGATTTATTTTATGGATTATCTATATATATAATTGATTGAAAGATATAATATGTTATCTTGTATGTATATGTTGTATGAAAGGAATTTATGGTTTATGTTTGTAAAAATGTTGTAAATTTGTTATGGGCAACGAAGAAAACAAAAATAATAATGGCCAAGTTTCTTCGAAATATTTTATTGGAGTATGTTATGATTATGTAATATATGATATTACTAGTATGAACTTATGAATTATGATTATGTTTGGTATAGAAACATTTTAATTAATTGATTGAGATATTATATGATTATTGACCATTTGATTATATTTTGGTATAGGAAAAGGTTTAATTAATTTAATGATATTATGATTATGTACAAATTAATGGATTAATATGATAATTATGATGATTATGTACAATGTAATCAAAGATGTTGACAGGCATCTTGTGTTATCAAATGACAGAAATTATCCAAGTTTAATTTACAGATATACAACATTGTTGATCGTGCGCGACCACGGTAAACTAAATTTTGATTCTTGATCTTCTATCATCGATCCAGAGAGAATCCAGAGATCTTGCAGGAACGTCTCAAGGAAAGAAAACGTCGAGACTGGACTTCAGGGACCAACACCACATCAAGAAGACACAAGTATTTGTAAATTATTTAGTTTTTGTATAAATTCAATAATTAATATGGGGAAAGTTAAATAAGTTTTATTTTTACTAATTGATAAATGTAGAAAATTGTAAAAAAATTTTAAGATATTGTGTGAAAATTAATATGAGATTAATTAAAAACAAAAAAAAAGAAAGTGAAAATAAATAAAACTGAAGTTTTTTTCACATGTATTTAAGTTGATTTTCGGCTTTGCCAAAAGCAAGATCAACTTATATAGATGTTTTTTTGTTTCAGTAGTAACAAAAAAAATATATATAATACTATATATAGAATTATTTTTGAAGTTGAATTGTGTATAATTGAATTGAATTTATGGATATTAGGAATTTAGAATGAATTGAATTGTCTAAGAATATTGTTAAATTTTAGTAATTGGACACTTTATTTTGTAGAGAGTTGAAAATTTTGGAAATTTTTTTTTGAAAAAGTGAATTGAATATTATGAATATTTTGAATTTGAAATTGTTTGAGTATTGGTATATTAAGTATATATTACAGAGAGATCTTGAATTGTAAAGAAAAATTTTGATGATGGATTTTAATTCAGTAATTAATTCATACGCGTCTTCGTGTTAAAATGTGCAAGTGGTCTCTAGATTTAAGATAATTTTAATATAATTAATGTAGAATAATTTGTGTTTGTATTGGGTGATATGTATATATAAATCCAATAATAATTAGAAATCACCACATATTACACCCCACACTTCTATTTGATGGGCAGAAATTTTGATGGTTAGTTTCCATAAATTAGGGGTCCCACATTTTACTCCGATGTGCTTTTTCCTGTAATTTGATGATTAATATGACCTTGGGTCCCTTCTGTGGCGTGGAAAGGATATGTGGAGTATTTGTGTCCTTCCTATAAATGGCACGGGCTAACTGCATGAATGGCAGACCCATTCATGAGGTTAATCCTGTTGGCCTGATCCTGTCGGAAGATGGTCCTGGTCTGTGCATCGGGTGGCCATTTTCCATACCCTTCCTGGGGTAGGCGTGCGGCACGACTCCACCCTTTTCCACCCTCGACATTGACACACATGGACGACTTGATAAAAAATTTTTATGTTGAGAAGATATATATATACATATTTTTGGTGTGTGTGTCTACCATAGATATAGCACTTTTAGCATATAGACAAGGCAATTTGCACATCGAGTTTTGATAACTGCCCATGTTATCTTTGTTGTCATCGCATATATGTTCTATCAAAAATTGAAGTCATCAATTTTTTTTTCTCAAGAGGGGGGGTAATGTGGTGATCTGTATGAATTATTATTAAATTATTAAAGATTTATTGTGAACTTTTAGCTTATAAGAAGTATTATAGATTTAAGCTTTGACAATTGTACCATTGACCTGCAATGTTTTTAATGTTAGTTCTACGTATGTTTATTAAATAACGACTTGCAATTGGTCGGACGATGTCTAGGAGAGGGGAGATTGTAAATTTGGGCCTATTACAGAGTTTTTAATCCTACCACTCTCATCTCAGATCCCAGCTAGGCAGGTGCCCTACTGATCCCTCTCTCCAGGCTTGTATCAGACATAATTATTTGTTGTATCAGATATTATTACTTGATTTATGAATCTATTATTTGCATGTGTATATATATACTTTATATGAGAAATATATTTTACTTTGGGTCCCTTAATTTTGTTCTTGGCTATTTGCTTCTCCTACTTCGGTCCACGAACCTTTATAGCCCATTATATATTTCCAGGGAGAAGGGCCAAAACATTGAAAACAAATTAATTGTTTGCCATATGAAAATTGTATAAAATTGGGTGTCTGAGAAAGAGAAGGGGCTATGCCACAAAACCTCAAATTTTAATTTAGTTACAGATCATATTATTGCTCCTATCTACCGGTGTAATGCTGAACTATTTGGACAAGTGGCATAGCCCCTTCTCTTTTTACAGACAGTTGAAGATAGATAAGTTCAAGTGCCAGCTGTTCTGTGAGAGAGATAAGGGGCTATGCCACTCGGTCAGTGGCCGTTTTGTTTTGATCTGCAGTTGGCTCACTCTCTACAGGTTATAAACGTGTGTAATACTTGTATCTAACTTTAAAATGGCGAATGTTGACGTTAATGAAGATGTTAGTGTAGTTAAACCTAAAAAAAAGTTACAAAACAGTGGTTATTGGAAGAGGAATGTTGCTAAACGACTGAGGAACAGTGGTGAAAGTTATGTAAGTGATAAAACAGATAAACACGTTGCAGCAAAAAGACGAAGGGGAGGATGCGACTGTGTTATGAAGGATGAACAAGCCAAACAAGGTTGGTGTGAGTTTCATACATTGACTGATTTTGACAAGGACAACCTTTTTGTAGGTTTTTATAGATTAGGTGACTATAACTTGCAAAATTCCTTTTTGTGGGGACTTATCAAGCAAAGTGACTGTAAACGTGCATACATAAACAAACGCACTGATGTAAATAAGTCAAGGAGAACACAAACATTTACTTATTTTCTGAAAAATGGAGATGGAAAAGACGTTAGGGTGTGCTTAAAATCCTTTATGGACACTTTTTCTATCTCTAAAAAAAGAGTAGCAGTTGTAAGGGCTGGAGATAAGCCTACAGAAACTGAGCCTAGTCCCTTAGGTTTAAGTGACGAAGAAAATGAAGATCAAAACTTGTCACGTCAATCGAGTGGGCCTATTTTACCTCATACGGACAAACGTGGAAAACACGGCAACATAAAAAAGCTTTCAGACTCTCAAACTGATTTCGTTATCAACCACATCAAAATGTTCCCTCGTTATACAAGCCATTACAGTAGGAAAAAAAATCCAAATAAAAGCTTTATAAGGAGTGTGTCCTCTGTCAGTGAAATGTACAAACTTTATCTAAAAGAATACGAAAACCAATCTGGTGATGATATATGGCTGCCTGTTAAATATGAAAAATACCTGTCTATTTTCAATACAAAGTTTAACATTGGATTTAAACTTCCCACAACAGACTCTTGTGCAGTATGTGATGAATGGAAATTTGTGGACGAAGACCTTAGTCCTTATTCCTTTCGCCTTCATCAGCTTAAAGCAGAACAAGGGTATAAGTTGCTCTCAGAAGCTAAAAAGAACTCTCAAAGTCCTACTTATGAGTATTGCGTCATAACTTATGACTTGCAACAAGCAATGCCGCTTCCTAAAATTCCTACTGAAAAAGTATTTTATCTAAGACAGTTATGGGTTTATAACTTAGGTTTACATGTTTGCAACAACAACAAAGGATTCATGTGTATGTGGACAGAAGATACGGCTTCTCGTGGTGCCTGTGAAATTGGGTCTTGTCTGTACAAAGCCCTATTGAAAACTCAAATGACTGAAAACAAAAGAAAGTTGTGGTTCTTCTCAGATTCTTGCAGTGGGCAAAATAAAAACATGGTGGTTTTTACTTTGTACTACATTTTGGTCCACACAGGAAAATTTGATGAGATCCTTCATTCTTTTCTTGTTCCTGGACACACTTTCATGCCTAGCGACAGTGACTTTGGTGTGATAGAAAAAAAGGCACGGAAACAAGACTACTTTTTTTGTCTTGATGATTGGAAAAAAGTCGTCAAAGAATGTAGAGTGAAAGATCCTTTCACAATCGTTGACATGGACGGTTCAGACTTTGTAGATCTAAAAACACTGTTAAATACAGTAGCAAAGAAACCAAAAAGTGTTGACAACAAAAAAGTTGGCATCAGAGATGCCACAGCTGTAAAAGTTACTAAAAGCAGCCCAGGATACATTTTTCTTAAGTATGCCTACTCAGAACTTGAACATTGGACTAAAGTCAGAATATTCAACAAACAACCAGGACGTCCCAGAAAAAATCAAATGGAAGAATCTCTGACTACAAGAATGTTGAGAGAGCTTTTGGAAAACGTGCCAAAACTGTATCCACAAGGTAGAGAAATCAATGCCCTGAAGCACCGAGACCTGCTATCGCTCCTACCCTACATACCACCCGTGTACCATGATCTGTACAAGAACTTGAAACCAGCAAAGGCAGGAGGACATGTGGAGGAACAAGAAGATGTTTAAGAACTCTACTAGTTTGTAAAACATAATGACTGTTGCATTGAATAAAAATAATGTTTTTTCATCCAATTAGAAATAATGAACAGTTCTGTTACACTGTTAGTATCGTTTTTGAAAACTTACTTTTGTTGGAAACAACTTCTAATCTTAATAAAAAAATTTAAATAAATAATGATTATTTTTAATTTTCCCAACTACCCTGTTGAGAATAGAAAGCAAAGATGCCATAATCCAATAAAAATAATCAAAATTTATGTATTTTGTACTCAATCTAATAAAACTTAATTTTTCTCAAAACTATGTGTTTGTGGCATAGCCCCTTCTCTTTCTCAGGCACTCAATTGTTATAACTTTTAATAAACTTTATTTTTATATGAGATAAATCCCTTAAAACAAATAAATAAATGATTCATACTTTGTAATTAAAATATCCAGTCATTCATTTCCTAAAATCTGTAAAAGAATATAATCCGTTTAAACCTACAAAAACCAACATTCCAGAAAAAAAAAATAAAATAATCTATTTTGTTATATTATTATTATTGAAATTTACTGATACTAAAATGGAATCCATCTCAACAGACAATGAAAAATGTATGCTCTTAAAATAAATTTAACATCCAAAACAGTTATAAAATCAATATATAGTAAATGTAGTAATGTAGTAAATTTTGTGAAAACTGTTTAAAAATATTTGTTTTTTAACATACAAAATATTTTGTAGGTTTTCGTTATTATTGTTGTCGCATTTTTTTTTATAATTGATATAATTAAATTAGTTGATCTGTTCCTTTTACTTAGTGTTTATCTCCTACGGGCTGTTATAGACACAGAAATATCCACATACACATTAAAATAAATGGTAGCGTTAAGTAATTAACAATCAGATGAGTGGTTTCACGATGGTAGTTAATTCTTAGTTAATTGATTCTTAAAAGAATATGAGTCATATGATATATTATCAACGCCTTAAAAACTCTTGCTTAGTTGCGTGCATATAAAGCAATCCCAATTGTAGGACTATTATTAGGTCATTTGTTAAAATGAACAAATCATTCAGAAAACAGCAATGAGTTAATAGGAATTAGAGGAATCTTTTAAAAAGAATTTAACATTAAGTTAGGAGTGATAAGACAATCATCCAAACTGTGTATAGAACTTTAGTAGGATCGAATCTATATTATATTTCATTAATGTGAATAAATATAGGTATCGTGTTGGTTGTTTGAAATTGTAGGCGTAAAACCTATTAGACATCAACATCTATGTTAATTATGCACACACACACACACACATATATATATACATATATATATATATATATATATATATATATATATATATAACTTATATAGTTCTAGGAACAAAATATTAAAAAAAAAGGAAAATATAGGAAGTAACGACTCGCACAAGAACTGGTTTATTACTAACTTCATTGCCATCTTGATATTCTATACATAGTATTTATATATTAACAGCTGTTTACAATCCCCAGCTTGATATTAGCGACTATGCGATCATCAGTCTCGTCTTAACTATATACATTTACGTTAGAGAAGAATTGGTCGACTGTATCTTCTAATTTAAGGAAGAAATAGTTGGGGGTGCAGTCAAAGAAAACACCAAAATAAGAAAAACTTATTTATTATGTGCCGACGTTTCGGCCTACAATGTAGGCCATCTTCAGGGCTAAGAAATCATTGATAATTGGCAGGTTGTCCTATTTTATTATTATTATTATAATTAAGGCACATGCATTTAATTGGTTAAATTAGTTTAAAAATGAATGCAGTGAGAAAGTCTTGGAATATGTAAATTCTTAATTTTTTAACTTTTTGTTTCTATTTAGCTTAACCATAACCCATGCGTATATTTCTAATCCCCACATCTGGTAGTTTGTTTGTTAAATTGAAGCTTTTTGTTTCTTAATAGAAATTAGTAGAATGACTGAGTAGAATAACTGTCATTTTCCAGTTAAATTACTTACTTAAATTTTTACACTGTTTCTGGATTAATGACGCTAGTTGATGGAAATCTCTAAAAATAAAAATTATGTTGATCAGAATAATGAAATTCGATTGTTAAGCTTATAGTATATTTTAATTATAAATTAATTTTTGGAATAAATGAAAACACACACATAGATTCATAACTAAATGTATTCATTTGTTGTTACAAAACACAGAGCACTGTATACACTGAACAATTTGTTTATAAGAGATAAGGTATATAAGGGGGGGGAGGTTTTAGAAGAGATAAGAAAACAAAACATATAGCAAAATGCCGTTTGAGAATACTACAAAGCTCGAACCTGACTCGACCACAACGCACCAACGTAAGGGAGAAAACACTCATAATTCTTAACGCTACATCCAAGTTAGATATTTGAAACATGTTTGTGCAGCTCACTGATAAAAACTTTACTTATCTCATGCATTCATTATACTGAGAGAAATACGATTTTGTGAGATTGTATTATCAATATGAAGTGTACTTACGAACGATTGAGAGAATTATTGCCGGAAAACTGTAGAGATAAATTGCGTACATCGTGTTTGTCTCGAGGCGGTTTCTATTTTACGCTTAGGAAGTAAACCATGCTCAGTTCTGCTGGCAAAATTCCTTGGAATAAAATTCAAATTAGTGCATATAGGTAGTATATTAGTAGTAGCTTGTAAAGGGCTTTCTTTATTCTCTCATGTCTGTTTTTAAAACTGATTTAATTATTCGGGTTCGATTCTCTAAATTAAAGAGAAGTTTTATTTATTTGTTTTTTGTAATTATATGCATATTTTTCATGAAATTCGTCTAAAAAATACTATAGGTATATAATACATTAAAATTTATTGCATTTCGATTCCCTTCTTAAATAAGAAAATGTAAAATTGAACAGAAAAATATTTTAAATGCCATTTTTTTCTCTGGAATATCTTTTAACTAGTCAAGTACCTCTTTATCTATATCATATTAAATTATCATAATGGAAAGCAATCGTTGGGTTTTGGTTCATGGTTGAAATAAACGAAGATATTTATAATCTTTATTTTAATTTATTATTTAAATATTTTTATTTTGAATAGGAAAGATTTGTCTTGGCCGAGATTCGAGAACTGCCATGGACATTAAACTATAAATCTCTTCTTTATATTTGGAAGAGAAAAGATTTGTCCTGGCCGGGATTCGAACCCGGTTCTCCCACAATTCTAGCGCGGTAACTTTAATAACTAAGCTACCAGGCTCGTAACCAGGCCAAACAAATCCATTCTTTTCACCAATCCTACTACATATCCCCAGTACTCGCAATTTTTGCGATGTATAAATGGGGAAGAATGTTCATTGAACATTACTTTAATTAGGATCTAGTTGACGTAGGTCAGTTTTATATTTTTTTATTTTGAGTACCGCGCTAGAATTTCGGAAGACCCAGGTTCGAATCCCTGCCAGGACTAATCTTTTCTCTTCAAAATAAAAATATTTAAATAATCGCAAAAAAAAATATTATAAATATAAAATTGGCTAACGTCAACTAGATCCTAATTAAAGTAATGTTCAATGAACATTATTCCCAATATATACACCGCAAAAATTGGGAGTACTGGGGATATAGGATCGGTGAAGAGAATGGATTTGTCTGGCATGGTTACGAGTCTGGTAGCTTAGTTGGTAGAGTACCGCGCTAGAATTGCGGGAGAACCGGGTTCGAATCCCGGCCAGGACAAATCTTTTCTCTTCCAAATATAAAGAAGAGATTTATAGACAGTTTAATGTCCATGACAGTTCTGTGAAAAAAGTTACTAAAACTACTTCGGATTTTTATTAATTATATTCAGTTGTCCGTTGTCAAATTTAAGATAGCAAGATCCAAACGATTTAATTCCTAGGAAGAAGAAATTGGTCCGAGTGAAGGTCAAAATATAATTATTTAAATAGTGATGAACTATTTGTAACCTACCGACGTTTCGACCCATGTTACAAGTCTTCTTCAGGGCTAGTAATGAAGGACTCAAGTTTAGGGGGTGAACTTAAAAAAGATTCGCTTTTTTAAGGTTTTTTTTTTACACCCACCCGAACTCTATTTCTTCTCCTAATTTATACGATCACCTAATTATTATCTCAGATTTAGTCCCTAATAAATCAAATTCAATAGTACGATTAGTATGATTCGCAATTAACTAAAAAGTTTACAAGAGATAAAAAAAAGTCTAAATTGTTTTATCAGGACAAAGCAATTTAAACTTATTTTTTTTATTTGTTTTATTTCTTTAACTATTGAAGTTAAATTAGATATTTTTAGAGCATATTGTATATTTATATTTTCTAGAAAAAAATGTCCATTAAAGTCTAAACACTAAATTTAATATTTTTTTAAATTATTCTTTCCTTTACTATGAACTTATAAAATAAAATAAAAGAAATTTCAAATGTAAAATGTCAAAACTCCATATAATAAAACAGCTCATAAACTTCGAATACTTTGTTAGTATACATGTACCACGCGCCAATTAAGATATACCCTAAACATAAACACTTAATTTACTTGATGATGTGCATGTTTAAAGCAGAGCTTTATTCAGCTGCCCTGCTTAGAATAGCCCTCGGAAGCACGTGTATTTGTTTGAAGCACACGCATCTAATATATCATCTAATATTTTAACCTTATTTGTTTTTTTAGATATTATTATTCCTACCGATTCGATATATTAAATTTACAGAACAAACAAGACGAAAAACCGATGTCGGTTTAAGGTTGCAAGGTTGGTAAAAAGTATCATAAGCCATCTCGGATTATGTCCACTTAAATTTTGTATTCAGTTTACAACTTTAAGATAACAAGTATAACTTATTTATATCTTACAAATTCAAAATTATAGATAGAGAATACCATGGGGAAGAAAATATTTCTGATGGAGTTAAAAAACAGAAACTTCGAAATATTAAGTAAAAAAAACTGTAATAACCCATGAAGGGTATTGGGTTTGGTTCATGGTAGTATATACTAGCTTAGTTGCACAGGGAGGCAATTGTGTTAGATCACACTCAACCGCCAGGTTATTTATACGATTTAGGGTACCCACTTTATAGACGATGAGTGAGCCCCAGGAGTTTCTGGAGGTTCTGTATGGTCCATACTCGATTGTTAACAGATTAAATAAGTTACCTGCCCCAACCTGTTTCAAATGATTTGTCTTCAGCATATGAATTCAGCCCTCTACCATTGAGTTACCACCCTCCCTCAAGAAGTAACTATAGTTATTCATTAAAATCTATAGTTTTAACCAATATTGGAGGAGTGGTAGCTTATATGACGATTACAGGGTGAAAACGAGGAACCTCGTTTGCTCTTCCAAAAATTGGTAAAAAGAGTATAATATTGTTAAACGTGCATAAAAACGATTTAAAAAGGCTCAAATAGGCTGAAGGAGTGTGTTCGCTCTAGGAAAAACGAGTTGTTGGAAAAGAACGAGGCTACATGTCGTTAATTTGGGCTTCGGACATCTAAGACATCCAGTAAACCGTCAGAGTGACAAGATCAGCAATCTACATGGAATTATAGTAATAATAATTTTAATGATACCGATAGATTTTGAGATTATATTTGCTCTACTGGAAATTTAGTGAGTGAGTTAGTGAAAAGTGTGTTACCTAGCTTTTCTCCTCGAGTCTTCATACAGGAGTGATTTCCCTACTAGAGGCAATTAAACCCAGATGACCGGCAATATGGATTATTTTATTTTTATCCTTCAACATTTGATTTTGCCTTCAACCGAACAACTTCTCCTCCATGATATTTATTCTTTCAACTAAAAGCGATTCAAATTTTAGTAAAATACATATCAACTACCAACTGAAAGGGCACAAAGGACATATTTGTTCTAACGCTTATCTCGACGTCAATTTAAATTCAAATCACTTAAAGAAATAGACTATAGAGGTATGGTAGCTAATTGACTTGAGAGTCTGCTTAAAAGGTGTCATCCTAAAGGAGGAGAGCTTGGTTAAATATAGGCTAATACAGCCCTTCGGGCGCCTCTTTGAAATGGAAATAGGCTGGAGCTGCTTTGAAGGGAGGGTGACGAAAACCTTGCCAAGTTCCAGGAGCCGATGCAAATAATGCTGTCGAAGTAATTAGCGCTAAGAAGTGGCAACAATATAGCTCCCTTTCGCTCCTCGACTACGCGGAAAGATTCAACTTGTGCGCGATATTCCAGAGCTCATTGAAACGGGATTTATTCAATCCGCAGGGTGATTATGCTCCAGGAAACAATGGCGACGGAGGGGTGGGGCAATATTAAACTGGAAAATCTTTTGTCCCCCCTTCGCTTATATGAAACGTTTCCGACGTCACTTGTCTCATTTTGCCGGCCCGAGGAAGGTAGACTAATAAGTGCGCATTATACCTTTGTAGGTGCTCAGGGGATGGAATTCTAATCATTTTACACTTAAAGCAGTAGTCAGTGTAAATGAAATTTGCATCGTTAATGTGGTCTGATTATCTGCAGAACATACTTCGTCTTAAGTATCAAGTAGTATGTTGACTCTGATCAATCAAGTAGAAAGAGACCCGCAGCAGCTGATTTTTTTTAATTTAAAAGTAATGCAAGTAATTTTGTATTGTATAATAACGCTTCCATTTTTTAGTTTTTTGGGAACTAATCAAAGAAATTAATGTTTCTCTGTTGATTTTTTATCGATATCAAACCTTAAATATTACTTCAAATAGGAATCACCATGTAGTATGAAATCATGAATGAAAAATAAATCCAATGTATCACAACAACTAATGATTTTCGGATTTAGTTGATGGTGGAGGCTGTACTATTTCTATGCAGTTGTGCAAGGTGATTTGATCGAGACCACACTCAATTGCCAAGCTTCCCCCCCAATTAAGCATATCTTGTTGCTCCATCCAGGATTATTAACAGATTTAATAATTTATCTTCCAAAACTTGATTTGAACCCAGTACCTTAGAAGACAACATATGCATGTATAACATTTAAACGGTTTAAATTTTACTTTAAGAATTAAACTTGAATAAAATTAGTTGATCTAATATATATCTGGAAAAACTATTCTGGCTGGAGGTCAGAGAAAGAATTTATTGAGTTGAAATTTGAAACCAACATTTCGACCGACATCGCAGTTCTTCTTTGGAGCTGGATAGACAAGATACAAACAAATTATAAAGATATATAATATTGAAAATTGTAAAGAAAAATAATAGATAATGTAAAATATATAAATACTGGATAACAAATAGCATTGTTTCGATATTTTACGTTATATAGATATATTTTTATTTTTTATATATCATTTTAATTTGTTTATATCTTGTCTATGCAGTCCTGAAGAAGATATGCAATGTTGGTAGAAATGTTGGATTCAAATAAATATTTCAACCCTTCCTCCCCAAGTATTAAAGGTTAAACCAATTATCGTTCTTGCATTTCTGTCATATAACGCCCATCGTATAATTGCGTTAATTACACTTATACACCAAAAATTATTAGGCGAATTTCTCATAACCCTGCGATAGTGAGGATTCACGCCGTGCTGAATGAGATGAATGACCACTGAAAAGCCATTTAATGAAACATTCGAGAGCAGCGGCTGTTGATTGAATTTTCATTGTTGATCCGCTCCGTCGCTGCACTGCCCAAAATCAAATTGTACGTTTGTTTGTGGTCGAAACAAACAAAACAAAAAAGGCTCTTTACACTTATGCAAAAAGTGAATTTATAAGCCGTCATTAGTGCGTGATTGTTTCCACCTTTTTAACTATCAATCAGAGGTTTTTGTTACATTGGAAGCAGAGGTGAAAGGTGTTGATTGGTCAGTTTACTGAAAACAGTGAAGGGTAGCTACCGTTTTGTTTAATTTCTGTGCAATGCATCTTTTTTATTTTTGGTTATGAATCATTACTATAGTTCATATTATTATCACTACACTATATTATAAAAAACATCTTGAGAAGAATGTTAGGCCTAGTGAAGGATGGGAAACAATATAGGCTAAGGATTAATGAAAAGCTCTTTCAAATTTATCAAGAGTCGGGTGTGGCTGGATTCATAAGGATCTTAAGACTTTGGAGGGCTGGCTACATTGCGAGGATGGATGATGGCTCCCAGAACCAAACAGCTATTATTTGAGTACGTGGATGGAAAGATAAGGAGAGGGAGGCCAGAACTGAGATGGGCAGACGAGGTTTAAGGCAATGCCCAGAAACTCGACACTAGAGCGTGGGAGATCACGGCGCAGGACAGAAAGGTGAAGACTTGAAGCGGCCAAGACATCTACCGGGTTCTAGAGCCAATTACTATAGTTATTAAAATTTTTTTTTTTTTCATAATACAGTTTTATTAATATAGTATTTTTACATAATATCGTCAGTTAGACACTGATTTGCCCTAAGACTCGACAGCAGCATCAGAAGATCTCCCCACCAGTATAAATAGGCTACCGTAATGATGCCAAGCTGCCATATTGTACGGTCTTTACAATAGTAACTTATAAAACAATCAGTTGTAATTACTTTTTATGCCAATAAAAGATTTTTTAAGTAGTTCGCAAGTTAGAGTCTATAATTCGCGCCCGAACAGGGTCTGGGTTCGATTTGTTTTTGAAGGAATCGTGACCGTTCTTAGCCATTTTCATTCTCAAGACCACAGGAAGACTCCATCTCTTATACTATCAAGAATACTGCAAGGATTAGAAGACCTCTGGTATTTTGAAGTTTGAAGGCACCGCTTATGAGATTCAACTAGGTACTCTTAGAGTTTTACCCCAGTCTACAACTCACATAAACTTGACTTCAGTAGAGCTCTTAAGAATTCTTGAGTCTAAAATTATTTTGTTAAACATAAATTTATTTTTATTTTTTTGTATTTTTATTTTATGGGAAAAACCATTGGCAGGTTAATTCAATTGAAAAATAGTAGATCTAATAATAAGGATATAATGGCAGTTTCATACCAAATGACCAAAGGAAATTAAGGTCATCTTATGTAATTTGACGGTAACCCGTATGAAGTATTTTTCGTAAACGATGTAAAACAAATTTATAATAACGTGTGTACAGAAAATAATACATACACAGATCAAAACTATGCTCAGCTATTAACTATAGTAAAATCAAAATTATGAGGTTACTTAAATAACTATACTCTTAAATAATAAATCATTCTTTTTTGATTTAACATGAATGCCTGAATACTCTCACTTTCAGAAATCTAAATAAAAAAATTAAACTCCTGATAATGAGTCTCTAAGATCAGAAAGATTTTAAACCCTTAATGTGGTTTATTGTGAACCATTACAGAAGTATGTATGCAGAATGATCTAACCTACAGCGAAACCCTCAGCAACCCTGGGGGACCCTTCCTGTTGGTGTTAAGGATGCCCATCGTACAAGTATTCTCTAAATAATCCTACCTAACCCTTTTAATCACTCATTCTCTACATGGAAATTAGATCTACGCTTCATTTGAATAATAATTAATATCCCCGGCCCTGGGCATATCTTTTCTCTTCTAAATAAAAATAATAAAATTTAAATTTTAATAAATAATAAAGTTTTTTTTTATGAAAAGTGCTGCTTTAAATCCTATTTTTAAGCGTATAAAACTTCAGGGAGAGGCTAAAGAATGAAAAAAGTCTACATTAAGAAGGGACGGGCTTAATAGTAAATAACTCGAGACATTAACTTATTTTTTTATATCTGTTTTCCATCATATGTGATTTAGTATATTTTAAACTGCAAATGTCTCAGAAGATCATGACAAAAGGTTGGCCTGTTGACATCAGGCGAATGACATCCGTCATTTGAGTAGAAAAAAAAATTCAAATTCGATGCCGATGCATGAGAATGAGTGAGGGATAGTGCTGCAGGTTGATCAACCACGCTCTGGTTAAACATGTCACAACAATTCGAACTAATCACTTGAATACATGAATCTGCATCGCTAGGAGTTTATACGGAATGTTTGTTTCCTCCAAACCAAAATTTAACCAGTCTAGAACACCATTCTCTTCTCAAAAATTAATGTGGAATTGTAATTGTAATTAGTATACGATTACTAATTCTTACCAATATCCATTTGATATAAGCAGCCAAGTGGCCAAGATGGTAAGCCGAATTTTGACTTCAGAGATTTAATTGTATTAAGGTTGGATAATCGTGTCATTCTCATATTACTTGGCTCAAAATGGAGATATAACATGAGCAATAACCCATCTTCAAGCCAACTCCCTCATCCTCATTCTTCTCTTAAAATGCACTTGGTGCAGGAAAATAGATTTTGTCCATCCTATTTACCCTGATATATATGAATTTCAAACAAATAGATATGCCAAGGGGTTAGGAAAAGAAAATCAAGTTAGAGTCTGACTTAGTCACTTATGCACTACGCGAGTTTGATGATTCCGCTTCTTCAAGTATAAGAAACTCATTTTGGATAAAATTCAACTAAATCACTTATTCACCGGGGCTCCTTATGGTACGGGGTCTATTTTATTAATATCTACATCTATTCCCGATGAATTATTGATATTCTATTGAGTCGCTTGTATACATTTTTTTAATGGCTTAAACTTTTACTTTGTCATTGTCTAACTACTTTACTTGTAGAACTTGGTCAATATCAGTTCAATAAAAATAAAATTGGATATTACTGCATTATTTTAGCAGATCTTCGGATTCATCTCCTAGACGACCTGTATGGTGCCTCTTTTAATAGTTTAAGAAGAAATTCGGTAATGTAAAGTTTACTTAGGAATATACCTTGTGTGTGTGTATAAGTATATAGCATTAGTTACTAATTGATAAGCTATAAGGAGCTTATTTTACTAAGTAGTTATTTGCACATTATAAAAGTTTTGAAAAATCATGCTTTTCCCTATCATTTGCATGAACCGTAATGAAGACTAAACTGCTTTTGTATATTATTATTATTATTAATATTATTATTGTTACTTACTATCTTTGTCGGTTAAGAGCAACCCTCCTTCAGTCCCCCTCTGCCTTAGCCTGGGTAAATACGAGGGGTTCTCAATGAAAATATTTTTCTTTCCGTTTTTGTTTATTCCATTTATAGTCCCTAAATGTCCCCCCTGTCCATACATCCGTTAGGAAAAAATAATTCTTAAAATACAATCCGGTTGCATTACAAATTATTATTACTGGCACTGTAAATGAAGAAAGAAATCATATGTCCAAAGACAATGTTTTTTGTTGTCAAAAGGTAACTGGAGTAAGCATAAACCTCTTGCCTCATCCATACTCTTGGAAATCTTTGGGTATACCAAAAGAGCTAAAATTTTCTTTGGAGAAAAGCTATGAAAAATGTTTTATTAATAACCAAACTGTCAGAGAAGTAAATAATACATCTGTTAGGCATTTTCGATGAGAGTAAATTGGTGCCATGAATGTTAATATTAGTTTCGGTTTACAATATAACCCTTAAATCTATAATGTGACTCATCAATGGAGTATTTTAAAAAAAAGTTAAACAATTATTAACAAAATAAAATAAAACAAACCAAAGAAAAACCTTCATCACCCCTCAACTTCTCATATTCCTTCCGAAATTTTTGATAACAGCAAACTCAAAGATACGGAGAGCAACAAGAGAGAGCAAAAAGTATTTGAAAAGGCGTTTTCTATACCACGCTGAAAAATTATTCAATTTTGGTTCTTTCCTATTGTATTTGTAAGATTTGTGTGCTTATTACACAAACAAAAATATAATTTACTTTACTTTGTTTCCCATAAAAGACTAATAACTTGTGCTCCCTAGCTTCTTTTCCTTGAACCGACTGATGTTAGATTTTACTTCAACATTAGTTTAGGATATTATATATTTTTTGCTGTAAGGATTCCTGAATATCATTTTTTATGAAACATAATAGAGAATGTATTGAACTTGATTAAAAATGAAAATCACCGTTAAAATAATGAAATAATAAGTACATTGTTAATGAGCTCAAATTTTCTTTTTGTTAGGTTTTATTTTTGAGCTACTATATTATATGCACATAATTATCATCTTGCAAAAATAATCAGGGATTGAGATCTGTAATCAATATACAAATATTTATTTATTTCCAACTCTCTCTTGTTGTGGGACAGAGAGTGGACAGATGTAAACTCCGCAGTAGTACTGAGGAGTGTTAATCTCCCTTAGCCCACCAATCCCGCCTTCGTCTGATAAAGTCCCCCTTGATCTTTTTCCTCCTTCAATGTCCTGCTCCATATCCTAAGCGTGCACTTCGGTCTAATGCACTTGTCTAGAATTCATTGTGTAGCCTACTAATAACATGACTTAATCACCTAAGTTGCTATAAGAACTAAATAGGTCAAAGGGTAACCGGCCAATGGCATAATTTAAATGGTTTAACAAAATGGTTTTGTAGTATAAAAGTTAATCAAAGCCTCCGTGTTGTCAGCAATGTAAACTTTCTTGACCTCTCCTCTTGAGAGTACAGAATTGTAGCTGTTACAGAGCTGTAGTAGATAGGTAGATGTAGTCCAAAATCAAGCAGATAATGAAAGTCAATATTCAATAAGTTACCTGGTAAGTTCACATAACAATATCTCTTTTAGGTCCATGTTTTATCAGTCCATTTTTTTAATTCGTTTTATTTGTGTTAAAGTCATCTTTGAGATAGTTAAATAGATGGATGCCTTTTTTGTATTGCTAAAACGATTTATTTCAAAATCCGTTAGAACCTGTTAAAAAAGGCCTTACTTAGACAGACAAATACACAAAATGCAATGTGAGTCGATAGTGAATTTGCAGCAATGCTTAAAAAGAAATTAGGGTTAAAAAGATATTTTTTGAGGAATTTCTATGAGTTTGAAGACATCATTTATTAGACCGACGAAGTCCAATACAAAATGTCATCGTTCTGAGAAACATAGAACTTCAGACGGCGCTACAAGACCTCTAAACTCGCCTCTACAACTAATTTCTCAATATTGTATTCGCCCTGAAAAATAATTCTGTTTTCTTATAAGTTCACATCTCTTAGTTGTTTTTTTTACTGTCTCGAAATTTCAAAAATTTGATTTGAAGTATGATGTTGCATATTGATGCATGAAGTATTATGTTGATGCATGGATCGTTGGATGCTATATTTGTTAGATATCCGATATTTATTGGGGTCACTAAGACCAGTAGGGAGCAGAGTGGCTCAGTGGTAGAGTATAAGTTGCAATGCTGAAGATCCTGGGTTCGAAACCCGCTTCGGGCAAGACATAAATTTAACATATTAGCAGCCGGAGATCGATCCTGTGAGATCTAAAACCCTCCTGTGGCTCTCCCAGCCTCTATCAAGTGAATAGCAAAGATAAGGGGGCTGAATAGCAAAGATAAGGGGGCTGGTTTTTGTATTAAAACCAGTAAGAAATAAAAATAACAATAAAGTGAATTTATAAAAAACAAGATAAAAAGAACTAGTTTGTACTAAAACGTTCTTGTGTCATTAACTTAAACTTTTTAGACGATAAACGTCATTCAAAAACTTCAACGAATTTTATTTAATGGGTACGTACCCTCAACCTTTTTCGTGACACCAACCAAGCACCATATATTACCCTCTGCGCCCTTACAATAGACCTTTTATAAGTTATTGTAAACCGCAGATAAAGCTGTTATAGAGAAGAAATATATTATTACGTAACAATAAGAGGGGCCCTTTGTAAGATTGTGGAGGCAGTGACAAAGAGCTGAGATTTATTAATACCTAGGAGATGCTATCGGACTCCCGCTGACACCTCCGGCATCCATTTTGTATATTGCTATAAACTTGAAGCCTATCAATCTCACCTATGAATATTTTATGGAAGAGAGAACAATAGTCTTTAGTTTTTCTTTTGCTTTTTGCTTCTTTTTTTTTTTTTTTTGTTTCAAGGTTCAACTCATCGGTCAGCCCCTTTTAGGTAGCGTGAAACAAGCACGCGCCTTGAACAGGTATTCCAACACTTTAACAAGAAACTATAGCTACTGAAATAATTCCATTCCCTCAATATTGGAAGTGGTTTTTGTTCAAAAATATGATTAAGTTGATGTAAAACATTGAAAACATTTACTTTTGCATCCAAGTATAAACAAATGGCAGACCATTACACAAATATATTTTTACTGACGGTTTCTCAAGATACAGCAATTCATAAAAGATACGTAGTAGGTAATTTAACCTATTAAAACTAAAAGTCAAGAAAAGGGAATAAACAAAACATAGATGGCTGAGTTTCTACACTGAAGATCAGATGTTCAAATCATACTGTGACAAATAATTTATTCAATCTATTCTAGCAAAATATATACCCTGTGGGATCTGTAGGCTCATCCAACCTCTATAGAGTGTTGCTCTTAGTTAAGGAAAGTTTGGTGGTTGAGCTAGGTCTGAGAAAATTCACATCCTTGCACAACTGTAGACTTAAAAACTGTAGAGTAAAAATCTGTAAAGAGGAAGAAAATTTTCAAGGTCTGAAAATCTAGTGTCAAGTGTGATTCTGTTATAATAGCCCTGAAGAAGACCTGCAATGTGGGTTTAACGTGGGCTTCCATTCAAACAGTTCTCCCTATTTAAAAGAATTTTTTACCTCCACCCGGACCATTTTCTTCCTCACATTTGTATAAGGTCAACCATCAAGGCTTGTAGTAATACCAGATTTTTTTTTTTTTATGTTTGAGTGACTATCAAAGGCTGGGTATTAATCAAATAATCTACAGCGAAAGATTAATTTAATTTATGACAGAAAATATCAAATATAACTAACTTACGTGCATACTAAGTGTGCAACTATCCTACGCGTATACTAAGCGTCATTATTTTCAAAATTTAAGTTATTGAAAGTGCATACAACAAAATTCTGGGGTTAATAAATTAGTGGTAAAAAGCGTATTACACAAAAAATGTATTTTTTTCCAAAAATACGGCCTAATTTTTACGTAATTACTTAGACAACAAAAGTTTTTTTTCTTGTTTTCCTGTTTAGTTAATATTCATTTAGTTGATTTTAGACTCTACATCCAACTGCCATAATGATTGCATAAAATTCTGACAGAAAGGTCAGCAAAAATAAAATTAGTTATACATATGTAAAATTTATTGACTGAGAACCCCGAACATTTATTTTACAAATTTAAAGGATATAACTAGCTTCTTTATTTCTAAGATCAATCAGTTCCTTTGACCTATTTAGTAATTAATGCAAATAGTTTTCACATTTCTGTTAATTTACTTATTGTAGATTATTGTAAACAATTTAGACCAGATGTGAATAATTAATAGGCATGTGTAAGCCATTAATGAATTATTAAATCTTAGTTTATTCAGTCTCTCAGCTTTGTTCATGATAACGACTCTAATAGCATACTTAAACAAAAATAATAGGGAGATACTAAAGGAAGAAATTAATTCTAACAGAACTGGAGAATAGCAACTAAACAGAAGTGATAGGAACTTAGCCAAACAAAGGAAGGCGGACAACTTTGAACTGCTCAAAGTTTGTTCGTAATTACTGCATACCTTTATTGCCTCTGAGAGCAGAAATCTGTTCCTTATCTTCCAGAAATTAAAGTAAAGGTACACGTGTGGGCATTGAACCCTCTTTAAGTGTAAAATTTAAAAACTTAACAATGCTTTCTGATTTGGATATATTTAATTCGATTTATTAAATCGTATTACATTTTAACGTTTACATTTTAATTATAGTGAATTTATTTTTAAAGGAAAGACCATCTATCTAAAGAAGGAGGGAAAAACATGCAATGATATAAATATATTTAAAAATAAAATAATATATCAACTGGTAATCATAATAAGTGGTTAAATTCGACTTTTGTCTGGAAAAAGTTAGTTACTTGTATTGATGAAAAACCGAAAGGTGCCGTTTTTATAGTTTTTGGCTCAAAATCGAGTTTTGTTGTTGTTGCTGTTTTATTTTAAGGACAAACGAGTACAGATAGTTATTATTGCTCTCAACACTAGAGAATACACATATTTACGTTACCTGCATAATTACATAAAAATCTAGTTTTAATATTAGCAATAACTCGCTTTCAAGCCAATTCCTGTCTTAGCTCCATATTCACAACATAACGTAAATGAGACGATTCCGCTTCCCTAACTTCAAGAAAACTCTTAACTTATTCTGTCATAACCACTTATTCACCAATTAATTGAAAGATAATGGCTTATGCTATTCACTAAACTTCCACAAAAGTTTTGAAATAGGTTTTCGAAGTACTAAAACCTATTTCGTTATAATTTTAGTGTTATCGGCGCTTCGCTGTTTTTCAATTAATGTTTAGCGAGTTTAAAATCTCACTTAATAGATTATAAATTTCTATTAAAAATTTCAAATTCACTAATAACATACTAATGTGTTTTTGAGTAGATCTGTAAATCATATTTTTAAACTAAAACCATAAATGGAAATCATAAATGTTAGGATAGTTAAGGTTGTAATATATAAAAGTTATCTCAGAAGTCCACTCCTGTAGCACAAGACTGGACGATCTCCCAAAGCACTGCTATTAACTTTCTTGGAGTTACTATAGACAGGTTTGGGACGGTGCAAAGTGATATATGGTAGAGAACATAATCACCAATGGTATTTTTTTTTAGTAAAATCATAGTAGGTATCCTACAGGATATTGTGGAACAAAAAGGTCTCAATAGAAAATATATAATTCCTTCTTGGTCGGGACAACGCTATACGGGTCAGAACAATGGGCAATGACTAAAGGACTAGCAAATAAATTACTGGGTCTAGAAATAGATTTCTGGAGAAGATGTGCCATATCCAGGTTGCAGAAAGTCCCAAATGAAATTATTAGAAATAGGGTAGGTGTTAAACTCAACATTCTCACCATAAGTGGAAGAAGATTGCTAAGGCATGGATGCGTCTAATAATGGATGAGACGAAATGACCCATTTGAGCGATTAATGTCAATTAATAATTAAATACTGCCCATAGGAAAGGAAGAACTCGAAAAAAGTGGATTGAGGAGGTGAGAGAGAACATATGGAAATATTTACATGGATAGCAATATGTAATTGCTTAATCCACCACATTAAGGACAGAGATCAAGAAACAATTGAAACCTATAAAATCGAGTGCAAAGAATATTTTTATATATCATAAATTTAATGACATCGAAGATTATATTTTTTCTTTTCTTACTTGTACTGCCTCAATATTTTGGTGAAGTGAGTTGAGTATATGAAAATAATATGGTTAAAAGTTCACAAAGAAGCTGAGAATGCGTTACCTCCCACACTTAAGGTAAATCCACCATGCGAAGGACGAACTGATGTGAAAACAATGCGAAATTCGAGAGAGTTGGGAAATAGTTGTGATGAGGCTATGAGGTCTACCTGACCAGGCGTTCGAGTGTAGGAATCCAGGTTGCTTTATTCCAGAGCCAGTTCATCAGAGGTCCTGTGTGCTCCACGCCCTGGAATCTGCGGCATCTCCCTTGTACAAAGTCTATAGCTCCCTGTTCATGAATGCCGATTCATATAGCTTAAACCGCATTTATACCGAATGCCCTTTAATATGGGCTTCTGGAGGAGATGTTGGCAGAATCTGTGGTTCACAACAAGCGGTCTGCCAGAATGAACTCTTTCAGAAATATATAGAAAACGCCGCTTCCTTTAAACATTCATAAACGCTTACAAGTTTCCGCATGTGAATGACTAGAATTACATAAGTTCATATTTTTAAATATTATAATAGCATTGCAACAGAATAGATCTCCCCATACTGTACGATTAAGAATTAAATGTATCCAGTTAACGAACTTATTGACATATGACAGACATACAAGACCATGTTGTTCTATGAATCATTAATATACTTCGAACTTCTGTTCGTGTATAGTAGGTATCCAAAATAATGGGGGGAGATCTAGCGGTTGAGCGTGTTCTAGGTCAAATCACCTCCTTGCACAACCGTTGCCAAAGAAACAGTTATGTCTCTACCATGTCCTAAGCCCCAGACCCTTCACGGGTTGTAGTGGTGCAGGTTTTATATTACCTATCGAATATAAAGAACAAACAAAATTTAATAGTCAATTTGTTTAAGGATAAACAATACAACATACTTCGAGCTAAAAAAAAAAATTGTAGTTATAATTTTCTCGCTTTCTTACACTCTAACTTTTTTGGTGGCCACGTTGATAATAACGTAAATTATAGGTCTCTGTTTCTACATTTATTTCTTATAATTTTTCATTATTTATTAATAAATGCCCCGGGGAATAAGCGGTCAAGTCGAATTTAATCCAGAGAGAGTTAATTGTATTGAGGGAAGCGAGCAGGTGTCATTCACGTATTTTATGGCTTGAATTGTAGTTGTAATAAAAAGCAATAATTCTATTTCAAGTCAATCCCTGACTCAGGTCATTACGAAAAAAAGAAATTTGATCCGACTTTTAATGTGCAATATAATGTTTGAGAAAATTCGACTTAACCTCTTGTTAACCAATTCACATAACATCCACCGATGTTGAAATAACATGTGTTCGAAATACTGAAACCTATTTCGTTATAATTTATACATTGCGGCACTTGGTTTTTTTTTTCAAGGTATATTTGGTGAGTTTTGATAGGTTATAAATTTTTTATAGAGATAAAAAATGCACTAACAATTGTCCTATTGTCCAAAAAGATGGCTTCGGCATGATCACTTATTCATCGGGGCTGTAGAACAGACATATGTGAAAAGTAATTATTCTTACTATTTAGTAGAACTTTAGATTTAATGTATTCCTGAATAAATATAATATAAATAACAGTATGGCTAAGTATTTTTTGGGAGTATATTGTTTTTCTAGGTTTCAAACAATTTCCTAATCAACAACAAATAAACGTCCTGCTTTTATGCCCCCTTACTTTTCTGAGTACTCTATCCTTATTTCTCCTCGGGGAGTTGAATAGCTCTCAGTGGATATTTATTTATGTCATGAGGAAGTAATCAATATGATTAAAAAAAAAGACACCAAAAAAGAGATATAAAAAAAAACCCTCCGTCAACATCCGTCTGTGAAACGGCTAGATACTCAGTTGTAATCCATCACCGCAGGGACAAAAAACCTCAAATCCCCGAGCGTTTAGCCTTATTAGGGCGATAAACTACACCATCTCTTTTTCACATTTGAAAATCAACCCTCCTTTTCGGTAGATCAAAATAGTTCCAATAGAGGGAGGAGTTTAGATAGTTTGGAAGGAGTCCTAGGTAGTTGTGTTTTTTACGGTCCGTTTGTCGTGCACCTGCTCGACCTTCCCACGCCCGGCTGGTGACAGGCGCTGCCAACTCTTTATTTATGTGTTTATATCTGCGAGCTTACAGATCCAGGGTAATCCTTATTCCATTACCCTCCCAGTGTCCCTTAGGGTTCCTCTTTACTGGGACTTTTTACCTTTATTCCCTCCGGAGGGCCCATAACACGGACTGCCGTAAGCGTTGGGAAGAGCTGGACAAGAAGGCCGCTGTTTTTATGTCCCGTCCCAAATCCTCTTCATTCCCATTGTGGCTCCTCTGGATAAGATTAAATTCTTCTCTTGAATGGGACCTCTTCCAGCCGGAGGATAATATCTCATATCTTAGGTGGAAAGGGAAAGGGTAAATTATATCTTATGGTCTTATTTTACCGCCGACTGTTATGGGCTACAGTAAAAACCTGTGGAATCAAAATAACGAAAAATAAACAAGTGTAATATATAAAATATTTTTCTGATCCCTTGATGTCCTTACATCAACCTTTTTGTCCTGCTTCTTTTCACCACACAGCATTTTACCTAAACAATGTTTGTAACATATACATACATTGTTCAGTAAGTAGTATTAACAGTCAGCACTGTTTCGTAAAACTATTATCTCTACAATTCATAAAACATATTTACTGTACAGTATGTATTGGGATATGTTTTTACATATGTGTGTGTGTGTGTGTGGTGTATATATATATATATATATATATATACATATATACACACAAAAATCCGTAATAATATTAAGTATATAATGAATATCTACATACTTAATAATATCTAGATATATAAATAAAAACATTTAAAAATATATTATGATTTGTAAAAAACAAAAAGGAAAGATGATTAGTATGATTCCCAAATAAAGTCATAAATATATTTAAATTATAGAGTGAATTGTCACTTCCGGTTTACTCACAGTGTTTGAATAAAGAGTATCAATCATATTAATATTTTTAGTATTAATCTTTATTGAGATTGGCCGTTTGTTTGTAAATATTTCACTCACCCAAAGTGCAAACAGAATAATAGAAATAATTACTTACTTACTTAGATGATGGGCTCTACTGTCCTACAAGGACCTGGGCCTCCTCAAGGACCTTAATCCAGTAATTCTTGTCCCTTGCTCGTTCTCTGCATCTCCTTACTTTAAGGAACTTGAGGTCTTCCCCAGCATCGTTCAACCATCTCATCCTAGGCCTTCCTCTGAGTCATTTCCCTCCAATGCTTCCGTATAACAGGCGTCTTGGCATCCTTGTTTCTGGAATCCGTTCCACGTGCCCTAGCCATTTGAGGCGGGATTTTCTTACAAACGACAAACCAGGTCTGTTTTCCAAATATTGTGCGGAAGTCAAGATTCTTCCTAGTTCTCTCTTATTGACCCATATTTCTTCCTGAGTATTTCCCTGTTCCATACATTGAGAGTCATTTTACTTACGTCTGTCAATACCCAGGATTAACTGCCATATGTAACTATGGGTCTCGAGATAGTCTTATAAATAGTTATCTTAGCTTGCATACAAGCAGCACTGAAGTTCCAAGTTTTTTGTATGGAGGCACTTGTTACCGGAAGTCATGAGAAATGACGCATTCACTACCTCTTTCATTCTGTTGTCATCTGTTAGGACAAATCCAAAGTACTTAAAAGTGTCTGTCCTTTCAAAAGTTTGTTCGCCGATCTGCAAAATGTAGCGTTCCATCTGCTGACTCTTGGGCGTTTTTTAAGTTGGGGGGGGGAGGATTTAAGTATGCATTTTAAACAAACAAATTTTAATGTACTTTATGTCCGATTGGATTGATCAGTATGCTGTGTATTAAGGCAATCCAATATAATTGGACAGCACTGCTGAAAATAAAGCATTTCTCTCAATTGTTTTTCCTTCACTTACATTAGGAACCACTTCTGCCGTTTCCCTTACGAACTCCAATAGAAATATTTTAATTTATTTTATTTTTATATTATATAATTTTTTAAATATTTTATTTGAAGAGAAAAGATATGGCCAGGACCGGGACTCGAACCCGGGACCTTCACGGATAGGTGACGCCTCAACAACCCTGGCACGTTTCGGTCGTACGTCTCTCCGTAACAAAACTCTACCATTTGAGCTACCAGGGGTTGCCTCGCAGTAAGGACAAATCCGTTCTCTTCACCGATCCCATTTCTCTGTGTTCTCGCAATTTTTGCGATGTATACACGAGGAAGAATGTTCTTTGAACATTACTTTAATTTAAGGATCTTGTTGACCTACGTTATATTATTATTTATAATTTTTTATTAAATTGTTTTAATTTTTAAATATTTATATTCTGAAGAGTAAAGATTTGCCCTGGCCTGGATTCGAACCCGGGTCGTCCCTCTCTCCGTGACAGCACTCTACCATTTGAGCTACCAGGGGTCACCTCGCAGTCAGGACAAATCAATTTTCCTCACCGATCCTTTCTGCGAGAACACGGGGATATAAAATATTATTCTAATAGAAATATTATGAAACAGTAAATTACCGATACAGGCAGAATGAATACAATAGTAAATGACATGCGCACATACATTCATAATACTCTTAGCCAATGTAGACTAAGCAAATATCGTGTAAATTTACTAAAAAAAACAACAAAAAAACCAGGCTCTAAATTTAAAAATCATTCATGAAATTAATTATAGTGTTTAAATAGGTATGGTTACTAAGCCATTTTACAAATACAAAAGTTGATTAACTTTTAAAGTAGTAGACATTGTAATATTAATAAAATAATATTTTTCTCTTTCTCTCTAAACAGGGTATTTAAATTATACCCTCATTTAAAGTTATACGTCTTACTTGACTTGTTAGGTTTACCTCGACTTATTTCGATTTTTGTGTAATACATACATGAAATTTTACTATTGTGGTGAAGAGGTTTAAAGTAGAGAAACTACAATCTGTCACAAAAGTGTCAGTGGCTAGTCCTTATCCTTTGTTATTATTATTATATAAAAATAATTTCTGAGAGCTGGGGTGAATGCACCCCAAAGTTCCCTCCATTTGTCTCCACAACTGTGGTAAACAGATAAAAGATATTATATTAATTCATTTTACGCCTATTGATTCATGATCGCTGATCAAAAAAATAATTCTGAAATCAAATTTTATATCATGGTGTACCACATAAAGTAACATATAAAATGAATAAAACCAACGCATCTAAGAAATAGAAAATATCAATAGATGAATTTTACCTCAATTCCGATATTTTTCTTACCGTGAGGGAGTAGTAAAATGGTAATTTAAATAATAGGTAAAATATAATAATGTCATTCGGAAAAACAACATTTTTAAATAAATCAATGTGTGTATATATAAAATGTTCATTAGTGTACCATATGTTTTAAGGATTCTTATCCCCTAACCACCCCTAGTAAAAAATGTTTAAAAAAATGACATGACATAACCAACAAATCTGGCCCAAGGCCTTGGGATCTAATCAAGAGACCTGCACTGACACAACCTCCATCAAAGGGAATCAACTGAGACTGGACAAAAAACTTTGAATAAATCTTTGTCTCTTCAGTCGCTATATTACAATCACCTGCTCTGACATCAGCGCATCACAATCCTCGTTACTTTTAAATGATAGGGGATTTATTTTGTTTTAGGTGATATCTATCATATTCATTGTTTTCTTATTACTTTATAGACCTACAAATCTAATTTTGAATAATATATATATATATATATATATATATATATATATATATATATATTAATGTTATATATAATTAGAATAATAATATAACAGAGTAAATTTCAAATTGTTTCTATTTATAAGCATTATTTAATAAAATTCACATATATATGTTTTTCTGTCAATTTTTAACTTACTTTGTACTTCCCTTATCATCGTTTGTCGTAAAACTGAGGAAAAAAACAAGGGAATGTGGCCAATTAATTTTATATCAATAAGCAAAGCTTACATACCATTACATAGCATAGCATACCATTTTCCACAATACTCGAGTAACCATCCCTTCATGAATCGAAGAAGAAAAAGATCAACACAATTTTTCTCTAAACCTGATGTTTGGAATATGTGATTTTATAAGCGTTATCATAAGAATTCAAGAAGTAATATTCTGAACAGGTTTAGTCACTAAGCTGTATTACTTCATCAAGGTATCACATCATAACCAACCATAACAACATAGCTTTGCACAATACCATAACATAGCATAACACCATAGCTCATTACAACAGTAATTACAACAGCTTTTAAGAAAGAGGAATCTGCTCCACCATAGAATACTTGAGATAATCTGAATCTTGAAATGACAAATGATACAGATGTACCAACTACGAGATGGTAATACAATCGATGCGGTTTTTTCTAGGTTCATTCCAATAATAGAATGTAAGACAGTATTTACTTATTCCACACGTGTTTCTATAACACGTTAATTACATTTATAAACTGTAAGATTCGAGGCAAAGATGAAATGATTGATAGAATAATTGAAGCTGACAACAATTCAACGATTTAAATAAATATTGCTCTTACTTTTTAATATGCGTTTATCATCTAAATGATACGCAAATTATACATAAGTAATTATACTCTAATACGCAAATTAAAATTAAATTTGGTACTTGTGTCTTAACGCAGCCCTGGTTACTTTTCCCTGCTTGTTCGCATGCACGAGCAGTTACATTTTGTAACGGTTACATTTCTAACAGCTGATTTGTTCTGTTTCATCTTGCTTACTGTGTTTTGATTATTGCTGATTTATTGTTTCTTATTTGTTGTTCATTGTTCTTTATTTGTTCTTTATTCTTTGTTATAGATTTTTCGTTCTTATTATTTAAGTTAGCTATTAATTTGGTGTAAAATGATGCGTATTTGGGATTTGCCTTCAACAGAAGAACAAGCTATACATTTTTTGCAGGAGCTTGGGATATTTTACCAAAACAAAGAAAATGTAGCAATTCCCATCAAATAAAATTGTATTGTGGTGAAAGGTTTATTTTGGAAATGAATCATATTTATGCGAGTTCGTATGGCGACAGCATCAGTCAAAACAAAATACAGACTGTTTTGAATCTATATAGAAGTCTATTTCGATGCATTTTCCACCTAAATGCGATTAAAGTTTTATTATTTGTATTTTGTAATTGTTCATTCTTTTTTAATTAATTGTTCATCATATCTTACATTTTTCAATTTTTTTTTTACATAATTTTTCATTACTTTTATTTCTTAATTCTTAATTGTTTGAAATTATTTTTTGTACATAATTTTTCATTATTGCGGTTTTTCAATACTTTTATTTCTTAATTGTTCATAATTTATTATTATTATTTTCCATTTGTCAATAAATTCTTTTGAGTTGTGATTGTTCATCATTTTTCAACCCCAGTAAATAGAAGGTAAGTGTTAGAAATGCAACCGTTACAAAATGTAACTGCTCGTGCATGCGAACAAACAGGGAAAAGTAACCAGGGCTGCGTTAAGACACAAGTACCTTAAATTTTATAATCGAATATTGTCTACAATTGATTTCCCGTTATTAATCCCATTTTTCAATAATTAAGGTAAGATTAAAAACGTAATTTTAATACCCTAAATCGAATAATTTTCCAATTTTTTTTAGTTAAATGCCTTCATACCGAAAAATAGTTTCACTTGCATCGTGTTTTCATAACACAACTTTTTTGTAATGCGTAGTTGATTATTAATAAATTATATTTCCTTTTTAATTTTAAATCTAAAATGTTTGTTTGCAGTAAATATTCCCGAAACACTACTGAAGAAACTAGGTTACAAACAATAAACTCTTACTGAAAAAGCACTACAGTGGAAGGGAGTGACAGCTGTTCCTTACAACAGCCAGTGAAGCACGAGATTTTGAGCTTAAATTGTTATTCTCAGTTTTTAGAGGATCTTTGTTTTGTTGTTAATTCATTTAACTACATTTTATTCTGCTATCGGACGGTACATAGGGGTTCCTAAAGTTTGCCATGATACCACACAGACTTGGGACCCTCATTTTTCTTCCCTTCCAAAGGATGTCAATCAAGCTTGTTTTACTCCATTTAAAATATTCTACGACCACCTACCGCAGTAGTTAGCCATGCTTGATTCTGTGACATTAGGTTAGTGCGCTAACCACTACACAATAGGAATCCTCGGATCCTTGGTTTCTTGTTCTTGAAGGTCATAAAACGCATTTTAGATTGTAGATTGGTCTGTGAAATGACCATCTTAGTAATTTGGCCAATTTTTTTTCTGTAAGGTTTTATTTACTTACTGCTTATTTATTATTGATCATTTAATCATTTCTGCGAAATCAGATAAGCGTCTAATGCTCAACTGCAAAATATTTAATGCATTAAAATTATATTTAATTTAAAATAAAAATTGTTCTTTTCTGGAGAAGGTCTCTCTATATGGAGATGATTCTTTAGTACAGTTCCTCTAAAAAAAATATATACATGTTGTTCTTCATGAGTAACGGGTAGCTCAGTGTGTAGAGTGTTGAGCTACTGTTCTGAAGATCTTGGGTTCTAATTCGGCCATGGCAGATAAACCATTTTGTCTGTTCATAGCCATAGATCTCCTGGGATATGAAAACCATTCTGAGGCTCACTCAACCACTATAAGTGGATACCCTTAATTTGGGGAAAACCAGATGGTTGAACGTAATCTCGTAACGAATTTTCCCAGTGGCTGTTTATAGATTTCATTTATTTGCCACAGCCTGATTTGAACCTGGAACATTCAGCATACCAACTCAACACACTACACGCTGAGTTACCACAATACAACTAATGGACTAAAAAATAAGAAAAAGAAATATTTTCGGACGGGACGTGTTTAAATATTGATTATTTACTCATAAACAATTGGAAGGGCTTGCAGCAACAACGAATTAACTCCAGTTTTTATAATTTTTGGTAAAATAAAAAAAACTGATCAAAAATAAGGAATGTATTTAAATCGACTTTGATTTCGTCCAATTATGTGTCTCCTACCACTACATGTTTGGAAATTCGTCAAATCCGCTATTCTAGAGTCGATTTTATTCTAGAATCAACTCCTTTTTGGCCCAAATAATTGAAAATTTCTTTCTTTTTAAAGTAAAGAAGCATTGAATAAGAACAACTTTCAAGAAAATTAGTTTATTTCAAGAAAATTTAATATAGACTAAGAAAAATAGCATTGACTAGCAAACTATGATCTTCAGTAGTTTTGCATTCTTATTTTTTGTTACTGTGTTCATTTCTTAAAATAAACCAATTTTCTCAAAAATTATCCTTAATTAATGCTCCCTTATTTTAAAAAGAAAGAAATTTTCAATTAAAGCCAAAAAGGAGTTAACTCCAGATTTAAATCGACTCTAGAATTGCGAATTTGACAATTTTTTTAAGCAAAAATTACTCCTTGTCGAACCAAACGAAAGAATGATTTCCCCCTCTCCAAGAAACGGTTGTTAACTCTGTTTGGACTAAAAATGGAGTTAACATGTTGTTGCTGCAAGCCCCTCAATTGTAGGTTGCAGTTGTGCAGATTAAACATTAAAATTCATCAAAGTAGGACTGAATTGCCAGGAAAGAACTCAATAACAAAATTAATGCAGAATGGAAACTGTTTTTAAGATTTCAGCCTTACTTCTAGCAACTTTCCATATGTGTATGAATAACATATAATTATTTATATCATGTACAGTATAGTCTCGATAATGCACTGAATCCAAGACCATATAGAGGTTGTAGGGGTATGGCTTTTATTTTCCTTTAAGCCATAACGCATCGATATCTGGATTTATAAAGCAACTTTAACAAATTACAACAAATTATACGATCTGTAGTTTACATTGACTTCATTGCTGGCACGGACGTTTCTAGTTTAGGTAGTTTGTGTATCGGAAAACTCCTATAGCCTTCAGGGTAAATATGTTTTCCTCGTTCCCTGATAAGAGAGCCGTATTGAAATTACATGATGGAGGATCATTAGAGGCTACGTGTCGTATCTGAGCGGTTAGCGGTTTGATCAGAACGACACGGCCGTTGCCGCTAGGAGGAGATAGCTTAATTCATTAGCCTAAGGCTCCCAGGCGTGATTATGAAATCTTTGGCGTATTTATTATACGAGGGTTTGGGAAAAATTTGCATGAGACGAGGAAGACCAAGGTTTACCTGAGCCATGCCTGGCTATAGCCCCAGGTCAACATTTTTACAGGCTATTTTTTATCTTGACACATGTTACAACCTCACTATAGAATTACTTATCTCCAGAAATGTAAAAACCTAATTATGCTTGTCGTGCCTGCTGACAATTTTAGATAATAATGAAACATACAGATAACCTTTACTACTACCCCGGGATTCCACCACAAATAGTTCTAAGTAATGTCCCGTTGTTGTACACCAACAACGTCCGATTCTTAGGTCTCCAAATGGACAGCAAGCTAACTTGGTCAACCCATATAGAACAGTTACAAATCAAAACTATTAATAGAATGAAGCTACTGAAAAAACTAGGGAACACCAGATGGGGATCAGACAGGAAAACCATGCTCCGCATTTATGAGGCACTGACTGATCTTAAGTAAAATAGACTATGGCAGCTTTATATATGCGTCTGCCTCCCATAATAGGGTTAAAAGACTAGATGCACTTCATCATGCTGGTATAAGGATTTCTACTGGAACCTTCAGAACAAGTCCAGTATACAGTATCTGCGTCGAAGCCGGAATCCTTCCACTTACATATCGTAGCCAAAAACAAGGGGCCAAGTATATAACAAAAATATACACGCAACCAGAAAACCCAGTTTACTGCTCATTATTCCAAAGAATAAACGACAACAAGTATAGGAGGCTGAAAAATCCCTCTCTGCCGTTGTGGTACAGAAGGAGAAATGTTATCTCCGAATTAGTTCAACACCAGACAACAAATACTCAAAGCGGAAAGCTAGCCCTGTGGGCTCTATCACCTCCACACATTAACTGCAAAATGTTGAAACTCTCCAAGAATAGTTCCCCACAAGAGATTTCACAAGCCTTTCTTGTTGAACTGAGTAACTATCAGTTTAACAAAATCTTATTTACAGATGGTTCTCGTACCAACAATTCTACATCGTGTGCTGTATATACTGGCGATACAACTTTTAAGTACAAGCTGAACTGTAATTGCGGTATCTTCACAGCTGAATTGACGGCTATTCTCAAGGCTCTCCAAATAACCCTTACAACACTAGATCAGTCAACAATAGTTTGTTCCGACTCACTGAGTGCTCTCAAAGCAATAATAAACACATTTTCAGATAATCCTCTCATACATGAAATTTACCAGGCCTTAAAACAAATAGCAGACTCATTAAGAGAAATGACTTTTTTTTGGGTCCCCAGCCACTCAGGAATTCTTGGAAATGAGAAAGCCGACAAAGCAGCATCAGAAGCCCATTCAATACAAGAAATAACGCTTTCTTTTATCCCACCTTCAGATTTATTCCAACAAATAAAAGCAAATATCCTAAGCGAATGGCAATGGACTTGGACATCACTAGAGAACAATAAACAATATGTCAAATTCAGTCTTCTCACTATAAATCCTGTAATAGAAATAAGTCGTTGCGTGAAAATCTGAATGACACATTAGGTAACGATATGATTAAAATAATGTACTTATAAATGAGGTAATGCGTTTATTATTAATAAAAATTGTTATTCTTATTCAAAATTCTTTGTAAAATTAACAAATCAATAAATAATGGACATGGAAAATTAGATAGGTACCTGAAATGTATTCTACATCTTGTGACGTGTTTGAGCTACACATAATATAGAAATATTTTAACCCTCTGTGTAACAAGGCCTGATGAAACAAATAAGTCAAGTAACATAATTCTCAACAAAAAAAATTTCCAGGAAGTGCTTATACAATGTAGGGCTTTGTTTCTAGTGAATTGAATCCTTCAAATAAGAAACATTCCAGTAAAATTTATCTATTTTTAGAAACAGTTCCTAGTAAAAATTAGTTTAATTATGGCTATGGATTTTTTAAATAACTAAGGAGAAAACATAAAAAGGTGATGTCGGATACCACGGGAGTCCCGGAAGGACCCCAGCCACATTTTCGAGAGAAGGAAAATTTGTGAAAATTTGAAAAGGCTCTCTAATACTTTCGTTTCAGTTCCTAAATATTCCAGACACTTTTGCGTTAAAATTCATTGAATGTGACAGATCAATCGATTTCTTCGAACGAAGTTTCAAAAATTAGAAACATGTGGGACCTAAAATGACCCCATGGTACTTGGAGGGTTAAATGAACTATGAAAATATTACATTTTGTGGTACATTTAATTATTATATATAGTTATCAGTTAGGTTTCGGACTTACAGGTGAAAGGTGAGAGGAGGATTGAAAAACTTGTCGGCATTATTTGTACTGCATCCAAATGCAACACAACAAGGCATTTTGCTAAATACACGTTCAGTGATCAGATCAAAAAGTATACAAAACTCAAAGACACCACGAGATAACACAATGTTGAATAATATTTAAGTAAACAGAAGTACACGAGCTATGTATGAGAAGTAAACTTAGCACCGCACCACTTGGTTGGGGCGGGAAGAGTGGGGGGGCCAGTGGGAGGCTGGCTTCACTCGCTGTACCTGGCATGCCGCTTCTAGTTGGTTCTATGCTCTGTGACTATATGTAATATGTTTCTATTATTATTATTATCTATTGTTTCTATTATATGTTTAATATGTTTCTACGATATGTAATATGTTTCTATTATTATTGTCTATTGTTTCTATTAAGTAGTTGTAATTATCTAGATAATGTAAATATGTATATTTTCTAGTGGTGAGGGCAATAATAACCATTTGTTGTTGTTTGCCCTTAAAAATAAAACAACAAACAACAACCTTTACTAATTTCTAAAACAGATGTCTAAAAATTTGTAAAGATTCTTCTTTGGCTTACACCAGTTTTTTTTTCTATTACAATTAGCACTCAGATAAGAGGACCGTTTTATAATTACATGATGGAGGACCATTAGAGGCTCCAAAAAGTGAAATAATAACTAAATTGGCAGTTATGCGAGCCGTCGACAGAAGTGAATTCTCGAGAAGTTAAAATAACTGTGTTGTTTTTTGATTTCTAAATCAATTATAGTCTGAATTATTTAAAATTCATAATTTATAAATTGGAATTCTTAACATTAGTCTGGTTTTCACACCCATTGACACTACGATTTAATTAGGATAGGTACTTTAACAAGTATCTGACATCGTACAGGCCCGGGACTCCCGTTTAAAGTCCCTCTCGAAGCACGGCATAACCAAGGATTTTTACTCCTTAAATAAAAAATACTTGGGCCACCTGCCGAGCTACGAACCCGGGATCTTGGGCTTAGTAGTTTGGTATGCTAACCACTAGACCACAGGTCGCCCCAACCTCCTGGGGTTCAACAGTCTCTCAAAATATCGTCGCCACTTCTCTTACCAGCATTAGAATTCTTCCATGGTCATCCTTGATTAGGTTTCCCCTTCTGGTCGGTCCATTCTTAACATTTTTAACCATTTTGTAGAATTTTCGGGATTCATGCTTTCTCCTTGAGTTTTCAATTTCCTCCATTTGCTTTCTTAACGCTTCTCTCTTGTTGCTTCTTACGAAAATCTTCGCTGGCATTCTGGCATCTTTTTAATCCTTGTAACTAATGCGTGTCTTTCACCTAATAAATCTTATTATATATAATGTATTATACGTATGAATTTGTAAAATTTCAATCCTCACCAAGTCAATAAAGCTAAGTTGACCATGTACTTTTCATGTTCTTATGTTTTTGTATGTTTTCATATCACTCTCATTTAAAAATACGATACTATAAACTTAAGACGTGCTTTGGTAGAGATTTATTTAGTTTTGTAGAAATAAAAAAAATATCGATGAATTGATGTCATGACGATAAGTTCCAGAATCAAAATTTGGATGATCAGTTGCTCACCCAGTTCAAAATGAAGATTTATGCTGGTAAAAAAAAAAGAATGAGACGGATTTTATTTGTTCAAATATTGTAAAAACGTTCACGACCTCGTCAGGACATTCCGAAAATAGATTTCTGTAATGTTGTTTGTCTTGTTTTATTTTAGGCCTCCACCCGGGATTGTTCTGCAAATGTTTAACAACGCAGGCACCTGCCTTTGTTAGGGCGATCTGTAATTAGTAGATTCGGACATCAAAACTGATTGATTGGTCTCCTCCCCTTCCACACTTCCCTCCCCTCCCCCTATTGGCATTTCTAAACCTAAACATTGACATTTTTTTAAAAAGCCTTCTCAATGCATGAATTAATCTGACATTATTTGTTTTAAGCTTTTATGATGTAAAAATGAGAATAATAATAAAGTATCGGTTTTTATGTGATAAAAATATCGTGAGTGTACGAAAATAATTGTCTGAAAAACAGGTTATTATATCCATGAACCTTCCACCTAATAATTCAAGAATATATGAATTTTTTATCAATAGATTTTTATCTTTGAGGAATCATTATCATACTCGTCATAATCGTAAAAAATTGTTTTAATAATCCTGCATAATATAACGCTGCGTTGTCCAACATAATTAGTTTGTATAACGACTAGAACGAGAAATGCAAAGCCTAGTTTTTATTTTTTGAAAATTTTGTACTCACGACAAATTGGTTCTGGTTTATGCAGGATTATTAAAACATTTCATACACAATCGTAATAATTTCGATATGGTTGGTATGTAAATGTGAAACCTTTTAAGAGCTAAAACCTCTGTAAAGTTGGCCCCTTGTTTTGGGCCCTATAAAAGTTGTACAAATTATTCTTATGAACTTTTGTTCTAAACTTGATAGCTTGGATGTTACAGAACTTCAAAATTGCAAGAAGGGTTATTACCGGTCCCCGTATCTTTTGCTGCTTATTGTTTATTTAAACAACAGAACTATTTCTATAATCTATAGAGAATTCTAGAACCGATTGGGGGCTACTGGAATTTTTAATAACATTTAAAAAATAATTTTGAGGCCAACTTTAGAGGGTGGAAAGCAATTTCGACTATAATGCGTTTACACTGAAATAAATAAATCTTGTTTATTAGTACGTCCATATACTCTCTGTCTGATAGTTTAATACTATAATAATTTCAATCAGTAATTTTTTCTCTTAGAGAAATCATTATCGTACTTGTCGAAAATCGATGTTCTTTTTTCTTCTGGGAGTAGTCGTTTCCGGATATTAAAACCAAAATTATTATTTTGTAAATGAGCTGTTCAGGATCAAATGCGGGTAACTTTCAATTTCAAGAATTGACTTTTTCACTTGTTTAGTCAAACAATGCTGTACGTTCCCGAAACCTAAGATTCAAAGCAGGACTAAATCAATGAGAAATAATGCGGTAAAGTGTCGTGTCAGAAAAATTGCTTGACTAAAATAGTGAAAAAGGCAATGTTTTGATCCTGAACGCTTCATATAATACACTACTATTTTGCATTCGTTATAGCTGAAAAAAGTTCCCCGTTGTTAACTTAAAAAATAAACTTTTAAATATTTGCTTCTATAAATTGACTTGATAAAAACTGATTTCTTTTGCCCTACCTTTTCTATCATAAAACATTTTTTTTCCCTCTGAAGTCAGTTTTGTAGCTATCGTTTTAGTTTATATTTTGCCATTTTGAAGTATTTTTATCTTTTTTTTTTTTAATAGTCATCGAAACCATGTATATATAGAATTCCATGTCCTCAAAAGTATGATTCATTCAATTGAACGAAATATTACTTTAAAGAATTGTAGAACAAATATGACTATTTTATTTAATGATCCTGTGTTTACAGGAACATTGTAGAACAATTATTTTGATCAACTGCTCGAGAAGTATTTACTGAGGTTTAATACAATTTTTCGGGTTCTTTTACTGTTTGAATTTTATATTTCTTCATTGTTCCTTTATAGACGAAAATAAAGCAATTTGTCAATCTTTATTTTTAATTTTGCAAATATTCAGCAGTGAATTTAGATCTTATACATTTTATGTAAGACTTTTCGTTAAAAATCTCAATATTCTTTTATATTGTTCTGGACATTGTAGTCACAAGTCTTTGAAGTCCGGTCAAATACACATCAGGAATTCGTTCTTTAAATGTCTTCAGTATTTTCCTTATGCGTCTCTCCCACTGCATAAAGAATATATAAAGTTATCTCTTTCTGTTGCTATGTATTTTATATTTAAAAGCTCCAGGAAGAACTGAATATAGCTATATAAAAGAAAAAAATTACCTTTGTTCTAAAAATATTTTATCAATAACATATACTACCATTTATTTTCTGAATGAATAATTGATGCATATCCACTGAAAAGAAAAAGTAAGTCGGGTAAGAATTGATTTTTTTTCTTTACCTCCACAATCCATGAGGTTAAGGTACCATAACATGGTAGAGACTGTACTGATTCTTGGGCTACAGTTGGGCAGAGAGATAATTTGTCCTAGATTACCCTCAAACGCCAAAGATTTTCCCTCCTCATTTGGATGCCCACTATATAGAATCTGGATGAGCCCCAGAAGGGTCTTAGATCCCGTAGGATCCATCTCCAACTGCTTGCAGATTAAATAAGTATACCAAACAGCGGGGTGTGAACCCAGGATTTTCAGCAAAACAAATCAACGCTCTGAATATTAATTGCGAAATATAATTTACGATACTACCAATCATGGTACCTTTTAAACTAACATTTTTTGGGACAAAATATCGACTACGAAATGCGATTATTTCTGCGTTAATAATAACGGAAACAAATTCATTTGAATCGAGAAAAATTCCATTCAGCAAACTTACAATGCCTTTTTTTATCTCAAATTATTCTTTGAGGAAAATTCTGTTTAGTTAGGCAAGGCATTACGACGTTATTTCCACGAATACTTCATCAGTAATTGATTCCTACTCAACAAAAGAGAACACTTAAAACATATGTTCTTACGTTTCTTTGAAATCTCAGACCTTGGTTCATATAATAATTGTTGATTTATATTGATTTGATTTGGTACAGCGCAGTTTATATTGTTATTGTGTTTCGTTTTATTCAGCCCTGATGCATAAATATTAGGCCGCAATGTTGGCACAAATAAAATAAATTATACATATTTTTTGTAACATTTATCAACTCTACCCCCCGACCTTTTTCAACTTTTCTGATGGTTATCCAGTTTTCGTAAATCCATTTTTTTAAGTAGTTGTCCACATATCTGGCCAAATAAAATCAATTCTATTTGACTAACAATGGTAGATATAACACTGAGGAAGTCAGAATTTCAACCGTCTTCTCTTAGGCCCTGAACTGTTTCAAGTACTTGTTCATACCTTGCCGGTATTGAAACTCATGAATATTGGAAAGGATGCTTTCTTCCGTCCCGTCGTGAGCTTTGGTTTTTCCTCAAGTCCCTGGTGGGCATTTAGTTACATCCTGAGATGGTTGCGTTCGTAAATATTTGTCTACCTCTTCAAACAGTGGTTTGGCATTCTTTTATTTAGAATAAATGATAAAACTGTCAATGTTATGACTTTCAATCTTAAATAATAAAGTTATTTATAAGCTATAAATTTCAATTTTCCTTTTCCTCATAACAACAGATATTTTCTGAAAATGCCCACATTTAGTTCTGCGATATTTTTATAAATCAATTTTTTTTTAAATAATTATGTCTTAACTTTTTATTATAATTATATACGTATTACCCAGCGCGCTTTTTAATTGTATCACCTCTTAGTTATGTCAAATGCTTATTAATAAGAAGATACTCAGTGTCAGTGATGAAATATGGACGCTAAACAGATAAATTTGGACTCAGTTCTCTGGTCCCGTTCTTAACAATTCCATTGATCTAATCTTATACTATTTAAAGAAACAATAATAATAAGCCTGAGCAAACCCCAAGGCTCGATGTCGATATCACTTTAACACTTTCGTCCACGGTACCGAAACCCAAATCCTCCAGATAACTCTTAACGAATTCCTCCCACTTACACTTCAGTCTAACCCTCATCAGTTTGGCGATTCGTTCGAAGCAACACAATACCTAGCATTTTCACAGGCCCATCTTAATCTTCGTGACGCTATCACTTGAATAATATTAACCGGGTACATGCAATGCTATTCCGCGTTATGTAATCTCCTAGTTTAAAGAGTTGAAAGGATGATGATTTTACTAATTCTGATTTTTAGCTTTCGGAACAAAATACGCGAGCCTAATAATGTCGAGGCCGAATAATAACAAGCGTTCCCTGCATTTAATCACGCCTTCATTTCCTCTTGAATTTCGTTTTTTCTAGCTTCCTTACTTGTTCAAACTTTATTTATAGAAATACCCGTTGTTATTATTACATATTTTCCTCTATAGACTGAGGTGTTGTGAGGCATTACAATGAATGATCCTATAAAAAAAAATTGTATCATTTAAAAATATGCTTGTTAGCTTGTCAAACAAAACAGAATGTGGTGACATCGCTAATATCGCCTGCATGAACCTGGTTGCATAAATTTTAGTTTTGAACTCGCGGTAACTGCATAGTGGTGCAGCACATTTACCAACTCTAACGGTTATATCCCGAGATGACCAACACAAATTCTAATAACACAATAGTGCAGCCCGTGTGGAGAGTGGAACACGGCGATCTAATAATGACTATTATTTATCCCATTAATTCTAGTTAAATCTGCGACTCGGGTTATTGCTAGATACGTTTGGGTTTTATCGAAACATTCCATGCTGAGTCTACTGGCTTAAAAAATAAATTATAAAAGCTGCGTTAATTAATTAATGCTTGGACTAGAACTGTGTTATGGTAAGGATTCTTGATTGAAATTCGACTATAGGAGATTATTAAACGTTTTCAACATACGCGAATGGACCAAGTAGATCCTACAGGGGTCTTAACTTGTGGTCTTAACGTGGGGTCTTAATAACTTCCCTGCACAACCGTTCTCTTAGATACAGTACAGTATCTTCCACGTACTGAACCCAGGTATAGAAAAGTTACCTTGTTTTTCCTCTATAATCTTAAATTGAAAGCACGTCACAATATCGAATCCAAGTATAATATAATACTTACTTCAAGATTTCTAAAGTCAAGTAACTGAGATCACGGAAGCTGGGAGAACAAAATTGTTTACCATGGAAGAGATAAATCATCCTCCAGTTAGTGATCTTGTTCCGAATCTCTTCCCTTCGCTAACCGTAGCAAGGCATCAGATGTTTGTCTCTAACGGTTAGGCGGGAAATATAAATCAGGTGATAGGAATGATGTACAGCATCAGGATGGGAGGATAAGGATCTAATAAGGATGTTTATTTCCATCGTTGGGGCCAAATCCTGCGAGCTGTTAATCAAAGGACCTTTCCCATACCTGTATCTGATCCCTCTCCTTATTTCTCCTTCCTCAGGCACGACAGTAGATGTTCCTCCGCAGATTGGTCATGTTCTATTTGTAATATCTCACTTCTTTCGCTTCTCGCGTTCAGATCCCTTCTGCGAGATTAGTTTCGGTCACGGTTTTTGGCGAAGCCTTCCTTGTAGAACAATGGACTCGTGTCAAGAAGATCATTCCCCTCAGTTTATTAAATCGTTTGCTATAACAAGCCTTAGAAGCATTTTATTTATTTCCTTTTTTTTATTTCTAACAAAGTACCTTATTTCTTTTTTCCTTCAAACTTGTTTGATCAGAAAAATAACTGTGGATCCCTCATGGCTTGTACACTTCATCAACCACAAATTTGTAGTTTAAAAAGTGATTCGTAACAAAATTAAAATCTGCGTGTAAAGCACCAAGTATTGCTTATCCATGATTTATTACTCAATAAATTTTTAAAAAATTTATTAATTAAATTTTACAACTGTATAAAAAAAATGCAAGTAAATATAATGTTATAAATGATACATAACAGCAAGGATAAAGGCAAATAGATAAACTATATAGTTGTAGTACTCAAAAATAACAAATTCAACTTAAAAGTTCACGAAGTCAACTTCTTTTTAGACGCTTCGGACGATTATAGAGAATTGAGAAAGTAGTAGTTTGAAAATCGGGTTCGGACCAAATAAGCAACAAACGGGACATTACTCGAAAGATTTTTATGGATAACTCTATTTACAACAAACTAAACAGCATTGAGGATTTTAGGTCGTAAGAATTGGATACTACCATCTGTATGTATATATATGAAACTAGTGGGTTTGAGTGGGAATAAATTTATAACTGTATATAACAATATAACAAGTAAACATAATTGCATGAATGGTACATAATAGCATGGATATAGGCAAGTAGATTAACCACCTAGTTGTTGTACTCAAACAACTATTTCAACTTAGAAGGTCACGAGGTCATCTTTTTTTCAGACGCCTCGGAGGATTGGGAATTAAAGAAGTAGCTAGATTTATAAGTAGTGTGTTTGAGTGGGAATAAAGTTTGTCATGAGAAAATTGATATCGGATTCTTGCCAAATCAGCAACAATTGGGACATCGAGGTCATTATGGATTACTTTGTACCTAACAAAGTAAAGAGCATTCATTATTCGATGGCTTAGTGGAGTCCCCAAGGTCTACGCCGTAAGTCCAAATAGGTCTTGTAATAATAAAGTATATCAGGATTTTTTAATTAATTAGGAGCTTAGAAGTGTTGCAGTAACAAGAAACGGTGAACATTTTCTTGTCTTTTCAGTCTAGAATGAGGATTTCAAGTTAAACTTTCATCAAGATGAAATCCTAAGAAACGAATTTGTCGTACTGGAATCAGTGGTATATTATTAAAGGATATTGGGATACAGGACGTCATTGGTACCAGCTCTACACGGAATGTGAAAAGTATGAAAAATTACTGTACGAATACAAAAAAAAAAAGAAAATGATGATTTTGAGCACGATTCGTACAACTCTCTTACCATCAGGTGCTCTGCATAAAGCAGTTTAGATATTGGAGTAAGGTATCCCTTCCAGTTTATCAACTTTATCTGAACTTGAATTTCTTACTCAGTATTAAACTTTTTAAAATAAGTAGCCTTATTCACAAGAACATGTAACTTTTTATTAAAAGAACAATTTTATAAAATACATATAGCCGTTGATATCCGAAAATCGAAAATTTTCATGGTGACATATCAATCTTCAAATACGTTTTATATTAATATTTTAAAAATTAATCTAATTTTACATGACTTCAAACCCAACACTAATTATTGAATTACTATTGATACATTACAGTACCTTTGTAACTAGAATGTAATAACCTAGAATAATTCATAGATAAATAAGTAATTCTATATATGTTTTTGAAACAGATAGGTCCATAAAGAGAACATAATGAAATTTAAAACTTGTTTGGTCATCGTACGTGAAATTTTCTTCCACTGAAAATACATTTACACACATTTAGTTTGTTCCCAATATTTTATTTATGTAAATTGCATTTATGAGTGCTTTTAGTCATCAAATTTAATTAATGTTTCAACACATTATCTCTTTTTTCGTTGGGAGTTTCCTGTATTAAGGTAACACTCGTTACGAGAAACAGAATTTTCGGGGAAAAAATAGAAAGTTAATGAATGTTTTAAATTAATTAGAATGTTTAATGTGATTAACTAGTTCGATTAATTAATGATGGTATAACATCTATTTTCATATTATAATAATTATTAATCTAATAAAAAGTTTGTGTAATAATTAGTAAAATTTTAATAGTTATTTATGCACCTAGGGACTAAAGAAGATCATTATTCCCTCAGCAGTAAGTTTGTACCCGAGCGAATGCGAGGATACGATTGCAGTTTGTTCCCGAGCAAACGTGAGGGAACAATCGAGTTTATTCCCGAGCGAATGCGAGGGAATAATTATCTTTACCCACGAGGCCAAGCCGAAGGAGTAAAGTATTGCTGGGAATAATGATCAATTTAGAACCGAGGGGCATACAAGATTTTATCTCCAGATGGGATGTAAAAAGGCAAACTATAGGCTATAATATTTATACATGTATGAGATGAAAATAGTTGACTGGATGATCTAATGTAAAGGAGATAGTTGGGGGGTGCAGTCAATAAGAACACAGAATAAGTAATAAACTTATATTATGTGCCGACGTTTCGACCTACAGTGTAGGTCATCTTCAGGGCGATTTGGAGAGCGATGCCGTTAGATTTAACGGCTGGCTAGCACTGCCGTGCTGCTATACCACTGTGAGTGCTAGCCATCCGTTAAATCTAACGGCATCGCTCTCCAGATCGCCTACACTGTAGGTCGAAACGTCGGCACATAATATAAGTTTATTACTTATTTTGTGTTCTTATTGACTGCACCCCCCAACTATCTCCTTTACATTATAATATTTATAGTATCGTACTTTTTATTATAAATCTGATTTGATTTTGCTGGCAATACATTTGAAATAACATTATTTGCTTCTCGTACAATATGTGTTGGATCCATAACTTACACAACCTGAACACAATTGAACTTCTGTTTATCAGTTTTGGTGTTTTGAAACAGGAGCTGCTTTTAATGGCCGGTGTGAAAGGTATAGGGAGAAAAGACGTACTTTAGTCCTAATTATTTGAGCCAAAAACACATGTTTATGTACCAGATGGAGATAAAATAATTAATTTAAAGTTTTGATGAATGTTCAAAACATTGTACTGATGTTAATTATTAGAGAACACTAAAATACTGATAGTTTTGGGGGATTTGTTTATTTGTTTTTATTAAATTTAACTTGCAATAGCAAACACACATTTATTTTTTACTATAAGCTTAATCCAGTTAAAAATTATAATTTTCTAGAAATATAATAAATGTTATCGAAACTTCATAAAGAGAATTTCTAATAATTATGATATACTTTATATACTTTTATAAACTTTATATCTATAATATTAGAAAATACTTATAGATCTCAAAATAGCTTTTTATTTCGTTATTAATATTATTTTAGCATCTAATTAAATAGAAGTAATTAAAAATAGTTTGGTCAACTTTATAAAAATGTTTTTAAAAAATATTATATATATATATATATATATATATATATATATATATATATATATATATATATCTGTTCACCATTATAATTACAAACTTAAGAGAGTGTTAGTTTTATCTACATAATGCTTAATTTTAAAATAAAATGCTTTTTTAAATTTAATTAGTCATTTGGGTTCGGTTAGATTAGGTTCCTTAATGATATGATAACGTTGATATTCTATGACTTAGATTAATAACATAGTAACTAAGGTGTTCGTAGAGTCTATCTTTCATGATGGCTATATAATTGATTGATTCAATTTTATTTAAATAGATTGTAGTGGCAGTGTAAAATACTGCTTCATGCTGGCAAGTTTTTCCCACTGTAGCGGTTTCATCTTTAGATCGTTCTGTTCGACTCAATTCCAAAAAACAAATTTACCATAATCTTTTCTTATACTGTAGTGCTAATAACCCATTGGCCGTAAGGTAATAAAGATTTAATTCGATTCGTGCCATTCATCACGAAGACTCGCTCCCAGAGAGCGCTATCTGCCGGTTCGATCAGTAAGGAACCGCTAACATCCACTTATTGTCGGATGCCGCCCTGCCTGGATCCACCCTCACCCAGATCGATCTCGGAATGCATTGTTTAAAGTCCATATTGTAGTTATTATTATTATCGTTTCCTTTCGATTAGTTTTTCCGTTCTTTAAATATGTAACTAACTACACATTGCAGATAAATATAACTTTGCACTAATTATATATATACATACATATATATATATATATATATATATATATATATATATATATATATATATATATATATATGCAGATGTTCAAGGTCTGAGCTCGTGTTACGTAAATTTAATTAACTCATAAAGAAATAATGATATAAATAATCGAATATAACAAGTAAATAAAACAGCTGTTCCTAAAAACAGATTATTTGGTCGTTGATCGTAGCTATAGCAGTGTAGTGCGAGGTAGTTGTTCTGTGGTAGACTGTGCTATACGAGGTGTGGCTATTAAATACCGAGACTGATGTTGAATAAAATTTATTTTTATTTTATACATAATTACTTACTGTCACCTTCAATATACACACCTTCTCTATTCCTACAACCCTCCATGCGAATTTTCCATTGTTGTAAACAGTGCTGGAAGTCATCTTCTGTCAGCTCCTTCAGGACGCGTGCTGCTATCTCTTTTACAGCTTCCACAGACTCAAATCTCGTCCCTTTTAATGAAGATTTCACCTCGGGGAACAGATAGAATATAGATAGGTGACAGAAGTCACATAGTGCAAGATCTGGTGAATAAGGTGGATGTTCTAACACTGGGATGCTGTACTGGGCTATGAATCTCTTGACAGACAACGCGGAATGAGCTGGCGCATTGTCTTGGTGGAGAACCCATGATTTGTCCTTGCACATTTTGGGTCGTTTTTCCTTGCTCTTTCAAGTAGTTTTGCAAGTACCTCAAGGTAGTAATATTGATTAATAGTTTGACCTTCAGGAACCCAGTGAAGATACAAAATCCCATGAATATCGAAAGCAACGGCAGCCTCGTTATTTAATAGCCACACCTCGTATCTAAAATGAGAGAGGAGTGATACAGTGGTAGAGCACTGTGTCGCTGGGCCGAAGATCCTGGTTCAAATCCGGCTACAGGCAGATTTTATTTAATCTGTTAGCAGGAGGGGGTGGATTTTTTGGGATCTGTGACCATAGATTCTATGTTTGGTCTTGGTTTTGATAGAAATCATATATTTTTAATTTATTTTCTAGAAATAATATACAGTTGATACATAATTTCAATTTTGAATAATTTCATGGTTTTGTTTAATATTATGTTTTGCTGCTTCTAGTCAAGGTAGTAATATTGATTAATAGTTTGACCTTCAGGAATCCAGTGAAGGTACAAAATCCCATGAATATCGAAAGCAACGTCAGTCTCGTTATTTAATAGCCACACCTCGTATTTTTTGGAACTAGGAAGTACACACTATCTAATTACAACTTACACTTGTCATTTTATAATCCTTTTAGTGTGCTGTTTAATGTTTATTAAAAAAGTCTCATTTTTCACTGTTAGGGCGTGAGACAAACCTGGTTTCGAAACGTCTCCTTACGAATTTTGAGTAAAGGAAGAATTTTAAATAAAGAGGGAATGAAACTCAAGAAATAAAAACACGCATATATATATATATATATATATATATATATATATATATATATATATATATATATATATCATACATATACATATATATCGTATGTATTCATCCATTTATAGATACACTCTTCCTCATTTGCTCATCCCTTGTTCCTTAAAGTCTGCTTCCTCATCATTCAGTCATAGCAGTCCAGGGCTTCCTCTTCCTGTTTCACCTCCATGATCAGCTTAGTGAGCCTTTTTTTTTATCCATATAATGTACGTGAGCCTAAGATCGTTGGCTTTTTTGAAGCAAGACACTAATATCAGGTTCTCCATAAAAGATATTAAGTTCTTGATTCTTTTTGATACGGAAACAATTTCCTTCTCTATGTCTAGTACATGTATTTTAAGTGATTCTTTTATTATTGTATATAATTTAAATCATCCAAACATTTTTATCTGCTTTTCTACAATGGCATCATTTTTATATTTTGTCTATCTATCATACTGTTTAAAAAAATCGTTTCTATAATATTTCTATATGGTTTCCTATAGGTTTTACTATAACTCCTGTATTTTAATTTCACTTATTCATATATTTTTTATTAATCAATAGGTAACACCCACTTATTATTCTTTTTGTTTTTTAATTTATTTACATTGTTTCACGTCATTATTGTTAATACTAAAATGCCAACGTTGTTGCTTATATATGTAATTCAAACAATACCTTTATTTATTTTTTTTAAATTCAATCATATCTATTTTTCTGTCGGGTATACTCATTATTTCCATAGTGTAATGTTTCTATCTTTATTCTTTACAATCTTGTAGAAATCTTTTAAATTTTTTTGTATCATTTGAATCCAGCCCTGAAGAGACCTGCATTGTGATTTAAATAGTTAAACCGTGTTCAAGGAATTCTTTCACTGACCAATTTCTTCACCCGGACTATTTAATTCCTACATTATTCCTTCGGCTTACTTTTACTAATTCGGTTTCTCATAACTAATGTCAGTAAATGATATACCATTCCTTTAGTTCAAAATTAATACTTTTATAATTGAAAAGTATTCCTGTAATTTGAGTACTACCACCGGGTAGTTTCTCTGCTTATCTTTAACGTGTCATTATGTATCATTCATGCCATTTACTTTGTTATAATACAGTTTTAATTCTTAATGAATAAATTAATAAGAACATATTCTTACTTTTATATCTAGTTACCTCCAGTAATAATAAGGCTTAGCGAACCCTAAGTCTCGATGCCGATACCATCCACCTTTGCTTACAAACCCAAACCCAAATCCGCCAGATCTCTTAACGCAATCCTCCCACCTACGCCTCGATCTACCCTCAGAATCTACCCAGTCGGCCATTTACTCCAATAGTTTCATTTATTAAATTGTTATAGTTTTTACAACTAATTATTACATTACAATTACTTCATTTAAGTATCTTGTCTATTCAGCCCCGAAGAAAATCTGAGATATGGACTGAAACGTCGTTTTCTAATAAGCTCATCACTCTAATAAAGATTTATATCTTCGACCTCCACCCGCACCATTTCCTCTCCCTTTACTTTATTTTATTTGAATTTTTAATTTAATATATATGATTATAATTGATTTGTGGATTATTCTACAGAAAATTTTACTTTGTTTCGTTTGTTGTAAGAAAAAAGTCTTTTCTTCGCTCGGTTTTCCAGAGTCTTAGGAAATCGGGCTTAGTGCCTTGGAGGGATACTGACTCTTCTATAATTTATGTATCCCTTGTGCCGACTCTGTGTCTCGTGGAAGAAATAAAGTATTCATAGCTTCCGAGAAGGTTCCTATGATCTACAGCACCTTGTCGTCCTGGGGAGACATTTATCGGCCATTTATGATTGCCTTAAAATTCATGCATCCTCATACAAATTTTACAAGATACAAGCGAGGCTGGTGGATCTCCTATTTGAAATTCCTTTACGACCTATCTTAAAGCTCTTGAATTAATGCTGAAACGAGGATAATGGTCTCTTGTATTACTTATTCAAATATTTAAGATCTGTAAGGCGTTTTGAAATGGCCTTTATAAGCACGGTGCATTTTTAAATAATAAAGTAAAGTTTGATGCAAAATACACACCTTTGCACTCTATACATCTGATATCATCGTTAAAGTCAAAATTCAAACGATAAAGTAGCATCATAAATATGTTACGAAGTAAGTTGAAATAGTAAATAGTAAAGAGAAAAGGGAATACGTACATACTACTTTACTACTCTAGTAGTAATAGAGTAAGTAATCTATAATTAAAAAAACCTATACCACTACAACCCTTGAAAGAGTCTGGTGTTCAGTACATGGTAGAGACTGTTTCTTAGAAAGAGGTTGTAGAGGGAGGCGATTTGTCCTGTATCACGCTCAACCGCCAGATTTCTCCCACTAAATAATCTATACATATTTCATTTTCTCGAATAATTAACTATTAGTTGATCGTTTAAATTAGGAGAAGAAAATGGTCTTGGTAGATCCAAAAACAATGATTTCTTAAATAGTAATGAACTATACATTAGAAGCCGACGTTTCGATCTAAATTGTAGGTTTTCTTCAGGGCTGGATACAAACAGGATACAAACATATGTTTAACTTAATTGTAAAAGAAAAAATGTATGAATAAAATAATATGAAAAACTGAAACTACTGGAGTAAGCAAGATATAAAATTATAAATAATCTAAATTATAAAGTAAAATGAATATAATATTTTCAATGAATAACATTATATTGTGAATTCATAGAACAGATGTATTTGTTCTAAATAAAAATAATTCCTGATCGCCACAAATAGTCAAGATTCCTCTGAGTGTAAGTTGATAGAAAATGGAAATTATTATTTATCTTGTTTAATTATTAGTTAGTTATTATATACCGATTTATTTTTATTATTAATATTAGTAAATTTATATCGATTTATTTAATTGTTGTTATTCATTTAGTTTTGAACTAAAACATTAAATAATAAGCAGTATTTCTAATTTATCGTGTATCAGCTCTTCTTAGAGTTATTAATATTAAATTTTAATTTTTTTCATTGAGTATAGATACAAAAGTATTTGTTTGCCATCTTTGCCTGGCTGGTACCTTGAAAACTGGTGTGATAACATATCCTGAGGCATGGTTAACTTCATTAATCAAGATTCATTATTCATCAGTAATTAATAAGGAACGTTAATGAGGCAGACGAGGTGGGGTGTTCTTCTTTCATATTCTTGTAATATCGATCAGAACTCAGGCATTAACAAATTTTAAAGTCTCATACATGCCAGAGGTTACATCCGTCGCAGTGTTTCTTTTTTTATCAGATAAAGCTTTTCCGTGGGTATTTTAGGGTTACAAATGGATTATAAACATAAAACTTAGTTTATATCAATATGATGTAAAAAAACCACTTAGCTCTTTCGCTATATTGTTTCTAACTAAACAGATAAAACCAATAAAACAATGTAACAATGTACTTTATTTTTTGCGTAATACTTATTACTTCTTGAACAAGTTCAAAATCTAACTTAAAGTAAATTATAACATTCTTTAAAAATACGGTTTTCTTAATTCGTGTATATATTTAACAGATATACCTAACAGGCGATTTAAAAAAATAGTTTATGCGAATTAAAGATAGGATGTAATCTTCCATACGGATTAATTCTGAGGTAATTATGAGGCTTTAATCCCCTTGGGCTGTTCACAGTCCTCGATTAGTCCTAAGGTGTCTCTTAGGCAGCAGATAGGCTCGCTCGTACTGTGAATGTCTCTTCTACTTTTATAAAATTATGGTTGTAGGCGTGGGGTATTGCTTTACTGGTTATTATTGTTACCCATATATGCAATAATAATATATAGTACGTATATATTATTATGGGAAAGAAACAATACTTATGTTAACACAACTGCCCTTTTATAAATTGAAAAGTATTAATGTGGACCTCATGACACTCGACAAATTTCTGACACTAAATCTTAAACAAAAACTGATTTGACGTGTATTTTAAGCAAGGGGAGTGTAAATGCAACATACATACATTAAAGTCTAGAATCAATAAGAACATGCAGTAGGAAATCCTCAGGGAAATTTTCGTTGGTAGTTGTTACGGATCTGGAATAAATACCTAAACTTGGACTTCCAATAAGCTGCTTATTTGAATTAGAGATGGAGATAGTATTTTATAAGAACTATTGTGAGTCTTAATTAGAGCATTAATCTTCATAGTCAAATTGGTGGACTCTTTTGCTCATACTAAGATCATCTCATCTATCTTCATATAATTACTATTGTAGAGGTGAGGAATTGCTTCACTGCTTGTTACCGTCACACACTATAATAATTACACACATAAATATCATATACACATATTTCTTTAAAATTTATGTACATATATAATGTCATTGCTTAAGAGATGATTCTCTATTCTTCGTATCTAAACAATACACAACTAGATATATGTAATACTATTAATAATATCGAAAATTATATTATCATAATTTATATTATCATAATGATAATAAATATTATCAATTGATATTATTAAATAGTTATATAATTATCCTCTTTTGGTCCAAGAAATGTTTTGTTTCAACAATTTTTAACAATTACATATTTATTTCACTTTTTTGGAGCCCATGCGTGTGATTCCAAATAATTTGCAATCTTTTTTTTTTTTTTTTTTATATATTAACACTTTATTGAAATATTACAATCTGCCACTTGTGGGCAATAAGTAATAGTGCTGTGTAGCTTACAGTCATTCGATAACAAAGCAATAATATAAACAAAATAAAATAAATAAATATATACATGCGGTAACAGAAAGAAATTAATGCGGAAATGACAATAAAATAAAGTAAAAAAATAAAAAATAAAATAAAATAAATAAATAATAATAATACTAATAATAAAAAATAAAAAAAATAAAAATAAAATGTACACATTCATACCCTATTTACAATTTGCCTGGGGTCCCCGAACTGAGCTTCTTCCCCAGAAATGAGGGCAAAGCAGGAGTCCGGGAAGCCCCAGCCCGCTTTCCCAGCCGCGTCACTGGTATTAAACGCCAATGGAAGCTGGTTAAGGGCGCTTCACACACACAGGTCGTGAGTGGAGAATCTGGCCAGTGCCAGTACTCCAAATAACATTATTACAACAGATCTCGGGGCCATTGCCGGTTTAGACGGCGGGGTGGGTTATATGGATGTGTGGAACTGGATAGTGAAATTTGCAATCTAGTAGAAAATTTCATTCCCGACAAGATTAGTTTAAATGCACTTTGAACAAACTTAATTTTTAGTTTTTCTTAGAGTTTTGCCTATTCAGAAGTTTTCAGAAGAAAAAGCTGACGAAAATAAGAAAAGTATTTAATCATTTATGTTTGGATAAGGCCTCAATAATTATAGTTGACCTCTAAGATACTGAAAATAATTACACTGAAATTGAAGGAAGTAAATCAAAAGGGGAAAGAGAACAAAACCTAACTATTTGCAGATAGATAACTAAATTTAAAATTTAATATAAAAAATTATATATAATTATTTATGAAAAAAAGCAAAGTAATTAAACAAAGCCCAAAATATTATTTCATCCGGAATGGTAAATATTAACTAAAGTAAAAAATAAATCATTTCTTTATCTGTCTTTTAATATAGAAATAAAAGTGTAAATAATTCGTTCTTTTAATTTATTTTTTTTCATTTTTATTTTTTAAGGAGTGGGAGAATCATTACAGAACTCTCCTAAGCGAAAATGGACCTCAGTTTGCGTCCCAGGAAAATGACACTGAGCATGTAGAAGCGGAGAAACCGGTAGAAGTGGAGGAGAGTGGTGTTCAGCGGGCCCTATCAAAGCCTAAGACTGGCACTTCTCCGGGACCGGGCGGAATTGCTATGGAGCTCCTGAAAGCTGGTAGCGAGAAACTGGTAACCTTTTTGACTGAGGTGATCAATCTTGTCCTCAGGGGGGTTGATATTCCGGATTACCTGAGGGCTGGCTACATATCATCAATATATAAGAAGGGTGACAGAAAAATTTGCCGAAATTATCGAGATCTGCGACAAAGCTCGATTGCCAGGATTATTGGTAGACTGCTCCGGGACAAGCTAGAACAAGCGTACACTACCCCTCAGGAACAAGCGGGATTCATGGCTGGACGGTCATGTACGGACAATATTTTTGCTCATTCTCATCTCAGCCCTGAAGAAGTCAGCAGCATGACTGGCGAAACGTTGGCGAAAAATTTATCAACACGGTCTAAACCAAAAAAATCAACAAAGTGTTTTTTAATATTTTTGTTGTTCGTCAACTAATTGAGAAGTCCCAGGAAAGGAAGTAGGAACTTCACATGGCCTTTAGCTTTTTACAAGCTTATGACAATATCCCTAGAGAGAGGTTATGGATAGCACTTGAAGAAGCAGGCATTAGTAGGGCTCTGATAAAGGCGGCGAGACACCTATACAGCAACGAAATGTATCAGATAAAATGCGGTAGCCACCTTTCGGACCCTTTTCATGGTACTAAGGGATTGAAGCAAGGGTGTAGCATGTCAGCCACTCTCTTCAAGATATACCTTCACGAAGCAGTGAAACCGTTGTACAAGCAATGTGGGGATGTTGTACCGTTCATTGATGACGAACAGCTACTATCCTTGTTATTCGCTGACGACTACCTATGAACTCCCGTCTGTACTCAAAGGTGCAGGCGGTTGAAATGGATTTCTGGAGGAGGTGTGAAGAAATGAAGAAATTCGACAGAGGATGGATGTGAATATATCAACAAATGAAAGGATCGGGGTACGCCGCCTAAGATGGAACGGCCATGTGAATAGAATGGCGTTTGAATGTTGGCCGAACAGAGTGCTGGATTGGGCTTCACCAGGAAGGAGAAAACGCGGACGGCCCAGAAGCAGGTGGATGCAGGGGGTCCAGGAAGAGATGGCCGGTAGGGGTCTCCAGGAAGGAGATTGGATGGACCGAGAGGTGTGGAGCTCTGCTCTGACAGGTTGAGGCAACCCATGTTGGAACGTCTATAATAATAATATTTTTTACTTTTTTTGACATTTTATAAAAACCTTTTGATTTGTATTATGTAGCCTTCTGCCCTGATACATATTGTTTGTGTATAAAAATAAGTTTAAATTTAATACGGAGGACCAATGTCATGGTTTATAAAATAAGGAAGAAAGAAAAGAAAATACATTCAACTATACAACATAGAAACATCCTTTTTTATTATTATTCGTTTAAATTAATTCACTTACATGAAAAAATACGTCTAAAATGTTCGTTTAATATTAAAGTAGGCTTGAGCTGCTCCTATCCATCGGATCTGTTTAGTGTTTACGCAGCAAGTTTATTGAAGTCATTAAAGCCGGCCGGCGTATCTCACTCTTTTCTTCACAGCTTGACTTCCTCTGGTCGACTCGCGTGAATGGCAAGGCGCATGCGCGCAGTGTAGACACTCGTTTAATAATTCTGATATAACCGAACTGATGTATTACAACTATTTACATTTATCACTTACTTCAGTGAGTCAAAAATAAAAAATAAATAAAATTAAAATATACTTTAATATGGTTTTACTATCATAGTGTCGCCAACACATATTATGTTTCATTTTTTGTTCATGTTTGTTATTCTTAAGGGCCAGAACAAATTACTTTACTATTTTAAATGTACTTTACATGTAATCAATACAAAGAGAATAGAATATTCACTACATTTTTTTTGCGTTATGTATTTTAATTTTAATGTTAAATGAACCGCTAACTGCAAAAAGGCAACTAGTCCAACTTTAGATATTATTTTTTTTAAATTATAAACTTTTACCATTGACAGATCGTTTACAACAGAAAGAACACTATGACCCAAGAGAGCACAGACTTGACGATGCCTTCAATAATTTGTTAACTGCAGATAGTGAACTACTAAAGAACAAGATCGTATATTTTTTGTCTCTGTTCTAAAATCATAGAAAAGTGGAGTAGTAGCCCTTCTGCAGTTAGCGATTCAAGTATAGTTAAAATATGAATAATGAAAGACTACTTTACATTCTAGTTTGAGTTTACTCGTGATTTTCGACGTATAAAATGTAATTGATTTTGGTTGATAAAATACTGATTAACCTCTTACGACTAAAGCATGAAATGGTTCTTCGGTATTTTGCAATAGCCGTAGCCTCCGGAACGACATATGCTGCCCAATATAAATTTTCGGGGTATTGGGAATGCCGTGGGGAGCGGGGACTTGATCCCCTCTTTCACGAGGGGTGAGGCTTTGATCATAAATTCTCCTTCCACCAATATTTACTACAGTTACTTAAATCTACCACATCATCCGAGGAACTCTGGCTCCCGGAGCTGCTAATAAGGTAGCAGTTTAGTTTAGAGGCCTGTTAAGTGCCAAAAACGACCTTGGAGAGGTAAATAAGTTAGTAAGATGCAATATAAAATTAAATAAAGTAACCTATAAACGAAGATAATTTTTTTTATGTTATAAAATCTAAATTTTTAGTGTTTGAATTAGTTTTTTAGGCAATGTGAATCCGTTTTTTTTCTTTGTAGTATTTTAATAATATAATATAATTGGTATAGTCTTCTGTATTAAAAAAAAGTATAAGAGGGTTGTGCCATATAAATGGATAGAAAAAGGCGCCCAAAGCTTACCTAAGGGGTATGTCCTGAAGGATTAAGAGGAAGAGACGGAGCCAAAACGATGACTAGACGATTAGGAGGCAGAACTTGGACTCCTAGTGGTAAGAACAGGATCGTTAATTGGAGCTATATTGAGGGTAGAGGTTTTCTTCTCTTTCTTTTATGAAAAGTATTTAAGTATTAAGTAGTAAGTAGTAAGTATTTGACATTATGTCATCACAATAGGTTAATGTAAGTACTTCGTTGAAATCATGATTTCTAATTAAACATTCCTTTGGAATATTATTATGACCTCAAATTCAATATTAAAAATCCACCTAATTAATTATAATGTACCTTAATTGCAAATGTTTTAACCAAAAGGTGTATATAATCACTCTTATAATCTTAGTGATTCGAGAAATAAAAATAATTTAAAAAATCAAATCAATTAAAAAAAAACAATAACTACCAACATTTTAGCTTTTTTTTATATTTTTTAGTATAATATTTATAGTAACTAATGATTTCTGTCTCCATTTTGGTATATAACAGTTTTCAGCTGAAGTAATGGAGATAGTTGTGCAAAGGGTAAAATTAGGAAAGTGCTTTAACAGGCTTTAAACAGTATAATATTACTTTAATAAGGTGGAAATGAAATTATAACCTTAATGTTTGATAAATCTAAATTTGCTATGCATAGCTCTAGTGAGCTAATATTGTGTTAAACGGTTCAGAGGCTGTGTAGCCACTCATACCAATAACCCACATACCACATCCACCACGCGCTTCGAAACTTTTTTTTATTGTAGCTGTCATGTGCAGAAACCTCAACGGCTATATAAATATTTTGTATTTTTAATACTTTTATGTAAAAAAAAAACAATAAACAATGAAATAAGAACAACAAATAATATTTTTAAAATGTATAGTAAAACATTGTTTCAAAATAATAATTTTAAAAAATCATCATCTTTTGGTGATATAGTTATTGATTTTTTTTTTTTCGAAAGATACTATAGTTTCAATGAAAGGAAAAATAGAACTTATTAAATTTCCATGTTAAATTATCATCGTGACAAAAAAAATTATTGTGTTATAGAGGTTTTATGCTTATTTGCATAAGATTTTATGCGCTGTTTGTTCAAGAAAAAGATTTATGTGATTTTATGTATGAATTGAAAATTATACACACAGAATTTTTTGGTATAAACAGTCATCACTTAAACACTTTTTCCTAAAATGCTTTCACATAAACAACTCCGATGTTATTTATAGTCTTTGTATGTTGAATTCCTCCTTATATGATATTAAAAATTATGTTTTATAAACATGATTATTTTTTTTTGTTCTGTATAAACAATTTTTTTGCATGAATCACAGCAGCCATTACAAATTTAGGGTTACTATGTATTCATCAATATACATTTATTTTAGCCATCTGATTTAATTTTTTCTTATCTAATATCTAAGTTTGATGATATTAAATTGCTTAACTTAAATTATCCCCTAAAGAATAAATGAGGCGTTAAGGAACAAAAACGATTAACCCCAAAATTTCAAAAATTGACTTCTATTCGCAAGATAAATCAAACAATTTTGTCTAAAAAGACACATTGTCTCCTAATTTCTCATGGCTTTAGTCCCATTCTGAACCTGAAATTTGGGGAAAATTTGATATAAAAATGCTTGATGAAACTAGCGAAAATGCCAATTTGTGAAATTAGGGGATAACGACTTTTGATACCAGACGCCTTATATGATCCAAAAATGCAGCGAAGGCGGAGGAAATGAAGTTTTCGTTAGTTGATTTTATTATCTAGGATGAATGATTGATTGAGTGGGATTGAATAGTGAACGAGAATGTTAGATATTTTGAACAGACTTGATCATATGCCTATGCTAGCTGAGAAATCGTAGTTACTATGCCCGTGTATCTGTGAAGTTTTTCATAGAAGTGAGAGAGAGGTTTCTACTAGTTTCTGCACTATCCCGTTGTTTGTTCATTTAACGTCACTTCATGCTGCTATGGCTAATCGGACGATGCTACAGTGGGAGCTCTAAATTTTTCCTTTCCAGATTTAATTATGATAGGGATTTTTAACGGGTACCTGACATCGTACAGGCTCGAAACCCCGTTTAACGTCCCTTCCGAAGGACGGCGTAACTAAGGATTTTTTACTCCCTTAAAAACATCCTACGGCCACCTGCCGGGCTACGAACCCGCGATTATATATGCCACTTCACTATCCCGTTGGTATAGACCTTTGTGCATCGTTTTGACATCATATCTAGAAATAACTTACTGTTTTTTGACATATGAACTAACATCAGCCTTATTTTTTCGATTTTTCTCAAAATTAGTTAAGTACATCAATCAAAGCTAACTTGTGATGATTTTAAAGTCGTAAAGCCAGTTGTAGTAATACTATTCGAACTGATGTGACTTAAGTAAGTACAAAAATGAGGATTAAGAATGAATGATTGTAATTATTTTATTAGATGGCCCAATTAAATTAAATAATTTTGAATGTATGGAATAATATGTTACAAGGTCATACCTAGGTAACATGGTTTGTTGTGATAACTCTATCTGCGTTGTTATTTCGAAAAGCAAGAGACCAATTTAAAAATAACAGAGAGGCGGCACATGGCTGACTTTTCCTTACATGGCGAAGGCTTTGAGCTAACCTCAGTAAGGAAGGTGCCCTGCCAGACCCTTCTCAAGGAGCATTCCCAGGCCCTTTGGCAGCAGATCCCTTTTTCACTTTTCCAGTCCGTCATTATGCCTTTTATCTGGTCCCTTGGTATCTTTCCTCTCAGCAATTTGCTATAGCATTCAACAGATTTATTTTTCCTTCTGCCAAACCGTCCTTGAGCTAAAAATAATGATAATCAATTTTCCGTATTTTCCTTACATGAATTTATAGTTGCCAAATAAAATCTAAAGTCTTTCATATAATGAATGAATTTCTCACAGATATTACAAATATTAGTCTATTATCTCTCAAAATGAATGTACATCCAACAGCTTTTCAACTTGATGTTACGAAAGTATTACCATCACGACTTTGTATGTAATTAAAAAGTCCCTATTCATCAAATAAATATCGGTACTGGTTTTAGGAAAGTTTTGGAGCAACATAATTTATCACAAGTTACGCTGTTTGAAGTAGGGTCCTCTAATCTGAAATCCCACACTTTTCTCTTTCCCTTATATAATTAAAATAAATAAATATATCGATATATATATATATATATATATTAAAACAATAATTCCTAGATGATAAAGTTAGACTTCAAGAACTGGAGTCAATGAGCAGGGGGGAATTGAGTCGGGAAAATAATGAAAAAAAAACTTAAATTCCAATGTTTTTTTATATTTCCGATTATTCCAGAAAAATATTAGAGATGAGATGAATACAAAAATACAAAAACTAAACATTAATTTAAAATAACTTATTTTTCAAGTTTAAGTTTATAATAACATTAATAATAATTTATCTTAGAAATCAAATACTTTTAAATCATATATAATAAAAAAAAACATAATTATATCAACTGCTACATAAAGAAAGATCAATCCCACACCAGTGAAAATGAATCATTAGACAGCAAAAATTCAGAGAGGATTTTTTTTGCCAAAACTGGAGGGTTATCGAAATCAAAGCATTGATTAAAGGGAATGGAATGTACTGCTTTTGTATTTGAGGCGGTCGGATTCCGGATGAAAATGTTGTACAGGCGGTTTTTAAGGGTATTTTGACTTATGGATGTAATTGGAGTTACAATTAGGGGTGGAACAGGGAATAATGTAAACTGCAAAGGATAAGGACAGAATATTTGAGATAGATATAAAGGTATATTAATTTGTTATTATTTATTAATATTCGTAAAGGAAATGAATTTTATTTTATTTAAAAAGGGTAATTGTATGGAATAGGTCATTAGGGTTTGTGCAGATTTCGTAAAAAGAAAGATGGAAAATTCTAGATTCATTGAATAACATTTTAATCAGGTGACCCGAAAATTATCAGATTTCAAGGTTTAAAGATTGAAATGAATTGTTGTAGAATTAAACCACGCTAGTTTATTGTACTTGGTAACACTAATTTTCTGACAATAATGGTGTTGTTTAAAATTATTAAGACACAACTGGAATAATCTGAAAAACACATACTAACTACTGACTTTGCAACTATTGGTCCTTAACCCATTTTACATCTTAAAGTTAAGACTTCCCTCATTGGCTCAACCTTCCAGACAACTCATTTACATGTACTCTTGAAGTCTTTCCAGAGCAACTTGATAATATTAGATTAACAAATAAATGAGTTAGTTTTAATTCCTCAGTACCTGAGTTTTTCTTAAATTATTTTATTTTGATTACAGTAATATTCATATCATTAACACTTCAACTTTACTTTTTATCAACATCCTTCATCCTGCTATATAATGTTAGTCTTGATTCATTTAAACTCTGATGATGGGTTACAATTCAAGACCAAAAAGTCAGCTTTCAGAATAAATATGTATCACATTTACTCCTCTGTCATTAATCATTAAGATTGCAGTAGATCATAAAATGTCAAAATATCATTCCCAAAATATCAGTGAAAATCAGTTGGAGCAAGATCAGAACTGTAAGAGGATGAGGAAGAACTTCCTAGTTGAACGAGTTCACGATTTCTTGTGTACGGTTTGCTGTGCGAGGTCGGGCATTATCAGCAAAAGCAAAATTTTGGATGACGATTTTCCTCGGCACTTGTTTTGGACAGCTCTCCTAAGGTTTTGCAATGCTTTCAGATTTTCTCAGAATTTATTTTTGCACCAAGCTCGAGAAAATCAATAAAACACTATTGCCATGTTCTTCCTTGCCGACAAAGCTTGAAGAAATTTCTTTGGTTTTTTAGAGGAACTTGTGTGCCCCCACTCCATGGACTGTAATTTTGTATCACAATTCACATGTTTCACCCAGTTTTCGTTTCCTGTTACGATTCGATCCAGTAGTGCGTCACCATGACTGTGGTAGGTCTCCAAAAACGTCAAAGCTGCCCCCCTCCGTTGTTCTTTATGGTGATCTGTAAGCATTTTTGGCACCCATCTAGCACATAATTTGTGGTAGCCTAGCTTCTGTAAAACAATTTCAAACAATGAAGTCCGTGAAACTTGTGGAAAACACAGAGAATGCTCAGTTAATTGCAACGGCGGTTTTTACAAATCTCCTCGTCAACTTTTGCGACCAAATCGTCAGTCACAAAGCTCGGACGTCCACTCTTCTCTTTATCATGAACTTTTGTTCGGCAACTTTTAAACTGAATGCACAACTTCCTGATAGAACTGATACTCATTACGTTGTTCCCGTACACTTCACACAGATTTTCCCGATGAATTTCTATTGGTTTTAAGTTTTTTGCCAACAAAAAACCAATCACAGGCCGCGGGATTTTGGAATGCAGCACACATTTCAAATTTGAATATAAAAAAAGGGGTAGCGCGGGAATGTTCTCGTTGGCACAGCTGGACGCTACTGAGGTGCCGAGCACGAGCACACCAATGTATACCCTATTATTGCGCGCCTGGTGGTATCAGGTGGAAACGTTCCTTACTTTCTGAATTGCCCTCGTATCTCAAGAAGATATTTTTATAAGAACTAGAATATGTGTGAAAATTGGATACAGTAGAATATTTGTTTTATACTCACAAACGAAATACATGCTACCCTTTCTTAATATTATGACGTTTAATGTGATGTCTAACATTTACAGCCTGTGCATGTTATGCCTGAAGACTGATGTAGTGGATTTAGGTTTGCGTAGTGGCCCATGAACAGAATCTTGCAAGCAGAGATTTGTGATGTCGGCATCGAGCCTTCAGGTTCTCTAAGTCTTATTATTATTATATGTTTATAGTGTC